>JACCIC010000130.1:145000-215000 GCA_018907035.1 Sycobia sp. Sy_11
TCCACGACCGGCCACGACGCAAGCAAATCCATTAAATTCGGGTTATACGTTTCGGCACGTCCTCGACTTGGCCAATAAACGTCGGATTCTATAATACAGACTGAAAGGCGCGGCCTTATGCGCGCGCATAAGCCCGCATTTGCAATTGCGGGAATACGTACACACACGCATTGGGAATTGGGAATATAAACATGTTTTTCATTTAAACTCTCTCTTTCGCTTGGTCTCCCCCCCCCCTCTCTCTCTCTCTCCTCTCTCTCTCTCTCTGTCTCTCGCTTTCCCTCTCTCCCTCTATCATTCGATTTAATATATATATATATATAGACACATAATCCGGTAGGTACTGGGGAATATCTCTGTGGGCAACCGCCACGATGACACGTGTTAAGGACCATGCAGTCATCTGGTATTTATGACGATCACTTTTCCGGAAAATTCCGACGAAAATTTCAGATTTCCAATATTAAATTCTTGGTGGAATCTTGCGCCGGCTCACTGGCAAACTGGAAAGGAACGCCTAACGAAACGAGGAATGTGCCGTTACAATATTTGAGGGAAAACTTTCGTCACTGTTATGGAGTATCGATACGTAATATATTTCAAGCAACGTATCGTATATCCGCACTTTTCGCCCGCTATCGTTGATCGTTTACAGCAATTCGACTTTCGTCCCAACCTCCCCCCCCCCCCCACCACCAACCATCGAGATCGTGTTGGCAAAATGCGAGAGAAAAAAAGTGCCGCAACCATCGTTCGCCGCGGCCCCGATACGATATCGTCGAATCACCTTTCGCGCGCGAGATATGGCGCAGCCTCGCCAGATTGCAAAGGAGTGTTTACAAACAATTAAGCTGCAGGTGGAGGAGGAAAGCTCCTTCGGCCGCGCTATCTCTTCCAGAAATGCAGAGCAAGCACAACAAAGTACGGGGGGAACCTGGGCGATGAAATTGAAACGATACTGCGCCGTACTTATATATATATATATATAGTTGTTATAATATTAATGACGCGAGATCTAATTAATCAGAATGCTCGTAAATAAATATATTATTCAATACGTACTGCGAGCAAAGGATATATTACTTTTCATAGACTAAATTTTTTGATATCACTTCTTTGTGCAAATACCAAGAATATTTTTTTTTACTTAGCGTTGCGTATTGTTCCGGTCTTATCTATCCACGTGTAACATATATTATAATACAAGTATATGTGCACACATGCATATATATATATATATATATATATATATATATATATATATATATATATATAGAGAGAGAGAGAGAGAGAGAGAGAGAGAGAGAGAGAGCCAGACAGAATGTAAGGTACTCGAGTTTCCTCGCAGCGTCATGCATATTATACTTTGAGAAAATACCGCGGGTAAATTTCCAAGAATACTTTTTCAAGATAAATACGTATTGTAACAAGTCGCATTTTTTAAATTATATATTGTAGGTTTTCTTTTTAACGAGTGCATTTGAAATTGGAATATTTTTATATGATTTATTATTATCCTGAAAATGTGGCGTAATTGTGAAGTGTGTGTAATTCGGACAAAAACTGATGAAAAAATCTAAGATTTAGAATTCCTGCGCTGGATATCTACCCGCTTCCCATAATCTTATGTCCACTAGCAAAAAACGGATTTCTTTATCTATTAGTCACTCGCAGAATACGAATAGAATTAAAGAATTGAAGAGAAATTAATATTTTATACCGGGCATAATTTTTTCTAATAGTATTTTAAGCAACAAAGCTTATCAGATTCATTAGTCGACAATGCACAAAATTTATAATTTTTTCTAATGTGAATTCGCGATTATTAAAAATTTATCGAAAATATTATTCATAAAAATTTTATAAAATATAGCCAAAAATTTCAAATCTAAATATAATCGACAAAGAATGTTCCAAAGTCAGGTGTGCATTTTAAAAAGTGTCTGATGATTATTGTTAAAATCAATATTAATATAAAAAATTTGAGTCTAAAATCATTTAATTCAAGTATATAATTGACATTCTTTAAATTTATTATTTGCTTATGATTTTATAACTAGTAAGGTGTCAGTCGACATTAGAAAATTAGCTAAAAAATGGCAAAAACTGAACTTCAACAAATAACAACTGCTTAAGTATGTATTTTTGTAGAATTTTTCGAAGCTTTTGTATTTTAACGCTCTACAGTTTTGGAATAGTTTCATTGTGATGTACAGTACTAACTTCTTCCTATTAATTTAAACAATTTTCTAATCTGTTTAAAAAAAAAAAAAAGTTCTACATTTCTACAAAATTCTACACCCAAGAAAAGCCTCGAAAAAGGCCACTTCCCCCCCCCCCCCAGGAGCATATCGCATACGAGAATTAAGATACCCCGCTGCGCCAAAACTAATATAAACGAATCTCTATAAAAAAAACTCAAGAGGTCCAGTGCGTCTAAAGAAACTTTACATTCGAAGCAGACAAAAAATAAAGAAAAAGCCGAACGGGACGATTCGCGCGATCTCTGCGTGACGCGCGAATCCCACTACAAGCGAGAATGTACCTACGCGTAGCTGCGATAACGGCGATCCTTGAGACGGTCGATAAAAAATATTGTTGGCCCGCGGTAAAAAAAAAAAAAGGCCCCATCGGGCCCGAACCCGCAGGCCCCATTGTTCCGGCCACGAGATGGTTACAAATGAAATTCGGGACACTGGACCGCGCGCGCGCGCGCGCACCTAATATAAATCGAGACAAAGGGAATATTAACTGCTTCTATATGGGTAACCTCAGCCAATCGTTTCTCCAGGTGCGTGCGGGATTCCGCTGTATATGTGTGTGCGTGTATGTGTGTGTGTGTCGTATAATATGGTCGATAGTCGAAATGGTTAACCACACGTCGTAACCCATCGTAATGTGGAAAAGGGAAATAAAAAGAAAGAGGGAGAGGGAGAGAGAGAGAGAGAGAGAGAGACAGAAAGGCGATTCGAGTACCCGAAACGCGTGGTAAAAAACGCGTCGTAAGATGCATATGAAGCCTTATAACGGGGGAGTTGCACTGTAAATGAAACAGATACTATATGTATGTATATAAACACGGTGCTATAAAGTCCGCGAGCTCACGTGGATAATATATAATCTCACACGCGCACCTTTTTCATGTACATAACTCATGCGGAGCTTCTACAAGATTATTCGGTTTCGATGGTATTAAAAAAAAAAAAAAAAAAAGAAAAAAAGAAAAAAATACACAAGGGGATTCCCCGCCTTCTGTACCCGTGACTGTATATAACATGCGCGCGACGACTTGCAATCTTAAACAAACGATAACACACCTTTTTTTATCGTACGTAACGCGTAAATGTAATAAATGTTTCGGACTGTAAAGCTCGTTCGGGGCAAATTGACGCTGGATTGTCACGGATTTTATATACAATTATATAAAGCTCGCGCACGCCGCCGCGAACACATATAACACGCGATTTAAAATCCGTATTATTATAAATTAGCCCGGTGTTTAATCGTGACATGTGACGTATACGAATGTGTATACATAATATAATACTCGCTATACAATCGCTTAATTTTTATCATTATGCAGGTATAATTACGTTTTATTAGCCAATTACCACACCATTCGTACGCGATTCTTATACGCCACGCGGAGCCGGTAGGGAATGCCGCTACTTCGCCTTTACAAATGGATAGGATATACACCCAGGACATGTTGCGGTTAATCATGGAATAACATACGCTTGGAATAACATACGAACCATGCATTATTAACAATTACGGAGCATTCGGTCTGTATTTGTTAATCCGTATGATGCTCGAGGTTCGTTAGACATACGCGGTTCTTCGCTCGGTGATGAATTTACGAAGAAAAAAAAATTCTGTTTTTTTTTTTTATCTCCGTATATTGTCTATTAGCTATTCATGCAAAGCAACCTGCTCACTATAGGGGGTACAAGAAGAACATCTGTATACACCGATAATACATTGTCTCCCGGTATTCTTGCAAGGAATATATTTAGCTTTATCAAATTGAATATTTTATCTCATATGTACATAAACTTAATGGCTGTAAGAGAATTTGAAACTTTATCTGTTTTTCTTTATACGTGCATATATATATATATATATATATATATATATATATATATATATATATATATATATATATATGAAAATGATTTAAACTCGACTTTGATCTTTGGTGGAGATAATATCGCATAAATTACGCAACGTTTCTTCAATATAGAATATATTAATGAAAATAACAAGAATTACCGAGTTTTTATTACTTTAAAAATATACGCTTTAACAAAGATCGAAAATTGTTTTCAATAGCTTTATTGGCGAGAGAGAAATATCTTGAAAACACCTGTTGTGTTCCAGCCATTGGAGAATTACAATTACACGTCAGTTATGACGGGATATTTGATTTTTATTTGTGACGATTATACGGAAATGGATCAATAGACTCGTCTGTGGTTATGGTTCATATATTGGTAATTTGTTCAGTATCTTATGTAATAATGCATAAATGATTACTCAACGTTCTTTAGAAACATGCCATTAATTGGCTAGCTGTGTGTTGTAAGAGAGTTTAATAAAAAGGAAATGCTGGAATTACTATTGACTCTTGGATCGGAATAAACAGATATGCTTCTCTTAAATGTAGATAAATCAATATATGCATATCGGTACGATTTACCAGTCTACTAATAAATAACATTTTTATTAGGATTGAAACTTAAGTAATAATAAAAACTTATATGTATTTATATTATATGGAATGTCTAAAAGTGAGATAAATCACCATATATAGAAGGCAAGGGATAATGAAAAAGAAGAGAAGGAGGTGAAAACAAATAAAGAGAAACAAAATGGGAGGAGGAAAAGAAAAAGAAAAGAGAAATATTTAAAAATATGAAAAATCTGACGAAATTCTGTGAAAGGAAGAGAAGGGAAGGGGGTATTTTAAAAGTAATGTGGCTGGGTGTTTTAAAAAATTGCCAAGGGGAAATACAGCGATCGAAAACATCGTCAGGCAAGAAATGTAGAAGTAAACGAAAAGGAGATATACAGAGAAATTAAATAGAAGTTCGATAATGAAATAGTAATAGAAGAAAATGGAAAAGTGTCGAAAGGGTTGAGACATAATAGCATTTTTCAAAGATTTAGTTGTGATATGAATTACGGAAATAATAAGAATTTTAAATGTACTATTTAAGGACCGAAATATAATCAGGTATTACCCAATAACTAGGATCTAACGACTTTATAAGGAAGGAAACAATAAGTAGCAAAAACCGTATAGGGATTTACCAATAGATAGATGAAGAGGAAAAGACGGAGAAGCTATAGCTATAGTAGATACGCCAGGTGGAGAGAAAAAGATATTAAATAATAAGGAACAATTAAGAAAAAAATCAGGCTAAAGGCAAATCAACAAAAAAGTAAAGTAATAATATTTAAAAAACAGACGGTTTATGAATAATATAAATTATGAAGGTTTAAACTCATATAAGTGCCTAGATCTTAGGTTTACGACAGGGATGTAACGCCCGATCACAAAATAGCAGCAAAAGTGTGACGAGTAGCCAACGCAATCTGGAGAACATGGATGAGGGCCAAAATAAACTCACTAAAATATAGACTTCGCTTAATGGAGGCGATAATTAGAGCAGGATGCTTTTACGAGATAGAAATATGCGAAGGGAGTAAATGGAAGAATTCAGAGAAAATACGGGGGAGATATGGGAAGATGGCGTGAGGAATAAACAGCATAGCGCCAATCTACGTGACGGAAACGAGGGCAGGAAGTAGGAACTGATAAAAGATAGCTTTAAAAAGGGAAAGAGGTATGTACCGTACATAGAAAATATGGGTGGAAATAGCTGGCCTAGGATATGCCAAGGGGCATAACTGTAAGGGATACTTCAAATGGTAGCGCAACAAACTGGAGAATGATAGAACTGAACGCTCTAAGCGACGTAGGGGGCACGGAAAGCGTAAAAAACGAGAAAATATTTTCTCCAAAGCATTGGTTGAACCGACTCGAAAACCATTTTAATCCAACTATTGATCATTCCTCGTAAAAATTTTTGATTACAAACAAGCACAAAATCCTCATGGATGATCGTCGATGCGGTTCGAATTGAATTGAAACAATTAAATCCGGTTGAACCTGATTTACGATTCGATAAGTTCGTTTCAATTATATTAATTTAAGATTCATGATATATGCATTAAAATAGGTTGGGCAAAAGCCTTCTTTTGGAATGGATTGAAACATATTCAATGTTGTCAATTCAAAATTGTCAATGGATCGCAATCTTATTCAATCTTTGGCAATGATCACAAATTTTTCCTAATTTTCTACCGATTGATATTGATTGTATTGTATTAAATCCTAAATACATTTCAATCTTTATTACTTAAAGCAATTGTTTGCAATTCGTAGGAGGATTAAAATGGATGTTAAAATCGTTCAATGTTTTAATCTAAATCGATAAGAATTTTATCCTGTGTTAGACGTAATTGCAGAATATATTGTCGGAGATATGTATATTTCGAAATATTTAAAAAGCTTTTTATAAAACAATTAAATTAAAATATATTAATAAAGGTTAATAAAAAATTTTCAAAGAAATTTTTGAAATATTTGCACAATATTATTGCTATGTTTTATAAATAGCAAATAATACATAAACTATTTTAGACAGTATATTGTAAAAAGATAGAAAAATATTTTATTTAATTTTGTAATTTAATTATTTAATTGAATCTGAAAAATATACAGAGAATTATTATAGATATTGCAGATGGCGATTTGTTTATTATTGATCTGTATTATCACAGCTACTGCTCCGAGTATTGTAGTGAGTTCAAGTTCATCACTCTAATTATTGTTTCTTACGAAGATACTAATACCACCGCTCGGTTCGAGGCAGTCGATTTTATTTTTAATACAATTAGTAAAGTTATTGATTTCAACACTCTCGTCAGTCTTAAGTTTTGTTTCTTGTAAACATATAATATCAGACTTTTCCTTATTTATAATTATTTGCAAGATTTATTATTGTGATCGAAAATCATTTAGATTCCGAGTTGTTACCGTGAGTCTTTTCTTATCTTAAAATGATCTAAAATAGTTTCAAATACATAGTTCGGAATGTCTGGCGATAGGCTTAAAAATCTAATTCTTTTTTGTTCACAAACTAGTGATCTGATATTAACTTATACGTTCTCAATTAGAATGAATTGGTACTTATCCGTAACTTCAGTTCCTAGTTCTTTCGCTGATTGTTCGATACAGATTCGCTTGTTGGATATTCTCGAGGCGTAAAGAACATTTTTAGGTTCAACAATATTGCCAATGCCACGTACATAGCTAGTTATGTTTAAATTGTCCGCACAGTCCACGATGAGTCCTTGATCTCTTTTAGGTATGAGATTTTTTTGACCTATCGAAGCGTAATTCGTACCCTCTTTTGCAACAAACGTTGGGATGTCCTAAAGCGGTACGGATTGTTCCACAATTCTACATTCATATTCACTGTTTTAGTGATCGCTTTCACGATAAACAAGAACGCTTGGAGAGGCTCGAGGCCTGTCAGATACGTTAATAATTATATACACAGAGCGATTGTAAACACGTGTGTCCACTTGTAAGAGCTCTACCTTTAAATCTAAACTGTAACTTTTTTCAGGCTGTTGGCTATAGAAGTTATTGGCATTTCGAGATGATCATTAACTCGCTATTGCACGGATATTTTCTCGATGTGACTGCATGATTAAACAATAGCTGCATTTCATATCGATACGCTAATATCCCCATGCAAAACAATATCCGACCGGCTAGCGCGCCCGCTATTAGGATATTACAAGATTTTTGTTGCGGGTGGCCAATTATACGGCGGGCCGGGGCCAACGCTGCGGCATAAACACCTCTATGCCTTGCGCGCCCGCGCAATAATGCCTCGGGTTTATTAATAGGATGCGCGCGAAAGAGCCGCCGTAGTCGTCGCCGTCGCCGCCGCCGCGACGCTTATCGGTCCTTATTAGCATAACTCCGGCCTGTGTCCCCTTATACACGTCCGAGCCGATACGGGGGCCTGAGCTATAAGGGACATTATTCCATTTGCAACGGCGCCCGCGCGTAAATCGGACGAGTGCAAAGTAATAGAAAAGGTAGGGAGAGAGAGAGAGAGAGAGAGAGAGAGAGAGATAACAGGTCCGAATGATTGCGATTGCCTGTATACAGCCTTGGGCGGTACATGACGTTCTCGTTACGCGGAATCCCTTATGCAGATCTTGATACAACCTACAGATGGGAGGAGAGTGTGTAAGTGTGAGAAAGAGGGAGAGGGGGACAACGAAGGAGAGGCAATAAGGCTTTTGATGTAACGTTTATGCTTAATGATTTTGCAAAAATATATCCTTGACGAGTCGTTTTTTGCGCCGTTTCGCCGGGTTTATTGCAAGCGATATATACACATGCGCCGAGGAGTTGAAATGAAAGCGGTGAAATGGACAAATTTATTGCCACTCTCGCTGCATCAGCCTAAATGTATATATATATATATATATATATATATATATATATATATATATATATATATATAAGCTTGTATAGTTCCAGAGAAAATTACGGTATTAATTTCATTTAATTATCCAAAACTATGCTCTGAGAATATTTGTGAATATAGCTGTCTGTGTATATGTGTGTATATATATATATATATATATATATATATATATATATATATATATATATATGTATATATATGTATATATATGTATGTATATGTATATCTGGCATTGCTCAAAACTTATATAGATTTGCAGAAGCCCGATTAATTATACCGCGTCGTATCCCAACAGATTGCCAGATAAACGGTGTTTATTGAAATGTGCAGGAATTTTATAATAGGATTATTTATAAGGGGTTCCGTTCTTATACGAGATTTTATGTCTTACTATACCAACTGAATATGGATAAAAATCGCCGGGAATCATCCGATTATGCGAAACAACTTTCTTTATCTAATTAAGTTCGGTATGTATAATTATGTTGCCCGACTCGTAAAATTTACGATACTACAGGAAGTCGTGCGTTACTTCAAGGAGAATAAGTCATTTGCTGCATAGAAATGACATGTGTAGGTATGGATTTTTAACTATATATATATATATATATATATATATATATGTATATATGGAAATTCTTATTGAATTCAATTCTGTACGCAAGAAGGTGCCTTCAAACTTATTTCAAAGTTACTAAAGTTTATCAGAAGTATTAACTTAAAAACTGATCTGTTGGTTCGGTCTTAAAAGTTGTAAAGGATAATTTTTAAGGTGCATTTTTAGAATTGAGATAAATAGAGAAAAAGATTTATGTCATTATTTCTCCAAATTTTTCATTGGTGTATATATGTGCAATAGTACGAATAAGGAGACACTGCGTATATTGACTGCGTATGCCTAGTTTTTGCCAAGATTCAATCGCAGCAAAGAGTTTTGTACTTATGCTTTCATGGCAACATATTTCAATTTTATTGGAGCCGATGAAGTAGATTGAAGCCTATCATCTGAAGAAAGAAGATTAAGTCTTTCCAATATGATGATCTCTCTTTCGAGCACTCGTTCGTGAATTCATAAATGTTCCATTTCATTTTCGCCGTGGTTTATTCCACACGGGATCTCACGTTTGCATTATGCAAAATATGGACTTTCAAATTAGAATTTTTTTTCCTCAAAAACTAATCTTTTTGACGCAATAGTCATTGCTGTTTATTTATAGAAGGAATCCGATACAATATGCAACAACAAAAAAACGTTATTCGTGTATACAATGAAAGAATTTTTTTATATATAATGATTTTTGAGTGTTTTGTTTGTTCCACTACTTTTTTTTTCAAATTAACTGACGAAGCAAAAAAACTTATAGATCAGTTTCCGAAGTATGTGAAGCGCGAGTCTACGTTATCTGCAACAACTGAGAGCTGTGCTGCGTCATTTAAAAAAATATATAATAAAACTTCCACTGTTATGGATGATCTTCGACCAAGAGATAACTTAAACTATATAACGGCCGTATACAAACTGTAAGAAGGAAAGAAAATTGTATGCTTAGTTATCTTCACTGCTCGCGTTCAATGGTCAGAGAGAATTTTTTTTTCATCGAATATAAGATTACTTTAGAAAATTTATATTTCTTTCAATTGGACATACATGTAACATGTATATACTGACAGACTCTATAAAAGAAGGACATTTTTGCTTTGCAAATCAATTATTCGAAAATTGTACGGTCGTACTGTACTTTAAAGTAGGATTTTAGAAATCACAATAATTTTTTACGGCCTACTTTTCGTTAATGTTTCGTGAAAAAATGTATTTCGACGCGATTGAAAGTGGCTGAATAGAAGCGAAAAATTTGTATATTAAAGGACTTTTGACAATTTTCGTAATAGTCTGCACAAAATGCTTTAAGGAAGAATAGTTTGCCGGTGAATTATTAGCCAAAAGTCAATTAAAAAAAACTGTGAAAAAAGCTGTAAAGTATTCAACTCGTTTGGTCGGTGCACCGAAGGTGGAAATTTATCGTTTCTATATCAAATAATCAGCATTATCTGGAAGCTCAACCTTCATGGCACAGATATTCGAAATCATCAGATTAAATTTAATTATTCTATAGCTTCGAAGTGTTCTCTATCTCAATATATATATATTTATATATAAGGAGATTTGCAATGAAAAATACCATAATACAAAGTCTTCCGCGGATTCATCGAAATTTACGTATTGTACATAGGCCGCGTGCCGGAGAGCGTATATTATACATCAGACAAGCCAGAGCCCATCAGTACAGAAAGAGAGCGATTGTTTTTTTTTTTTTTTTTTTTTCAAGAAGGCGGGGAAAAGAGACATTGCGCGTAATTGGAGCGCACGCGCACGAGAAAAGAGAGAAAGGACCTGACGGCTTGGGGGGGGGGGGGCTCTGGATTAATTTCGGTCGCCAAAGAAAAATTCGAGATCGGAGAGGTTTCGCCGGGGGGCCAGGTGCGCGAGACGTCTGGGCAAGTATATATATATATATATATATATAGATACACACACACGAGAGATGCCCCCGGCTTCTGGCAGGCAGGTGGGGGAAACGAAGGGGGGTGGGCGGAGGGGCGAACGATCGAGGTTTTATCTCCTCTCTTTCTCTGTAGATACTACTCCTGGCGATCAAGCTGACGACGTCGGCGCGGCGCGTGCGGCTGGGCCCCTTAATATATATATATATATATATATATATATATATATATATATATATATATATATATATACACACCCATATACATACATACGTATACGCGGAAAAAGCGCCTCGGGCCATGTAGACTCATCGATTTTTCGGCCCCGCGGGCACTACTTCGTCTCCTCCGCCTCCTTGTGCTTCTTCTTCTCTCCTCTTTATTCCTTTCAATGCCGGCGAAATTACCTTCCGCCGGCGAAACACCGCGCATAATGCGTGCGGCGCGCGCGTACCGATGCGCCGAAAAGTACTGCGCGCGAGTATATATATATATCTATATATATGTATGTATGTATATATATATATATATGTATGTATGTATGTATGTATGTATATATATGAAAAGAGACGGACGCGAGGGTGCGCCTGCTGCCTTTTGTTCGGCCCGCTGGACCCCGAGTTTCTGAGATTCGCGCGGCTGCTGCTGCTACTGCTGCAGGCGCGTGCGTTCGATGGAACGCTTTTGTATAGGCAGACGGCGGCTGGGATGTCTGCCTCCCGCTCTATACCTATATATTTATATATATAAGACGCAGACGTGTGTCGAAGACGTTTCTTTATAAACCTAACTATATCGCTGAGAGATAGAGAGATAGAGAAATTGAGAGAGGGCCATTTAGCTCGAAAGGTGAAGCGGCCGAGTCGGGGCTTCGGGACGCCGCGCCGCCGCCGCCGCCGGGTGCTTTTAGCTTCGAATTCGACGCACTGTGCGCGGATAATGTCGAACTTTTCTTGATTAAGCTGATTCCAGGTGATGGTGTATCGTATCAAGTCGGCTCGCAAGAAGGGCGTTTCGTGAAAAAAAAGATTTTTTACTTGGCCATAACTTATAGAGAACCGCATATGCTTGTTTTTTTATTAAATGAAATCAAGAAAAAAATTTTTTATGAATCAATTGTTTGAAAACACACGATGTGATATTTATACGAATTTTATATATTCGTCTCGAAATATTTCTTATCTTATTAATATATTAGATTATTGTAATATTTATATTTTGTTTTGTTTTTTCAAAAATAAACGATGTGTTTTTATGGAAAAAAATTAGCTATAATATAAGTTAAATTTCATTTCTAAAGTTTCAGTAATATAACTTTCAATTTTAAAATAGTTTTTACAAAAAATAATGCTCGAAAAACTTACTTTATTTAGTCATAGTGAAAAATTTGACTATTCATATTATTATTATGCGAGGTTTTAAGATTAAGAAATTGTTGGATTAATATAAATAAATACATAAATATACATATATATATATATATATATATATATATATATATATATATATATATAAGGTCATTTTGTAATTTTATGAATCTTTCATAAATTTATAAAATTATACCATACTACTTTCTGATTTCTAATAAAATTAGTAATTTGAAAGAAAGAAATTTGCAGATAAATTATAAATAAATAAATCATTTATAAATTTAAAGTAATATATTTCATGTATTATTTATTTAATAAATATATTTATCAAAAAAGAACTTTTTTATTTGTTTTTTTTATATATTTAAATATTATTAAATAATATTTATATTTATATTTTTTCCCCCAATAATAACGCAGCGACCCAAAAATATGTATTAAAACGCAGCTATTTTAAGAAAATAATTTTCGGGTGGATATAAATTAATTAATAAATCAGTCCCAAATCACGTAACCTTCCGCACTCGGATACTTCTCTTATGCCGGTGGACCCGCATCTCTGCGTCGTTGTTTATGACCAAAATTACGTACATATACGCATCCGCACACGTGTCGCTGTTTTAATCGACTTGCTGAATGTCGACTTTTCAAATTTTTCACTCGAAAAATAAATTACCAGCATTTTTTCATCTGATTTATTTGATGTACAATTACGATTGAAAAGAATAAATTAAAAAATGAGGTTATTTCACTCATATTTATCAAAAAACGAGTAAAATTCCAGTTGTTTTTTTTTTTTGCAAAAACAAGCAAAAATGAAAAAAAATGAGTTATTATAGGTAAGATTAGAAGGATATGAAAATTAAAGAATTTCGATTCAACTTTTTCATTAACGGAGACTTTTCAACGATAATTTGTATGTACCTCGTAAATGTATAATGTATATATTTTAATATTTTTACAGAAAAAAGTAATTTTTAACTCTTCAAATCTTCTAATATATCCGAATGATATTTCTTTTGAACTAAAAAGAAATCCCTAAAAACAGCAAAACTTCTCGTCGGCTATCATCTAAAAAAAATGAAAAATTTGCGAAGAACAGTCATCTATACCATAAATACATATATATATATATATATATATATATATATATATATATATATATCAATATCGCGCGATATCATTCATATATATTGTAAGGCAATACCGGCAATTTTCAACGTCGTCCCCTCACCCGTCCACAAAAATTAGTGCTGCGCGCGGTAAGCGTCGGCTTCTGGCTCCAGTAGCACGAGCCAATCAGCCATCGCGGTCGCTTCGTGTAACCGTACCGCTGGCGAAAATTGAAATAATAATAATAATAACAATTTTTAAAAAAAGAGGAGCGACGACACGTATACGGGCACACACACCGCAGATAAGAATCGCGCGTCGCGCGTAACCCCGGGTGCATCGGGCGATCGCTCGCGAGTCTCGATCCCTCTGCAGGTATACTGCTTATACACGTGCATATATGCGTGTATATATATATATATATATATATATATATATATATATATATATATGCGCAGACTTTTGTTACAGTCGACTGCTCGGCGGGGCGAAAGGGGGCGGGCGCGCATAGGGAGGGCCTTTTGTGCGCATTGCGTCGCCGAGAATTTCGGAGGGGCAGGAAATTCGCGTGCGAGCCGCGATATAACGGGGCGCATGCATATATATATATATATATATATATATATATATATAGGGGTGTGCAGAAGGGTGTGCGCAATGCGGTGTGATGGCCCAAATTGAGCATTGGCCATGCTTTTTTTTTTTTTTTTTTTTTTGCTGGCACCGTATATGCACAAGCGTTTCCGAGGGGTGTTGTATCTGGGAATTTCTTCCGGTCCCGATGGTGACGACGAAATTTTTCTTAAAATTGTTTGTGAAATTGTGCTTTTAGCCCGTGTACGTTTAGGTCCTTAGCTGACGCTCTGTCTACTTGCGAATACACGGGGAAGTAATAGAGTTTGATAATATATTTTACTTATATAATAATATATTTTACTTACTAGTTTGTATTGAGCAATTTCGATTAAACCCAAAGTATATATGATTAAAAAAAATTTTTAAATAATAAATATTTTTATCGATCTTACAGTCTTTATAATGTAATGTATTAACTAAAATAATGACAGTCAAACTGCCCCTGCTTAGATTTACCCCCGAACGATCAAAAAAATTTTAATATACAATTTCAAGTAATTTTATCGTAAATTGATACAATTTACTTTTTCTTTTAATGTATTTTACATGTTTAAATCTACATCAATAATTTACCTTTATTATTATACTTACAAGTTTCATTGTTATTATTTCGATAATTTTATTATCTATTAAACAGATTTTAGATTTTTAATTTATTATTTGAATTTTGACGAAGATATATAATATACACTCGGGCATCGAGATCAAATTTCGACGCGATAAAAGCTTTCGGATTAAATCAGAAATTATTACGAACAGGCGAGTAAGTACTACATGAAAATTCGGCACAGTCGGCTCGTACGGTTGCCGCCAAATACGTTATATCAACATGGCCTAAAGAGCGTGAACGAACATTGTAGCAATAATTTATTGTATCGAGAATTCAGTGTAAAGCGTGAAATAGCTCGCCATCCATTATCCCTACCTTTCTATGTTTGAGCTAGCTTCGAAAAAAATATTTTGATCTCAAATTATCTACAGATGTATATGTGGAGAAAAATATATCTCCGTGTCGGTTATAGATTTATATATTTAAGAAAATCGAACGATAAATTATGAACGGTAAGGACGATTATGTCCATGCATTTGAACACACTCCCAGAAATATTTAAGGATTGAACGAGTACGCGTGCATCGCGCCCGCGCGCGCGCGTCTGCGTTCGCGCGTATTATTCCCTACAAAATTGGCTACCGCGAAATTATTCTCTTTTTTCCATTATTTTAAACTCAATTGCAATCCAATAAATCTTATACGCGGGCGGGGGGAGGGGGTTCGATCCATTCCAAGAACGGGATTGTAAATTCCCGTCCAATCGCGAGCTATAACGCAGTCTCACGGAATCTGCCGCGATGCTACCGAGAGCTCTCTAATCGAGGTTTTTATCTCCTTCCCCCCCCCCGGGTAAATTTGAATTTATGCATTGGACTTCGAATCGAATAAGTATAGGTATATCTGGGCACATATCGACGTCTATAATTTGCCCGCGAGCGCGGATGAAAACTCTGGAAAACAGCTCGCAGTGGCCATTGTAAAATTTCGTAAAAAAATTTTTTCTCTCGGAGATTTAGCATCCTCTCCTTGATAAGGGAAACACGTGTATAAGATTCTTCGTGACACCCCTTCCATAATTTTACGCAAATTTCCGAAAAATATCCATTAAATGTACGAATCTCATATGTTAGTAAAATTGTAAGAATAGTCATGAATTCTTTGAATTTGGTCAAATTAATTACATCATAAATAATACGAGAAATTGAATTTTCAAAAACGATCTGCATATCAAAGTTATCTGATGTCACGTATTTGAAATTCAATGTTTTTTTATTTCTTCCGCTTCGCGTCATTCTAAAATCACTTTTCCTTTTTGCCAACTATTTACTAAGCTTTTCAATTCTAACTTTCAAAAGAATTATAAAATTTTATTAGAAATTTCCAGCGCTCGAAGACGCGATAAAAACGAAATTCGTAATTGGCGTAATTCAATGGTATGAATGATAGATGCTCGTGATGCGAATGTGGGACCGTCTTTAAATTGCGTAAGATCTTTTGCATCGCAAAATCACAAATTTCGGGTGATTTTGAGACCGTTGTAACGTAAAATATCGTTCAAGCACTGCCTGCAGTTTAATTACTTATCTCCCTAAATTTCCCTCCATGGCTTTTCTCGGGTATAAAAAGTCTCACGAGTTAAATAATCAACTTTGTATGCACCAAAAATGATACGTGTTATTTGAAAGATTAGAAACGCGATTCCTTTTTTGAGAAATATCAATTTACGCTTACGCTCTTGAGTGATAAGGATTTTACATTGGTTTTATTTTCCTTAATAGTTTCCATATCAGATGTTCTTAATTTTCTGTCAATTTTTACTGCTTAGGTAAATAAAAATTACTAGGGCTCGTCTTTCATTAGCAGAGAAGCACATAGAAATGTTTTTATAAATTTTTTTTTATTGCATTAGACGTTGAATATATTTCTTGCATTAGCAATGAATATATTTCAATATTAATATCGCGAAAGCCGATACTTGCTAAGTTTTTTTAAATATTTAATTATTTCAGTCAATATGTATATTAAAAAAAATCCATAGCGAATTTATGTGAATTACGGCATACTGCTTTCAAAGTTAAAGAAAATTCGTTGTCATTGAAAAATTTATAAACGATCTGGACGTGAGAATAGCTGCCTTTGCCGAAGACAACAAAAGAGAAAAAATATATATTTTTAAAGTGTTGTCTTAAGTAAGTTATTTCAGTTAGCAGGGCCTACATCGGCGAACCAATTGGCAAAATCTCCTGATTGAGCATAATGCATTATCTTAAACGTTCTCTCGCGTGCAAATGTCAATTTTCTGCCCCAATTACTCACTGTACGTAGGGAGAGGAAAAAAAATAGGAAAAAAAAATAAATAATAAATAAAAGTGCACTGGGCATCCGTCAGCGCCTCGTTACGTCCGGGACCCTAACAAAAAAAAAAAAAAAAAAAAAAACAAAATCCACGTAGCGCGCGGGGACGCCAAAACATCCTCGTTAACCGAAAGTTTACGGCGTTTATTGCAGCGCGCGCACTGCGCAGCACTGGGCACGCCGGGATTGTATCATTCGAAGGGCCCCGGCTAAACTGCCGCCCAGCTCGTGCCCGCGTCCTCCTCTCGCCCCGCGCCGCGCAGGCGCGCGTCTTGCGCGGGTACTTCAGCTCTACGTAATATCGTGTGCATCCCCACCCAGCGACGCAGGCGAGGAAAACGAAAGAAGAAATAAAGGGAGCACGTTATATGTATGTATGTATATATATATATATATATATATATATATACTATACATATACGCATATACACATTCATGTACATATATAAAGAAATTGAAAAGAAAGAGTCGCAAGTCTATCGCGCGCGCAGCCGGTCCCCATTCTAAATGCGCCATCCCACCCCTATATAGGTTATTCGCATCTATATATACACATACACACACGAATATATATATATATATATATATATATATATATATATATATTTGTACACATATGCGTGTGTGTGCGTGTGTACTTTCTTTTTCTCATTCTTCCCCCCTTTTTTCCACCTTTCGGTTATCCGCGAGAGCTCTATTGTGTGCGTGTATATATATATATATATGGGAGCGACGCGCCCTGGGTCAGATAATCGGGCGTTGTTGCGTTTTGAGGGTCGCCAGGGCACTGAACCAAGGGTCCGCCGCAGTTGCTCCATGATCGGGTGGAGAGGGGGTACTCTTTCCTAAATTCTCCCTCTCTGCCTTTGGCGCACGGCTTGCAGACAGGTTTTTCTTCTAATATGAAAAAGGTGCGTGCGCGTCGACTATCTATCTATAAATATATATATATATATATATATATATATATATATATATATAGAGAGAGAGAGAGAGAGAGAGAGAGAGAGAGAGAGAGAGAGAAACAGTTCAAGAAAAGTCGAAGAAAGCCTTATCGCACAAAGTGTGTATGTGCGCGCGCGCGCGCGCCTACGTGCATCTGTGTTTGTACTATACAGATATACGCATACGTGCCGTTGCAGTTTCGGCGGCTCATTTCAAGGACAGGGGCAGGCAGCTGGTATAATATAAAGCAATAACTTCCCGCCCACCGATTTGCTTTGACGCTGTCTTATATTGATTTCATGTTTTTCTTTTTTGCTGAATATATATGTGCGCGCGCGCGCGCGCGTGTGCCTATGTCTGTGTACACATACCATAAGTTTTCGCTGGATAGACAAATGAGCTCGGGGAGCGTTTGTTCGCGCCGATCTAAAACGTATATCGCGCGGAACAGCGCCCTTTTGATGCGCCCATCAACGGTAGCATATAATGTATATATAAGGATACTCTGAGGGATACTCCCTCGGAAGCGAAATGACAAATTGCATTACTCGCTCGCATTACTCATTGGTTTATATATATATATATATATATATATATATATATATATATATATATATATATATATATAAACAAGCGTAAATTATACGGTACGAAATCGGACTGCAACATATTTCGAGCTTTAAACCCTGTCCAATTTTTCATTTTTGCCAATTAAAAAAACAGTAAAAAAAAAAGAAGACGAAGAACACGACGGAAAACGTAAAAGTATAAATTTTCATCTTCTCCCCTTTCGGTTAAACTGGTAGTCCGTGTGTATATACGTATATACGTTACGACTTAAGTGTCTAATCGAAAATCAATCGAGCCGCGCTTGTGTCACTGCCGCGTTATATATTGTACAGTCCATACATAATTATATACAAAATAGACGCGCACGTCCCACTTTCCGCGCTCGGCGCTTTAAACTTTCGTAATTTAGTGCGATAACTTTCGAGAGCGAGAGGGATGGGGATTGGGGGAGGGGGCAAAAACGCCGAGCGAGTATGTATATTGCGATATATATACGAGCAACAATTTATTCGCGCGTTAGCCGAGTTTTTATTACGCACCGTGCGCGCGAGCAGGGGCGAAAGACAGAGAGAGAGAGAGAGAGAGAGAGAGAGAGAGAGAGAGAGAAAGGAAGGGAGGGAGAGACTGGATGTCGCCTCGTTAAAACGACAAAAAGAAGATGTAAAGTGCTGGATGTATATAGTAATAATATACCAAAGGAACTCGGCCAGAGAGGCTCTTTTTATTTCTAAGCGAGCGCATCGCACGGGCGCGCGCTTGCGGAAGTATTTTTCATTTCGAAAAAGCGCGCGCTCGACCCACATTGATTATGTAGACGCGTGTTTGTCTGCGTATTACATATGTGTGCACTGTAGACGTGCCCGTGGCGCATTAGCCGGCATTAGTCGCGCGTGCGCGCAAAAACCAGTGACGCGATGGGATGTACGCTCGGGACGAGACGTTCGAGCTTCTTACGGGGGCGCGTAAATGTCGTCGCGTCGCTTTTTGGCAAGCGCGCGAGATTATAGGTGTGTGTGTGTGTGTGTGTGCGTGCGCGCGCGCGCGCGTCTGCGTGTGTACGGCGAGACAGGAAGCGCGCGCGCGTCGCGCATCTACATGCATATTATCCGGCGTATCCAATTAAACGGCAAAAGGAGGGAAAGAGAAGGGGCGTGGGGAGGGGGGGGAGAGAAAAGAAAGGGGCAAAGTTGGGAAGCCGTATATATTAAAAAGGGGTTAAGGGCCGTAACGGGCGCGGACAAAAGAGCGCGCGTATTCTTTATATACATGCATATTAAACTGCGGCTGTACACGAGCTTCGAGCGCGGCGCGACCGCAAGACAATAACGGCTGCAGCGGAAGAACGGGAAAGAGGGTGAAAGTGTAATGCGCGGCGCGAGGTGCGCGACGCGACGTAGAACATATATATATATATATATGAAGAGAAACGGTCATTGTCAAGGCTAAGTCTCTCTGCGCGCGCGGATTTTTCGCGCGCGGTTAATATAATAATACGCGCCGTTGCCGCCGCATAGACGCTCGAGCCGCGTTCAAGTTCGCCTTGCATAACTGTCGAAGTAGGAACGACGAAGATATATAAACAGATGTGTATAATGTCTTGGTATCGAATTAGCAAAAAAAACGAGGGGGGGGTGTGATAAATAATTAGAAAAACGTAAATATAATCGTCTAGAAAAGATTAGTAAAATAAGCCCAAAAATATTGTATCTGAATCACGATAAAAAGTACTATGAATACGAAAAAATTAGCACGATTGACATAGGAAATGAACGAAAGAGCGATAAATAGATAGATATGTATTTATTTAAACAAAGGACTTCGCTAAGGACTCTGGATCCTGCGTGCTTAAGCGCTCAATTAACACATTAGAAAATTATAATATTTTCATTTTCGCAGTACAGATGTTTGGTTAATTAACAATTGAGTGATATTTATATCAAATTTGATAAGAAGTAATAACGATAGAAAAAAATAATAATAATCAATAAATCTGTACTTATAAACTACAACCAAGTCTAAATTTAAGTCATAAACACGTTGTCCTAAGAGACACATCAAATACTGAATCAAGGAGACGAACTGTTATTATAGTGACGGTGATATTAAAAGGAGAAACTTTCATAGATCTTCTATGAGGGGGTGATATTTTGGCAATTTTTTCCTCGATATCCGGATTTTTGCATCTGTGCAGTGTTGTAATCATATCTCTTTACATGGGTTCCGATGCAGTAATCAAAACGCAAAAAATTTTATAAATAATTTAATTTATCTAAGAGCAACTTGGTAGCAATATGCAGACAGTCATCGTATTTTCTGATTCAGGTGAGGGAGCTGCAATTTTTCTTACTATAGATGAACAGTGATGTATTCACGAGAGTTTGTAGTGTATTATAATTAGCAAAATTTTTACTTGATCGCAGGAACTAATTAATTATTTATTGGCTTTAATGTGAGTAGATTGTAGTTCATTGGACTGAAAATACTTTATAGCCTAACCAGATAGTTTGGGCTTTATTTGTATTTATGACCAGCCCGCGTTGCTTTGTCTACGTATTAATATGATCTCGATCGATGTTTACTTTCTTAATCATTGCTAACGTGTCTGCATATGAGCCATGCAAGTTTACAGTCGCGTCATTTGCATGCAGATAATAAGATCAATTTGCCAAACGGTAGAAGCATCATTTATATATATATATTGAAAAACATAAAAGCCCTATGAAGCTATCTTGAAAAGAAATTTCTCGCAAATCTCTTGTGATTGTTGCCCAGACATCTCTAAAATTTGTCTTCTGTTTTGTTAAGGAAGACTTCATTCAGTTGCGTCCAATGTGACCAAATCCAAGCATTTGAAGCTGTTTAATGGACAATATTAAACATGTGAAAGGCACGTGTAATATCACTGATTATCAATTACGTAATTAGCTCATTATCTATTGGTTTCCTAATATGATCTAGGATCTTGGTAATAGCATTATGTACGATATAATGCTTACGCAATCCAGATTGAAGAATATTCAACTGTTGATTCATACATTTATATATATGCAACTATTTCAAGCATTTTGGAAGTGTAGCAGAAGGTTAGTGGGAGAAGTTCAAGGTTAGTAGGACAATTTTAGAAGTGGAGCGGAAGATACTATTAAGGAAAAATTGTTCGAGGTTCGTTTATCAAATGTCACGTTGTAGAGAACTGCCAAACATATCTAGCCAAATATGGACAAAATTATTGGTAAACTATTATTTAAATTTTAACATAAAGATTCCATTGGCCTTAAAGCATGAGAGCGTATTGAAATAATGACCTCGATGGTATCTAATTGAGATAAGTAATTGAAATAAAAGCTGTCATCGGAATCAATGCTGGAATAGAGGAGTGATGAAAGAAGATCTTCATAAGTTTGTACTCGAAGAGCCAATGAATATGAATACACGTATAAAAGATAAATACGTTAATGCAGCTTCAGATACAATTTTCACATTTGTGAGGAGGTAGTACCTAAACTAAATTTATTTTTGTTGTAGCTAGCCATCGCATTTCGCGACATAATTTTGACACGATTAGGTATTTATTTGGACTGTAAATGATCTCTTATTCTTGCATATTTCTTGTAGATACACCATCATTGACAGTAGAAGAAGAAGAAGAAGAAGAAGAAAAGAGAAAGAAAGAGAGAGAGAAACTTTCATTGTCACATATAGTGTTTTAAAAAAAAAAAAACATAAAAAAGTACTTATACCCCAATACTGATTTAGCATATAACTAAACTTATATATGTATACATTTTATTATAATGAAAGAAAAAAAAAGTTAAATTTTAGTTAATGTATTATAATGTCAATTCATTGTAAGTATTTACTTATAAATATGAATAAGTTTGGTAAACTGAAAGATAAACAAAAAAAATGATAATAACCAGGATAATTAAAAACAATAAAATAATATAAAAATCCAACATTGTTAATATAAGTCTACACCGATTAACATCTTTGTCATCAATATGAATATTGCTGCATTGCTTAAAAGAATAAAATATTAAAAAGAGGTATTTCTGCCTAGTTAGGGTACCGAATTTTTAAGCGGTAGAATAAGAATAAGCTGCCTTCTTCGTAATGATTATTCGCCCGAAGGTTGGATTTCGTCTAAGTGGGACGGTGCATTATCGTCTTATTCACTGGACTCGCCCAAAGCTACAATTTAAAGAGTTTCCGTGTCTCATCTGCCAGTCCACCTTCAACGGCAACGGAGTAAAAGGGACGGAAACTCCTCTAATGGCACGGATTTATTTCTGTTTCTCTCGCAGAGCACATAAATTCGCTCGTTTGGGTGCTCGATCGACTCTTAAATATATCTTTATTCTACGGTTGGACGTATCCACTCCAATTAGCTGTTTTCTATAATTATAATTGAGACCCATCGGGTAATCGAAAAGTATAATTACATTTACGAAATTATCATTCGAGTCCTAAAAGTATATTAGAAACTAAATGAAAAAAAAATATTAAACAAGTAATTCAAGACAGTCTTTGCGCTGCCAAAAGCCACGAATTAATAAGAGAGAGAGAGAGAGAGAGAGAGAGAGAGTAACAGTTGATAAAGTTTGCAAAAGTCTTCTTTAATAGGCTTAATGAAATCAACTCTCGCCATGCGTACACGCTTTAGAATTGCGGTAAACTAAGAGGCACGTACATAAATAACATGTATAAATAATAAAAAATTTAGGAAACTAATCAGAACGAGGGTAATAAACGAAAGTTACAATCCGTGTTGCAATAGATATATAAATATTCCATTCCATATAAATAAAAGTGTTCAATTGCTGTATCGTCAACCAATTAAGATGAATTCAATCGCTTCACCTTGTATATATATAGGCATATATTATTAAATTTAAACTCATAAAAGGATCATTGTTTTAGTAAAAATAAACTCATCGGTTTTTCTTTGGAATAGCCGCATATTGTCATCCCGTCGTTCGAGGCCAATTGGAGTCTCATAAACATGTAATCATATTCGCAACCCTTATAGCCACTCCGCGCCTCGACACAGTCATCCATCTGCAAAAGCGTCAAAGTGTACAGAAATTGCAAAGTCACAATCTAAACATCAGGCATCCTCGACTGCATATATATATATATTAGCACTAAGGGACGTTAAGCAGTCTTAAAAAGCTCTCCATCTTCCACTTCTCTTCGAACTCGCCCTCCCTCTTCCTCTCTCTCTCTCTCTCTCTCTCTCTCTCTCTCTCTCTTGTCACACAACTCGAGCATTCTCAACTTAAACTTGCATATACCTATATTTATATGTATATATACTTGTTAAAACGCTCATTATATACGTCAGCCCTTGCATATGCACGCATACGTCTGTGTGCCGTGTGTGTGTGTGTGTATGTATGTGTGTTTGTAGCGCGCAGGCACTCCAGTGACACTCCAAACTCGAGAAAGTATACACACATAGCTACGCATAGCAACCCCGTTCCGCGGGGGTTTGCAGGCCTGTGTTATTATGCGCGCCGTCGCGCTGTTGGAAAGGCTTCCGGAGTATGCCGCGCGTTACTCGTACATTAAGTACCATCTATATATATAATATTTTTATGGATGTAACAGCCTCGACGCTGGTTGCACTCTTCTGGCTAATATTTCGATCATAAGCTCGAGTGCGAGAGAGAATAGCGAGCGTTTGTGGCGGTGAGGGGGGGGGGGCAAGAAGAGGAAGACGCTCGTCTCTTCTGGGAAGCGCTAATGGCGCTTTATTATGCAGCGCGTGCGCGCGAGCGGTGCAAGTGTTTGCAGCAGCCAGATCCTTCAGAGCGCGCCCATGTGTATATATAGATTCTATATATGTATATTGTGTGTGTGTGTGTGTGTGTGCATACATATCGAACCTGTTGCTGCGAAAGGACTTATGCCGAGAGCCGGATTATATTCGGGCGCGGATCTCACGAAAACGACCTCGATAGGTTTTACGAGCTTTATTACGGTTGATCTCGCCCGAGCTCTCGTCCTCTGCTTTTTCTTCCTTTTTGTTTTGTTTTTTTTTTGTTTTTTTTTTTAAGTTTTTCTTTTTTTACGTCGGCCTAATTAGGTTGCGAAATATATATAAGAGAGCCTCTCGCATTAATTAATTTTTCCGCTTTTAATAAATTTTCGGGAGAAGGGAATTTATGTCGCACCGCGTACCGATGCATTGATTGCGTATCCATATATATATATATATATATATATATATATATATATATATATATATATAACTATACATTTAACGGGAGATATATTTATACGCATGCGGGTACGCGGCGATAATTTTTATATATATCCGTACGTACGCGTCGCGAGTATAATTCACGGATCGGGAGCCTTACTTTATACGGCGGTCCTCGAAATATTCTCCCGGATTCGTACGCGTACGTGCGCCGATAATGCATTGGAAAAGGGCGAGAGACGGCGCGAAATGAAAACGTTTCCGTGCTCTTTATACTCTGTATAAGTGTCTCGATGCCATAGCGTCGCTTTGGGCGCGCCAATCGTTAATATAAAAATGAGCCGGGCGCGCAACCGGCCGGATAACTAACGTCGCTGTTGCGTCGTGATTTTGGTTTATACGTAAATGGTCCGTGACGTTCTTCTTATATTTCATTCGTTAAATTTAGATATTTGAGAATTTTTCGTGGCGATTAGAAAATTTCATTCTTATTACATCTAATACCTCCAGTCTTTTATATGATACATCTATAATGCAGCATTTTCATCTTGAAAATTACACTTTGTTTCTATACAAAGTTAATAGCCTTATATTGTTTTATATTATGAAAATCTTACTTCTAAATGCCGAAATCCGTTCAGTCGTTCGTGGTCTTATCGATTTTTTATTATATAAGCGAATGAAACCAGTGATCTATGCTGCACAAAATAACTGCAATCAATTTCTGCGGTGTCGCTAAATAGTCTCGGTATTTTGAAATACATATTCATTAATTTACATTTCACTTGGAAAAAAAATTATTTTGACTTAATTGAAGAAAAAAAAATTAATAAAAATGGCAAATTAAACTATTAAAAAAAAAAATAAGAAAACCAAATTAAACAATGTATTTATTGTAATCTAAGAAAATATCTTTAATTACACGAAATTGCTTTCTTAGTACGCAATACTCATTTTGCATTGGGTGGGTGTTGATTTATATTTCTCCTGATTTTTAATGTCATCATTCAACTTTCTGCTGGAATACTAAATAAGGAGCTGATGTGTGATAAGCTCCTATACTTGTTTTTCAGCAAGTATCATAAGAATCGCGGTTTTATTTCTCTGCCGAGTTAAATCGATCAAATATATATTGGACGTATAATCTAGTTTTCGAAGGATGAACGTTTTGTAAGCGCAACTTCCCCACTTTTTTGCCGCTAAGATTTTCAATAGATCGATGCGTTTGTGACAGTTTTTAAGAATATCTTAAATCCTTTTTTCCAAGTTCCGTCCAAGTTTCAAGTTGGTGGCTTAATGTAAATTTTTTTGCGTTTAACTTTAGCTTCCTTTTTGTTATATTCTTTTTTTTTGCTCCTCCATCCTCTAGTTATTCTTCCATTTACGCCGTTCATTTATTAAGTTTTGAAGTAATTTTTCGGTAATTTTTGGCGTTCTTCGCTAAACAATGTAGCGTAAAATCATCTGTGAATGCACATGCTTTGATTGGAGATTTTAATATTTGCTATTAGGAAAAGTGTTTTGCGCTATGACAGAACCACGAGGTACGGCATTTATAATTTTTTTGCTTTCTGAGCTAAGGTAAAAATTTGTATCTTGCGTATACCACGGAGCTCATTATAAACAAGAATAGTCCAGCTATCCGTGGGACTGTAGGACCGATAACAATATTTGTTAGTTCATTGAAAAATATTCGACAGAAATATTTTTTATTTATTAAGATTTTATATTGGGTAAATTTTTTTTTCTAGAAATATAGAATTTTTTCAGTAAAAAAGAGATTTATCCTCAAAAGAATGCGAACTTGAAAGTTTTGCTTTATTTAAGTTTAAAAACTGCCTCGAACTTTTCCGTATTTTAGATACTTGATGTCGTCGTAAAATTGTAGTTAATTCACATTTTTCGTTAATTTAAAAGGATGCTTCGTCTTTGCACCTTACTGATGTTCATTATCAATGATCAATTATCAAAGTCAATAGCTGACGATAAAAGTGTCCAACAGTATATGCAAAGAATGGTCATTATTAAATCTTTGTATACTCAATCATTTTTTGCTTTAAAATCATTCAAAATAGTCAATTAAATATTAAACTGAAAATATCATTTTAAATTTTCAAAAAATATTAAATTCATTGAGGTTTTAGAACTAGCCAATGATGCCCAAAAGAACGGTGAATTTTGAACTTCAAATGATGATTTTATAAGTATGCATTCTGGTAACATTTCACTTCAAACTGTCTGAATTATCAGAAAAAAATATGTCTCGTATAAAATATTAACTTTTTCCTATTTCTTTACAAAATTACAATTGACACGTTGAAAGCAACGTTTGTCACGAAAAGTCTTCTCAATCCGAGATCGCATTATCGCCAACGTGAAGAAGTACCCAGGACTCTTTACAAGACTCCATTCACATATAGAAATAGTAGCATCCATTGAATTCAATCAATTTTGGTTAACTTTTCATTGTGTCAATGAAATACATGAATATTCTGAATAAAATCCTTCATACTTGCAGACGAAAATTCCAAGAACAACCGTAAAAGAAATGGACTTTTTCGTCTGCCTTCTCCATGGTGGAATATTCATTGGCGTCCCATTGTGACCCAGTGCGCCCAGTACACGAAGGGGAAACGGCAATTTCTCGACGGCCAAAGAAGGCAAAGAGGAAACGAATCAACGGAACTTCCTATCCGCTCACGGTTTTCGCAGACATCGCGGCCCCTCTCGCAAAAGGTCGCCAAAAGTTCATCGCCGAGCCTTCCGAACTTCTTCCATATTCCTTTAAATTATAAAGTGGACGTTTCGCTGCCGAGACATTCCGTTAGATTGGGCAACACAGTGTCGGCTCTCCCATCGCAGAAGCAAAAAAAAAAAAAGAGCGGCCGCCGCTGCCGGGTTCTTCGGACCCCGTTTATTTTCATTCTTCGCGCCGATTCTGCTCTTTTTTCTACATTCCCCTATTCGAATTAATGGATACATACATATATATATATATATATATATATATATATATATATATATATATATATACACATGCGACCCCTCGCATCGAAATCTCAGACTATACGGCTGAAGATTTTGTTCGAACAGGTTCGAAGCATATATACGAACACCTCGTGCTGATTCGACCGCTTTTGAACAGTTCGACTCGATCTATAATATTTCAACCGTTGATGCTGAGCAACTATTCAAGCCTATAATTTTTTATCTAATACTTTTACAGTTTATACGTCTATGATATTCGAACCAAACCTAATGGCTAAATCATTCGATTAGCTAGATCTGCTCAAGTACATAGCTCGAAATTTTGAACGGTTCGAACGAGTATTCGATTTGTTCGAACGTCAAAGGGTTCCAAAGACCTAAATTTTTATGTATCTGTTGGTCATATTACCAATCCAACAGTTTGGCGCAAATCAAATGGCTTACAACAATTTCGGCAGCACGAAGGTTTTCGATTGAAACAGTTCGACCGCGACAAGATTCCTAAATACAATTGCATCGCGCTCTAACCTCAAAATCCCAACTTGAATACGATTTTGCGGCTGTAGCGTCGAAAAATCTGGTCTAATGTGTAAGTTGATTTTTTACCTCGTTTGACTCATCAATAAACTCTTGTACGAAATTAACGATCAACTTCCACGGTCCTGCTAAAACGTACTGTTCTAGACCTACTAATTTTTGATACAGGCCAATCGACGAACTTCGAAAAGCTTCGACCGTTCAAAACCGACGGGAACGTCGGAAAACAAATGATCCTAGATACGAACGTAAAACAAATCCAGCCAGGTCGCGCCTACGAACGAGAGCCACCAACGCGATCTTCGACTCAATCATTGTTTCTCCGAACGATTCTTTTTAGCCCCCCCCCCCCAACGCACTTTTCGCTGCACCCGGCGTTGCGTGCGCGCGCCCGCGGTTCTTTTTTTCTTGCAAGACTGCATTGCCCTTCTCCTTTTACCTGTGCGAACGCTGAACTATACATATACACATATATATATATATATATATATATATATATATATATATATATATTACACACATTGTATGCCGTATAACGAGGCGCGAGCGCAACGTACTTTTTTCCTGCGGGACACGACCTCGTCTGCGCGAGCGCGCGAGATGCAAAAACCCGGGTCCTTTTTTTTGCGTCGGGCCGCGCGTCGATCCTTCCTCCTTTATATATATATATATATATATATATATATATATATATATATATTTCGCCTCGGTCCCACCTCCCCCCACCCCTTTCTCTCCTCCTCGCGCTGTCTACCTTCCCCTGCCCCTCCCGCCGCCGGCCCCGGCCCGTTTCGCCCCGTCTCGGTTCTCCTCGGTCGGTCTCACTCGCTCGCTCTTTCTTCGGCTTCGGGTTCCCCCCAGATCGTCTCGCTCTCTTTCTTTCTCCTCTTGCAGACGTCTGCTCTCCTTTCATCCGTGTACATACACATATATACAGGCTCGCGCGCGTCGTACCTAAGCGGCGGCTGTTCCGGACGGGCCTTCTCTCCTTCTCCCCCCCTCCCACCTTCCTCGCGCTCTCCCAATCTCTCCCTCTTTATCCCTTCGTTTTTATTATATGTGCGTATATGCCTTATCCTTTATTCTTCGTTCTTTATCCTTTATCTCGGGGACTAGTAGAGACGGGACGCGCGAGCGAGCGAGCGAGCGAGCGCACTGGTATACGCAGAAACTATGCGCGCGCGTATAGCTTTCGGGCATTATGCGCGTCCTCCCGAACTGGTTCCTAACCTCCTCCCTCCGTCTAAGCTTTCTCTTTCGAAAATTCTCTCCTCCTCTCGGTCTTTATTTATTCTTTTTTTTGTTTTCTTTCTTTTTTTGTTTTTTTTTTTTTTTTACTTCTGCTCGTTCGCCCTCTCCTCGTCGATGCAGCGCGGCCTATAATACAGTTGGGTTAAAAAGTATTTCTTCGCCTTCGACGCTCTCGCATGGGTGTAATTCGTACTCTCTAAAATCGAATAACTGAACATTCGCTTCTTTGAAGTTTCAGGATATAACTTATTTAAGGTGTTCGGGTGTCTGCGCGTAAAACGAGTATATTATATTTTTATACATCTCGTAAGTAAAAAAAAAAAACCGCTCAAGGAATAAATAATTGAAAATATACTTATTGAATAGACGATTCAAATTTTTATAGAATTTTATGAAAAGGAAACATTGCGAGGTGCTACTAATGCCGCGTATTGTCTGGGGAATAAAAAATGGTTTCCAACTTCAAAAATATTCAGCATGTGAATTGAATATACGCCTCGTCTTAATAATTGGAGATTGTCACTCAGATAATTTTCAAAAAATGCAGGTTATCCTGAGAACTACAATTATTACCATATATATATATATATATATATATATATATATATATATATATATATATATATATACATATATACGTTTAATAATAATATAATATAATAATATATCGGTACAATAAAAGTTTTAGTCGTTATTACTTATTTATGCTCCTTATTGTACGATTTTGGTTCTTGAAAATATTCTCTTTGCTCCCTTCTTTCTTATCAGAGGTTCCCCCACCAACCACCAAGTCAAACAGTGATATCACTTGAAATTCTATATATATATATATATATATATATATATATATATATATATATATATATATATATATATATGACGAGACGTCAACGACGCGGTCGAAGATCCACGGGTTCGCGCCTGAGCGCGTGCAGCGGGGCCTTCATAACGAGCTCCTAAGCATATACTTTTTACACTCACTGTATCATTACACACGCATCTGCGTGGTCCAGTCCCATTCAGTAGTGTCTATACGGCCCCGATGCTGTGCCTGGCTCTCTCTCTCTCTCTCTCTCTTCTCTCTCTCTCTCTCCTTCTCGTCCTCCTCCTCCTTCCGCTCCTCCCTACCCGCGCCATTACCCTTTTCTCTCTCTCTCTCTCTCTCTCTCTCTCGCTCTTTCTCGCGCGCCTGGCTCGCTGCATCATATATATATATATATATATATATATATATATATATATATATATACATATACACGTAAGCGTCTAGACCGGCACCTGTTCCCGCGCGCGAGCGCGGCCGCTTGGGACCGCGTCACTTCTTTTTTTCGCACTGCGCGCGCAGCGCGGCGGCTGCACGGAGTTTGGTGCGCGGACAATGAGAGCGTCGGAGAGGGGGAGTGGAGGTGACGCGCGAAATTTTCGCAAACTCCGTAATACATATATACGCCTCCTGCCCCCTTCGCTTATACTTTTCGGCTTTTTGATATATATATATATATATATATATATATATATATATATATATATATATATATATGTATATAGTTTTCTCCTTCCATATATCTAATACGGCAGCCCGCCCCGGCTCTCCCGTAATCTAATCGCGTTGCCGGGCGCGCGCGCGCGCTTTATCAGGCTCGCGTCATTGAATGTTTTCGCGTTTTATACAGGGAGAAGAATTACGCTTGCCCATCATCGAGTATACGAGCTTACTGCTCCGAGCTTGAGGATCGTTTCGCGCACTTTGAAGGACTTTACGGGGGGCGTGGAAATCGGCACTGTTGACGCGCGCGGCTCGTTGAATTATTCATCGTGCTCAAACTATTTTCGCGCTCGCTTCAGAAAAATCAGCGCGGTACGAAAATCTTTGGACAGATACGAGGTCGTTTGTGAATAATGAATGAACGGTGGATCGAAGGATGCGGAAGATAATTTTTTAATTTTTCCAATTATAGTGCTGCAAAGACTTGTCGTAAATAATGCAAGTAAATAAACTTTCTTAAAAAAAAAATTTCTCGTACCGCAATTGACAACTAACAAATGTTTGTCTCAGTCTTTATAAAATAATATTATTTAATTTTTATAATTACAGTTAGACAGTCCTTGTTTACAATTACTCCTGCACAATCTCTGTGTAATAATAAAAATTAATTAAAAATAAATATAAATCAATAAATAAACAAAAAGAATAGATATCAATAAAAATATTAAATTTAAAACATTAAACAAAAAAAAATCGGTATTCTATGCTAGCAACGGACTACCCGAGTGCCTCTCGTCACCTAAATTCTGTAGATGCTTCGTCTGACGTTGCGAACCGCTTCGGCTCATTTTCAGGGACTAAATTCAATTTCACATATAAAGAATATTAAGTATGAAGTCTTAAAGTATAACTCTAGTTAATTAATTTTAGCATCATCTTTAATAAAAAATAATTAATTATTCAACTAATTTGGCGATGAATTGGTCAGATATAAATTAATAATCCTGTTAATAATTATCAAGAAAAAAATCTCTGATCATAAATCTGTTCAGAAAAAAATTTCCGAATTAGTAACCAAAAAAGTTCAACTTCTTGAGAATTAAAAAGCTTCTTTTGAAAATCCGACATCGTAAAGGCCATTTGCATTAATTATGCGAGATTTAAGAAAAAATATTTATTTCTAATTTGTTTCTTTAAAAAAAAAATCAATTTTTTCCACCATAAGAATCACGAAATATTTTGTTACTTTTATTTAAATCTTTTCAAGATATATTTATAAATTTATGATTTGAATGCCTTTTATTATTAAAGACATTTAATGTTGCAGGTAATGTTTCACATCAATTTATTATACTTATTTCCTTTAGTTGAACATGCAGATTCTGACGAATATTCATTGCACTCGATTGCAATATAATTGCACTCGATTAGCTTAAAGAAGCAATAAAAACGTCATTAATTAGTATTTAACACGTTCTTCAAGATAATGCAACACTCTGTAACCAATCGAGCCCTGCGTGATTAATGCGAATAAAAAATAATTACGTTAAAAGTATATTTTAAAAATATTTATAAATACAATGCAATTAGATCTTGAATTATACTTTTTATTTTGCGAGTCCGGCATTTTAAATTATTACATTTTTATATATTATAATGACGATATAAAAAAAAAGTACGTTTAAGGTAATTCCATCAAGTATGACCGTATAATAAAGTAGGGACGCCGGGACTGTATATCAAGCAGGTGGCCGGCTTGATGTTTGCGGATTGTTGCGCTTTGATAAAAATTTTATACGCGCGTTAAAAATCATTTTTAAGGTGTAATAAATTATTTAATATTGTTTCGTGTATCGCGATGCATTATGTCTAAATTAATTCAACCTGATGAATAAACTTCAACTTTCTCTTATTAAACAGTTTGTATGGTCAGTCCACGACGAATTTATATTTTATTTTTTAATATTAAAGTGATTAAAACGATTCTGGATAAATAATAATAATGTTGGAAAATCATTGTTTTAGTCCTATGAAAATTCTATAAGTCCACATGAATGAATTTGGACCCGTCCTTTATATTTTCATTAGAACACTCGGTTTTGCTTTGAATTTAGAGAATAATTTTGACTATTTAATTGGTCATTCCAACATTCGGTCCAACCAATTGACCATCCTGTACTACGCCAAGAAAAATGAGATTTAAATAAGGAAATTCAAAAAGTTCGAGAGAAAGAACGAACGTAGATTATCCAACAACCAAGATAAACTCGCCATGTCTATTCCCGCGATTAATTTCGCGCAATCACTCTGTACATAGCCCACGGACAAAATAACGTCCATTATAGAAATAATTGAGAAAAATACAGCATAAAAATTATATAAAAAGCTATATTGATAATAGATAGAAATTACGTTTAAGGAAACATGTTATATTCCTAAATGCATGCATCATATGTAGATACTCCATGAAGATTTTGCATCAATTATTTGGATTCTGTTTTGCATTCTGAGATTATCCTGTATCTATGTGTAAATGTTCAGGATAAAGTAAAATGATGAGGTCCCTGATGAGGAGCCGTAGCGAGTTCGAAACGTTGGACTGGATCTTCAATTAGGTAAGAGTATTGGGGACAGTCAGATTGCACTTTACTAACAAAAATTTTTTCAGCTAATATTTTATTTTCAGATTAGTCTACGGGGGTGATTGTAAATAAGGACAGTCTCACTGTCATTATAATTTTTAATTTAATTTTAATTTTAATTTTTATTATTTTTGTGTATTGATGTATTAATGTTAATGTAGATATGTATTAATATTGTTACGTATTGTTTTCGATTGATTTGATTGGACTGTAAGACCAATGAAACAATATTTATTAATTTGTATATAAGTAGTCGACAAAAATACAATTAAAGTATTTTAAAGTAAAATGTTTGTCACGTGCAACAAAACTGTCTATACGAATTATATCAGAGCACATATAAAAAGAACAAGTAGGGTTACGATGGCTACTCCATTCGTTTTAAGGATAGGAAATATTATTCTATCCTCTATTCTCGATTAAGCTCTTGGAAAAGTATATAATTTAGAATAAATACATTTTTAGTCATCACGGTTATAATTTAGAGCACATGAAGTAGAACAACGTAGTTTTTTAGTCTCTGCAATAATAACATATAGAAATAGTCCAAAACCTGAGATTCCTTTAACCACACTCGGGGCTTCGATCGATTATCATATCCCCTCCATGTAGAGGTATTGAAGCGAATATCGTAACAGTGAAATTCTGAAATAAAGAAGGCGCCTCTAGTATCGCAAATAGTCCTTAACGCTGTCGTGCATACAGGAACAACAGATTTTCCAATGAGAAAGATGATCCCTATTACTGAAGCTATTGTATGTTCTAAATTAACCGTTGCAGACATTTAGGGCTTTGGATGTCTGCACCGCATAAATTTCCAGTTCGATTGGTGGTCACGTGGTAGCCAAGTAGATTTTTTTGACGGTACAAGCGTCAAAATCGTTATGACTTCGGTGACTATTGTTGGAAATTTTTGGGTATCACCAGATATCGCTAACAGGCGCCACATTTCCATAGATGTTTATAGACATGCATGTACGTCTAGAAATAAATGTCTAGAAATAAATGTCAAAACTTAAAAAGTAATCAAATTGCTTATTTATTTCAACTACTTAAAATGATATATTTATGTATGTACAAAAATGTCCCGATGTTCCGAGGAAAAAAGCAAGAGGTAAAGTTTATTCCGCATAAATGCATGATTATGCTTTCTACTTTAATGGACAGAATAGGATACTTTTCAGGTGATTCAAAGATTATTTTCCTTTAAATGAAGAAAATACAACTTTATAAAATTGCACTTTGACGACGCCGCGACTGTATCCTCTGACTTTCCTATCCCCCTTCAAGTGGACACACGAAACGAATAAAGAATAAACGGACAAACCGCAGCCATATTGTCAATTCTCACTCTAGTTCTTGTGTAATTCGTTCTTCGCCTAACCAATGTCTTTATCGACTAATGTAAGTATAATCCTATCGAACTCATTGCAATTTACGGATCGTGCCTGGCGAGAGTTCCGCCGCCTTAAACACAAGCGATGGATTCGGCGTCATATCCCTCCCTAATACAATATTACTCAACCTCTAACCCTACAGCTATATATAGCCAGCGATGATGCACCTGCACCGCTAGCTGGCGCCATCATTTCCCTCCGGACATCAAGATCCTCCCCGTGGCAGGTAGGGGGAGGGGGCTTTTTAATTGGCTAATTAATATAAAGGTTCCTAATTACGCACGGCGCTCGCCCTTTTCACGTCCCCCCCCCGACCCTCGTTCTCTCTTCCTCTTTTTTCCTCTCTTATTCTTAAATAGCCAAAGCAAGCTCGTTACATAAGATAATGCGCACGCGCGCGGGCGCACAGCGAGTACCGGTCGCGCCTCGCTGCGCGCATATAACCCGCGGCTATGTACCCCGCGCGGGTTAATTACGCGATACACGTGCACCAGCCGCTCTACTATATGTACCGTGTGGTTCGCCAGTGCGCGTTATATAGAGTACCTCTCTCTCTCTCTCTGGGTGTGTGTGCGTGTGCGCGCGCGCGTGTGTGTGCGCGTGTGTGTGTGTGTGTGTGTGTGTATATGTGTAGAAATGTAAGTGCGCACGCGCCGCGCGTGAGGGTATTTAAAGCTCGCGGTAATGCCGGTAAGAAGTCTATATATATATATATAAAGTGCCGATGCGTGCGGAGTCTCGACGAGCTGCGGCGGGGCACCAAAAGAGCTCCATGGATTTGAATAATCGGAGCAGGCACGGGAATTGGGGGAAAGGGGGTTCGAGGGGATCGGCGACGAAAGAGGCGATTATATTTTGGGTCGAAGGTGTCGAGGAGGAAGGTGCCGAGGAAGGTGCGCTGGATTTGGACGCCTCGTAATTGGCTATATATTTTAATATTTGAGGTAGCTACATAATACACACACACACACACACACACATATATATATATATATATATATATATATATATATATATATATATAGCTAAATCCGACTTAAGCGGCCGTCAGCACCTGCTGATCTGCAAAATGAGTTAAGTATATAATTATAGATTTATAGATGTGCGCATGTATGAAAAAAATGAAAGCTTAAGAAAACAGTTTTCTAAAAGTGTCCTTATTTCAGCAAATTTGGATTTGTCAACATTGTTCAACTAGTTTGTTATTATTATCATAAAAATTATTAATTTTTGTAAAAAATTAATTTTTCCAAGCTTCCTGAGAATTCTGATTTGTACATATTCTTCGAGAAACATGTAAAGGATAATTCTTTTAATGTAATTACTATGTATGTTCATTCAATAATGATTATATATATATAAGAAAAAGAAGGATTGACGACTCATGTACAATACAGTCATATACAACGAAAAAAATCAGTCTGGAATTTTAAAACAAGATTCCTCAGAAGATAAAAATGAAAAGGGTGAAAGCGGAGCTATTCGCTCTGATAAATCATTGACCACTATTGCTCTTGAATTATTATGCAATCACATAAAAATATAGCAAGCATTGTGAAGAAATCTTTTTCAATCGTGAACATATTTGGAAAAAATCCTTAAAATTTAGTAAGGGTAATGAAGATTCAGTATTGAAATAATTTACCACATCTGCATCATAAAATAATTGAAAATAAATTGAAGAGATTCGCTACGAATTCGCTAGAACTAATGAAAATCATAAAAAGAAATCCGGAAACAATTTGTTCGCTCGCTCTTCGAGCGCTTCGACCATAGACCGCAGTTCTGCAATAAAGTCCCGCGTCGTTCGTCGCGCTTGAATTTAAAGGCGGTTCGTCCCCACCCCTCCCTTTTTCGCTTTACTCTAGACAATTAAAATACGCGCAATTTCAGACGCGACCCGGTGACCCATTCGTGAGGACGCCCCTGCAAACGCGATACAGACCGGGATTTTTCGCTGCTAGCTCTCGTTTACTGGAGGGGGGTGGGTGAAACAAATTCAGAGAAAGCAAACGACTGAAATTGGGATATTGAAAAAAAAAGCTTGATGAATCTTGATTTCGGTAGCTCTCACATATTTTGCGTTAGTCAAAAAAAAAAAAAAAAAAATCAAGCAGCCTAAAAGTCATCGGCTAAATAGAAGAAATATCGGAAGAAAGAAAATTTTCAGAAATGTTGTTGGGGCCGACTGTTTTCAAAAAAATATTTTCTAGCTAACTTACTCGTTGAGCTCTGATTTCAATTTTTTCTGAAATTTGTAATTTCGAACGTAAACTCTTATATACTTTATAATCTGTACCTCAAAAAGCAATATACATGTATGAGCACAAATCTTTTTACATAATGTATAGATCAATCTTATAGGCATTTTGTTGAAATTTTTAAAGCTGTCCCAAAATTGTTTGTAGAGATATCGATGAGAAAGGCAAAAAAGCATATTTTTACATTCAAAGTTCGATATCTTGGTAAATATATAATATGGGCAGTTAAAAAAAGGTAATGATGAAAGCTTAATGATTGAAACTAGGTATTATCTGTACAGTGAATTAGCTAAAATTTATTTTTAACTTGTAAGTTCTAATAAAAGAAATAACAACTTCGAATGACAATTCTGTAGGTAATTTAAATTATTTTTCGCACCAATAAATGCCAAAACTCTGTAGACTTCGAATTACAAAGAGTTTTCTCTAACAGTCCAATTCGATTCTTATTTCCAAAAACCAAAATTGGAGTCTTACAATAATTATATTCCAAAAAAAATACTTTTCTCTGCTCCCTCGATTTTTGTAACACACTGTTACTCGCGCAAAAAGTTTCGAGTCACACACGTACAGCGCAATTGTACACAAACTTTGCGCCTCGTAATTTTTACGAGCGTCCAGCGCTCTCGGTCGGAAAAACGGAAAGAGCCGCCGCGTCGTGACGTTTGAGCAATTTAGGGGCCAGTATAAATTTCGGCCCTCCCTCTGTCTCTCTCTCTCTCTCTCTCTCTCTCTCTCTCCCTCCCCCTCTCCTTTGCATATCTACAATCTTGTCGGAGGCGTTACGCCGTTAAAGCAACATTGTAGATTCTAACGATTCACGCATTCTAATTAACGCGCGAGCTTGCGTACAATGGGGCGACGGACAAAGCGAGTACAGACTCGAATTAATTTAGGCGCCCGCGGAGTGTTAAAAATGATAAGAGATAGCGCGTATCGTTCCTTTCTTTTTCGTCGCTGTTTCCATCTTTTTTTTTTACGGGGTCAGAATCGGAACAGCTGCAATTATAACTTGTTACGTGGCAAAAACGTAATAGTAATAATAATAAGAGTAAAAAAAATGATGCTCGTACTTTCTACTGTATATAAATATTATATGATACGCGATTTCTGCGTGAGAAAAAGAAGAAGAAGGATAAGATGGACAATAGATAATGTCGAGAGAAAGCTGGAAATTTGAAAGGATATTAGAAATTTAGCTGTAACTGTATAGAAATTAGCTAAGCGTGCCACGTTTTTGGCTCTTCGAGACGAGTACTGAATGAATAATTTAATATATATATACTTATACTATTTGATATTTACACGAGTACAGCGGCATCGGGTCAGAGATAGAGCGATTTAAACGTCGCAATTATAGATGGTGAGTTATATTCAACGGGCGCCATGGTTACACACGCGCGCGCGCGCACACACACACACACGCAACACACAGAGAGAGAGAGAGAGAGAGAGAGAGAGAGAGAGAGAGAGAGAGCGCTATAATTCGCGCATTGAAATTCTTAGATGTAAGCAGTTGGAATATTTGTTCCTCGTGACGTCAGAAGATATGAGAGGAGGTGAGGGCAGAGGGAGGATAGGGCATTAGGATCCACGGCAAGTGTGTCCAATAAGTACGGGAGGTGGCGCGACGAGGCGGAAGGAGTAAGAAACGAGCCGATGCCTATATATAAGCAAATTAACTTGTATTCGCGCGGCTACCGCGCGCGAGGCGAATATCAACGGGGCCGAGGAGTCCAAAAACTCGACTGTCGACCTTTCAATACATATGCATATATACATACGGACGTATATTCTATATATATAAATATATAGGTTACGACTAACTAAAAAACTATATGCGATTGAGCGTCGAAAAATATAGGCAGAAAGCGAATAAGATGCCGCGATCACGATGCCGATTCACGCCGATTTGTGCACGGTAGTATCCGATACTCAATTTCCATTGTCGGCCCCCTCGTCTCGCCCGTGTCGCACGGCGTCGAAAAATATTGCAGATTGGAGAAAAAAATTTCCTCCACTTTGGCATTTTCCCCAATATTAACAACGAAACGCCCGCGTGTCGCGATCTCCGTGAATTTTGCATCTTTTTTTCTTCTTCTTCTGTTTTATTCGTTTTTTGTCTTTTACGCATAGAATTCTCGATCCTCTCGGTACAGATTGCCGGGCGGACGATCCGAATGATTCTACACTTTATAAACATAAAAATCCAGTCGCAGATTAAAGTAGCGTAAAATGGATTGCAACAACGAACAATAAAATCGATGGGTTCGAGGCCTCAGAGCTGCATTTGTAAAACACTGCCGATTACGAAGCTCCTGCTTTATACCGTCGTTTTGACCGATTTTCATCGGTCTCTTTACAGAATTAAGGAATTAAAGGACGGATATCGATGGATATATCGTTTATAATTAATTAGCTTTTGTATGTTTAGCATCGAGCGGATGACTTATGCCGATCGCTCAGTCGTCGTGATTTATAGTACGAATGAAAAAGTGCGATTTTCGCTACGAAATCAGTTGGGAATCGGCGAATATCCCGAGACCATTCGCTTTCTCGACAGTCCAAAATCGAAACGACGCTTGGACGAATAATGAAACTACGACCATTTGGTAATATTGTAATGTACATGTTGCCTTTACTTTGAGCAATGGCCTAATCCCCCCCCCCCCCGCCCCGGCTCGTATCTCGAGAGTACAATGTGACAATCGAAATTTCTACGAAAGCTCGGCATACGCGGAACAGAGGAATTTTTCCAAGCTACGCTTCGAACAGCCTTACGAATGTGGCGCATCGGGACAAAATCATTCGTTCGATGCATACGTAATGCGTAAACAAGAGAACGGATGCTCCGGTCCCTTCCCCGGTCCACGCAGGGTGGCAGATTTCTTTGCCCATCAACTCCTCGTCAGACTTGAAGCGTCTATAAATACATCATATAGGTTTCGTGGCCCCGAAATCTAAGACACTACTTTGCATTCGCGCTCCCCCCCCCACCTCTCTCTCTCTCTCTCTCTCTTTCTCTCTCTGATGCTCGCGGACTAAAAAAAAAGATAGCAAAAAGGTGAAGCACACCGACGCGCACATCTGCCTCGCCTGCGCACTATATGTGCTTCTTTCTCTCTACCTGCTCTCTTTCTGTTATACTTTATACCATATATATATATATATATATATATATATATATATATATATATATATATATATTATATCGATGGTAATCGTGCGCGAGATCCCGTCCCCATGATCAGGGCGCTTCTTCGCCTCTGTAATTCTAACCTATGTATTAATGCCGAACACTTAGCGCGGGGGTATATAATACGGTGTATAATAGAGCGGATCGCGTGACGGTCGTCAGGTTTATATACCTATATAGATTGGCGTAGTACAGGCCGATGCTTAGTATGTGTATATATATATAGTTGCCAAATTGATACGTACTTCGAATCCGAAGTGTGAGAGGAAATGAGGAGTTCCGATCTCCGACGTGGGCACCTGGTGGTGCGATAATTTTACGATCACGACGCGCCTGTGTATCTACCGGTATGTATATATATATATATTTGCGTCTGTATGTAGGGAAGTCTACGTTTCTTGGATATCTTTTTTATTTCCTTTTTTTAAGCATTTAGTACGCGTCGAGTCGCGTATATACGCGCATTACTTTCTAAGCGACTTCCTGCCTATATATGTATATTGAATACATACATTGAATTTACACATATAAAAGTTTGAAGTTTAATTCGAGATTTAAAGTAAACCGCAGGGGATGTCGCCTGCTCTTTTCTATGGAGATAAACAATAATAATAAGTAAAATTGTATGGAATAAACGTAAGTAAAGAGCACGATTAATAAATTATTTAAAAAGTGTAGGAACTGAGGGAAAAAATAAAAATTTATCTACATTTCATTCCAGAAACTGCAAATTACAACGTCCTTCTTTAAGATCCCGATTAGACATTTTTTTAAGAAAAACTTTTTCTTTTAAATCACTGATCTAATAAAAGACTTATTATTTTTTATAACGAGTGAGTTGATTCTCATGTAAATTTACTTCCATATTGCATCGATATCGAAGTAATCTTTATAAAAATCTCTGAAAATTATTTTAAATGCTGTAGCCTAAATTTTAAATCTGAACTCTAATCAACGGATATAAAAAAAGTCGCTTCCCGATATGTAATTATTTTATGCACGAAATGTTAAAGTCTGCTAATTATATATATATATATATATATATATATATATATATATATATATATATATATATTTATTGATTTACAAGTCTCATTGTGAATTGGCTTAACTCGTAATATAAATACACGCATATATAAATATGTCAAATCGCGCATTTCAAACAAATGGCGTATTCTATATATATATATATATATATATATATATATATATATATATATATATATAAATATTTAAATATTTGTAGGGCGCACACATAGAAGAAAATTTATATGAGAACTCGTCCCCCAAAAAAGTAATTTCCTGCTTAAGTAATTTTAATCGCATATATTAGCGTGGAATCGGATCGAGAGCCGTGATTTTTACGTTACATGTCAAGTATACCTGGACAGGCGGCTTGCGCATAGTGGCCCAGTCGGCCCAGTCGACAGGGCCGACAGCTGTCGAGGCGTCGAGTAGATTTTCTGTCCTTCGTAAGCACACATGCACGCACACAAAGAGAGAGAGAGAGAGAGAGAGAGAGAGAGAGAGTGAGAGAGGCTCGGCGTATAATCCTCGCGGCACTCTCGAGGGCCACTCAAGGCGGTCTCTCAATAAGCTCATCGCGATTATTCAAATAATTCCCGTTACGGCGCGGCGGCGGCGACGACGCGCTCCACGTGAATTTCCCCCTGACTCAAGGCGACGAGCTGACAATAAGCTCGCTCCCTCGCCCCCGCTTCATTATACATAGGTATATGCATATATGCGTATTTGTGTAGACCGCGAGCGCCGACAATCCTCGCCCTGCAAATATTATATATATATATATATATACCTGTTGATTGTACTTCCCGAGCCGAAAATCTGGAGAATCGTCCCTCGCCTCGCGCTCACCACTTCAACACTTCGACCGACGCTGAATCGCGCGTCTTTGGGTGCAAAATGAACTACAGAGGGCATATCTCAGGGGGCAAATGTTTATTCGGTATAGTAGAGATCTGATAAATCTGATGAAAAACGTAAATGGTCTCCAAATAAACTTGAACGTCGCCATAAAGTTTGTCTTACAAACTTTAAACGATAAATTTACTATTGGTAAATTACAAAAAAAAAATTCTGAAATACAGTCGTCCTTTATTAAATTTTAGCCCTTGCTTTTACAACTTCATAGTCATATTCAATCCGCTAATGACCGTATCTTGCATTCATATCCAGGTATAGAAGTTCAGATCCGAACGCAAAACGGGGATTCCCATTTCAGAACTTAAAAACGACCTTTATATGACCTTGAACGCAATAATGAATGGCAAATCCAAGATCGCAATTCAGTTCATTCGTAAAAAACTAACAATTTTTATACAATTATCATTTTTTTCTTAAAGTATATCCAATTATATTTATATATATATGATATATATATATATATATATATATATATATATATATATATATATATATATATATGCAGAGGCCTCTCTCTGTTGCTACGTATGAGCGAGTTTACATCGTGCCCTATACCGGTGTGCACGTTGTGTCTTAGCCTGCAAGGAGGTCGCCCAATAATGCAGCTTTTCGCGCCGGTCCAGATTTTGTCACGACTGTATCGATAGTCCGCCGCGGCGATGGGGGAAAGAGGGGCTATTGCGAGGAGGGGGAGAGGCCGATGTTACACACGAGGCTTACATACGTCCGAGGCGAGTAAAGGGAAACGCAAGGACTTTAAATTTCGGCCCAGGTATTTAAGCCCGGTCAAACTGATGGGCTTGTTTTCCGTAAAACCGGCGGTATACCTACATATAATTCAATTGTCTTCGGCTAGCTTTCGGGAAGAGTGGGGCGGAGGGGGGGGGCGCAGGGTAAATCACACATTTCACGCTTTCCGTGTGTGCACACTCTTCTGGTCGATTATAAACTCGTTATTTATGACCTGTGGAAAATCCACCCCTGCCGCGGCCGCCGCCGCCGCCGCCGCCCTCCTCCCGTTCGAGCTTACACAGCACGAGCGCGTCACCCGGGGACGATGTCCCGTGCCCCCTCCCCCGCCCCACCCCAATTAAACCAAATAATTTACCGATAAACTTGTTTACGCGGACGTGTCTAAATAGCGACAAAAGAGCCCGACGCTTTGCCAGCTGTCGGCGTCGCTCGTAATTCGCCCGAGAGATTTGGCTTTGGTCATCGGAGCCCCTCGGCGCTTTTCTCCACGTTACAATGTGCTTTCGTCGCGCTGCGCATTAACTTCCTCTTGCGCGGGCCGCGCCGCTTTGCTCTTAGCTTCGCGTACGTAATGAGGACGTGGCATTTCTCACCGGTGTATTTGTTCCTCCATATTGGCGGATCGAGGAATTTTTGGTGGATTTTTTTGTCTTTAAGTCGTGATTTTTTTTTTTTTTTTTTTTAGATAATTATGAAAAAGTAAAAGAAGAAAGAAAAAATAACGACTATAATTGAATCGTATGAAGCTTGTTGTAAAGATGACTGCGTAACAAAGCCGTATATCTAATAATCGACGTGTATAAAAATGTGAAGCTCCGAATTATCAAGTTATTTTGCGGGAGATAAATATTTCCTTAACGGGCTGACGACTGCTCTTTGATACGGACTAAGTAAAAAAAAAAAAGCGACCAATATCGAAGAATGTTTGTATCTTATGGATTATTGTCAAACGGTGCTGAAATTGTAAAGTTTTAAAATTTTGTAATTCTCTAATTCTTTGAAACGCCCCTTTCCGCATAGTTTGCCATGCTCTTTTATAAAATTTACCACAAGGTGTACAGAGTCGATGTGAACAACGAAAATGATAATGGAGAATTACAATCGAAAAAAAAGAAAAAGAAAAGAAAAGGAAAACTTATAAGCGTCACAACTGCTGTATTTATCAAAGCAATTCCAATAAAATGTGATAAAGTAAATATACACAGTTTCATTGATCCATTGACTCTATTGACTGTCGCGACACCGACTCGCCGCGCATTAATTGTCGACCGTCTAAAAATCTCTGCAGCGAGCCGCATCGACGCGCGGATAAATCGCGACTTTCTTTTTTGGGGCTAAAGAAAAAAAAAAGAAGAAAGAAAGACAGAAAGAAAGAAAGTAGAATGCCCCGTTAAGTAACAGCGATTATGGCGATTTCGCAATTGTTTGCGTATGGTGCCCGACGCGCGGCTTTACGAATTGTACACCGGGCCCGATAAGTAAATGACGCGGAATTCTCCCGTCGTCGCGGTAATCGCGGAGGCCGTTCGCAATTGCGACACCAAATACGCGCCGTGGTATGAGTCGTCGAAATCGGCGCCTCGTGACAATAGTTCGCGTAAGGGCAAATTGCCATCGGTGCTGATTATTTGCTTATTTATTTATTTATTTATTTATTTTCTTTTTTCATTTGCCACCTGCCCGACTCTGTCCCCGTATAAAATCATTGAATTTGCATTTGATTACGGGCGAGCGATTGTTACAATTCGAGCATCGTAGCTTATTGTGAATATCGCGGGTAGTCGCGCGAGATAATTCGCCGCGAACAATCGCGAACGAAAGTGTGACGAAAATATGAAAGAATTGATGAACGACCGAGCGGATCGCGAAAGATGGCGCGCCAAAAGGCATCGGCGGACCGCTGCGGCTGGTGTTAATATTCGCGGATGCGCGCCTCGTCGTCATCCGCGCCACGACTTATCGCCAAAAGCCTCGCGCGCGCGCGCGTGTGTGTGTGTAAGCGCGTTTGTATCTACGATATAATACACTTGTCGCGGCGCGCTATCGCGAATTTATTAACGCCAGTAGCAGAGAGTCTGGATTTATTTTATATAATACAGAAATTAGACCAGATTAAGCGATGAACCCGCCGAAAATTGCAAGCCGAGGTCGAGGATTATTTTAGTCTTGCGTTACGAGGCCGGAGATAAAAAAAAATAATAATAATGATAATGATAATAATAATCCGTAGCGTATCAGAGAATGCGCGCCCGGTTCTTATTTGTGTAAGCGAAAAGTATGCTCGATGGATTAAAAAATATATTATAAGATATTTCGCGATCGCTTCTTACGCAGACGCTGTGCGAAATTGGTATATGAAGTTATAGCCGCAACATATATTTTATTTCTAAGATATTTTATTTGACAGTGGGATTGAATAATAGATAATGAATATTTTCAATATTTTAGCAGTACGGAACTGTCGAATGGCAATCAAAATATCGCGATGAAATGTTCTGAAATAAATATTTTGAAACCTTTTCAATATATTTCAGAAATGTTTCGATGAAAATATTTTTATAAAACACTGATGAATTTCTGCCTGAGCATTAACTAAAATAAAAAATTTGATAAAATATTTTTTGAACATTTAAAATTATTTTTTGAGTATTTATTATCAATATTTTTTAAGCCAAACTCGCGTTAATAGCTTTCGTTTTTACGAGGTTATTGAGGAACATTAAAAAAATAAAACGTTAAATTCGTCGGATAGAATACTTCATCCAACAATTCGTACATTAATAAGAATTTTCGTTCTCGATCATAAGGTCGTCATCAAAGCGCTTACGTGCTATTGAGTACAGGACGACGAATATCTTCGCCATCTACCGGTAAGAAGCTTTTACACAAATAGTTTATAATAATTATTTAAAAATTATTTCTAAAGTTGATAACATTGAGTAAATAAAGGTGGCATTTAATTGAAAACACCAAAAAATGTTTTATATATATATATATATATATATATATATATATATATATATATATATATATGGATTATACGTTAGCGTAAAAAATCACTGCAATTCTTAGTATTAAATGCAAAATTTTCTGGAAATGAATTAATAATGTATCTATAATAAATTATTAGAATTTAAAATTTAATGCACAAACATGTGGCGATTCTCTACTTGCCTATAAATATATGAAATGTAGAAAAAAAATGCGCATATTGTAAGTGTAAGTTTGCTATTAGAGTAGTTCGAAAACGACTATCGACTTTAAGTCCATCAAAAGTCGCAATAGCGAATTGATTTGGAACGAAAACAGCGATCCCATATAATGAAGGATCTTCGAAACTCAACCGGCATTTTTTTTTTTTTTTGTATATGAAAAATTTTATATATCCTTTCAGTAAAATTCCGCGAGTACTGTAGTCAATATCGCAAACAGAAAGCAAACAAAAAAAAAAAAAAAAAAACTGTCCACAAAATACAACCATCAGGTACTGCTATGTACTTGCTTTGCAAAATATATATCGTCTTCCAAACCTTCGGTTGACACTAGCAACTATCTTCCTATTCATTCCGATGACAGAGAACCTGTCTACGATGTTCGAAACTGTTTCCGGTCCTCCCGAGACTCGGGACAATGGAACAGCGAATGCTCCACATCTTCGTTCGCCCCAGTATAAACGCCGGACACTCCGTGCTGTCACATACGCCGATACGATGAATTATAAATAGCTACAAAGAATGCAATTTCCTATAAACATGCGTCGAAGATAAAAAAAAAAAAAAAAAAAACAGGAATCCATGTTTTCGATTGGTCAGCTCAATCGCCATCATACGGTGACCCCATCCACCCTCGCGAGCCGCGCCCCTCTTTGTCCATTCCGACACTTCGATCCTTTCGTGCGACCACATCCTGTGATCGCACTCTGCATCATCCATTCCATTAGACCGTACCACCGCCATCGGTATCCAATGCAGAAATCGGCGGTATCCGAACGATCATTATTGATGATGCGATAGTTGACGCGTTTGGATATGCAGCAGCCTAGCTGCTGGACGCCTGGCGCGCTGGCAAACGGTCCCGTATTAACTGAACTATTGGCCTAGCGTGGAATCGACCTGTATTAGAGCCCCCTGAAACATTACTGATTACAACGCCAATAATATTAGCAAAACGCGTTATTTAATTTTTAATTAGCAAACGCTTATCTCGGCCCCAGGCATCTATGTATGCATGTAAGATATGTGTACGTACACGGGAGCTCGTCTGCTTTATATCACCGCACCGGGCGGGACTAATATACATTTTCGATGCCGGGAGCTATAGCGCGTGACGGATTATCGCATCGACCCTCCTTCACCTCTCGTTCCTCTTTATTACCTCGGTGTACATAATTATATATATATATATATCGTGAGCGAGAGCGCGAATGAAATTTCTTCTTTATCAGTACGAGAAGCGCTAAATATATAACGCGTTGAACTTTTCCACGCTCGCTCGCGATAAATCAGCTGACGCACGCGTCTGTCACGCCTGAGTACATGTATAATATAATTATGCATACGTATAATTCCAGTCTGGCCCAGTGGTCGAACGGAGGTAGGGAGTATTTCTAAATTGTCTATGATAATAAAAGTCGCTATTATTTTTAGCAGCCATAAGAGTCGTCCTGGTCGTTGAAAAAATCATGGAGGCGACCAAGAGAAGGAACCAGGGATTCCAGAGTCAAATCTGAACAATTACGAATGAAACTTACGATCAACAATTCGAACAACTTGAATTCTATACGTCAAGCAGGAAACCTGTAATCTGTACGTAATAAAATTCAGAGGATCCATAATTTAAAGAATTTTATCGTGAATTGTTTTTATTGTAGTTTTTAAAAAATTAATTTAGATAAATTACATATAAATTCTGTATATACACTACTGCACAATAGACGTAAGATCGTCTTAGTGGTAACTATTATACGTGAAGGAGAATGTGACTTTAAATTAATGCAAATACGTAGAACCCATTACAATTTTAAATATAGATGAACCTGCTAAATTGCCTTTTAATCAAATACAATAAAAGGATGTTTCGCTATTGTTCGATGACTGAAGAATTATTGACTTTTTTTATATAATAGTATATTTAAATATTAATTTGTATATATCGATTTAGAAATTTACATTAGCTATAATTCAAGACATTTGAAGATAACATATTTTAAATAAAACGAAAATAAAAAACAAACAATTAACGCAGAGCGAAATTATTTGTTAGAATCACCGTAACCACTTACACTTTCGTCATATCTTTGAAACGTTTCGAATTCTCACCTAATAATAAAATGTCCTTGAATTTACATCTTCGACCTGATTTCTATAGACAACCACGCGAGACTTGATATAATTTCATTGTAATCTTTTGACGATTAAATCGTAAATCCTGAAATGTATCGTCCTCCTTCGAAATTTGCATTGATGAGTGACGCATCGTCTAAATACCAAAAAAAAAAATACAATTGATGCTTACCTCGCGCTCAACCCGAAGCTCGACCACGGATTCAACCTTACTAATTTAAGTATGAAGACATATAATTGTCATAGCTATGGATGATGGCAACGGTGCAGTGCGCGTCGAATTGAGTTATATATATATATATATATATATATATATATATATATATATATATATATATAATCTAACTAGCTGTCGGATAGTCCCCGTGGGGTGTCCGTCAAACACCTAACATGGCGCTAAAATGACGATTGACCATCCCTCCGGGAATAAATCGACTCCTCAAGTTTATACGCGCTATTTCAAAGTAATACACGCACGCACACACACGTACGCACACACAGAGGGGAATTTTTACGACACCGTTTGGATTTTACGAGGTGTTTCGAAGGGAACGTTGAAGGGGGCCCGATCGAAGATCCGACTCGAAAATAGTTGTAGAATATGGATAGTTCGCCTCTCACGAAAACGCCCCATACACGCGTTCGAGGTATACGCGTTGCTCCATTCTCATAGTCGGAAGAATTTAACGTACGAGATTTAGTACCGAGAATCGTAACCCGCATGAGAGAGAGAGAGAGAGAGAGAGAGAGAGAGACAGAAAAAAAAGGATTACCGTCACTAATTGTGAATGACGGAGAATTAAGTCGGTTATACAATTATACTTTATTCATATACGGCGCTTATTAAAGATTCTTATCCGATTATTCACGCGTTGCGCAATAATGGCTCGTTCCAATAAGTACAGTATATATAAGAACGTTCTCGCAGATAAATAGAGATTAATTTCCAATTCGTCGGGGCGTCAACGAGAAAATTCCTCGAGTTATTGTATGCCGATTCCGATCGATTTTATCAGATTTTATTATAGACCTCGCCACCCCCCCCCCCTCTATCACTCTCACCTCACCGCTCTCTCCTATATTTGCTTTTGACTTTTATACTAGTTCGTGAGTCAGATTCGAGAATGTGCCCCGGGTCGACGAGCATCGGCGTTCGGTGAGTGCGCATCCCCCTCCCCCTACAGCCACCTTCCGTCCACGATTACTTTTTCACACTTTCCCGCACTTCGAGCGGGCGTACGGGACGAAAGATTCGTCTCACGGCTGCGCAAGGCTTCTCCGTCGCGCGAACATCACATACACACACAGGGGGGGGGGCGAATGCCTCGGTCGGGAGAGGGCGCTTTTTAAACCTTAACGACCCCCGTTATCCTCCCGCGCGCGCGCATCAGCGATTCGAAACGTGCGCGAGACCATAATAATTGTAGGTCTATGCGTCTGGGGCACGCGAGCCTCGGGGACGCGGGAAAAGATCGGTCCCTTTATTACTGCGACAATTGCGACGGACGAAGGAAGAAGCTGCATAGGCCTTTCATTATATATATATATATATATATATAATATATATAATATATATATATATATATATATATATATATATATATATATATATAGCATGTCGCTTTTCCCGTACTGTTGGACAATTATTCCCGCCGCAGAGTCCGATTTATGACTTTATATATACATAGATATATACATATATATATATATATATATATATATATATATATATATATATATATACACGGGATTATAGGGGAACTCGAAACTTTCTTTTTACCCTCGATCTGCTTATTGTTTGGCGCAGATTTATAGCCGCGCTAAGGTGATTCTTATAAAGTAATTCGCCTGATCATACTGCTGGTAAATATCGTTCAAAGAATCAGCGCCTATTTTCCCGAATCCCCCGTTGTCCCGATTGTGTACCTATATATATATATATATATATATACACGTTCATCAAGACCTCGATAGCAAATAATTTTCAATGCGGAAAATACTCGAGAAATAGCCATAGCCGATATAGTTCGAATGCGCCGTTTCCTTCTCTGGATGGCCAATAAAATCAAGAAGCGTTTCCTGTATAGATTCCATGAAAGTCCCCACTATCTAAAATCGAATAAGTGAAAATCGATGCTTCTTTGGAGCTTGCGTTCACACAAACACACACATACGCGCGCAAATTTTATTTGGAAAAATCCAAATACAATTCGCTTATTCAATTAGTCAAAAAGTTAATCTGCTGGAAATAATATGAGACATCGTTGAGTATTAATTTTAGAGAAAAAAAAAATTGAAATTACATTCTCAAGAGATTTAAACTTAAAAGTTGAGATTAATAATTAATAATTCAGGATGACTGGGGATGACTACTTTGAGATAAGACTCGTATTCGAAAAACGCCTGATTGCCACTTGATGACCGATGGTAAAACTAATCAAGTATGCTAAAATTATTTTAATAAATATTTCTATCGGTCTTGCAGTCCTTATAATATAATATATTAACTAAAACAATGATAATAAAACTGTCCTTGTTCATTATCACCCCCAAAGAATCAGAAATAAAACTTTTTACTAAAAATAAATTAGATTAAAATAAAATAAAATAAAAATAATAAACTATGTTGTATGTGAGCAAAGGACAATCTGATTGCCACCACCACCTTATTTTCTCCTTTGATAGTCGACGTTTCGAACCGCTGCGGTTCATCCTCAGGAACTAAACTAAAAAAAAAAGATTGTCCTTTGCTAACCTCGAATATAGTTTCTTATTTTTATTTTATTTTATATTATTTTAGTTCATTTTATCATTATTGTAATGTATTAGTTTTAATTTTTAATCTAATTAAATATAGTAATAAGTTTTATTTCAGATTCTTCGGGGGTAGAATGCATAATAAGTGTATATATATTAATATAATATACCAGTCAACACAAGCGCAATTTTAATTTTAAATTCTAAAATTATTAACATACAATGATCATCGAATTGCGCTCAAAGTTTTAGAACGATTTTACGGACGTTCTCGGGCGAAAGTTGAAAAATCACTTTCGTACAGACTTGCCAATAAGCCGCGTATCGATTTACTGACGTACAGTATAATATAAAGCAAATTAATTTTCCGAGAGCCCGCGTTGGCTCGATCGCTCAACAGCCAAGGATCACTGGCTTCGTGGCCCTATACACAAAGTACCTCCATAAAAATGCGTTATGCTTAATGACGGATCGTAGAATAGTCGATCCCCCACCCCCCAGTCCCCGATTAAGACCGCGAAAATACATCGCTCGTTTTATCGCGCGCATCGCTGCGGCGAATCTTAAAGCAATTTTTTGGAGGCAAGCGTCTTGACAATTTCGTAAATAATAAAAAAAAAAAAAAAAAAAAAAAAAAAATCGTCGAGACCGTCAAATCAGCATATATTATCGAAACTATTGATAAACTCCATCTCGTCCATTGTAGATATCGTTCTCATTGCAGTACTTGGGCACCTCCATTTACGCATGCTAATCTAGAAAGTTACGTCCGAGCAGCAATTACAGGGCATAGAATGCGTTCACGCAGTCATTATATGTAAGCGGAGAAGATGTGAAAATTTTTCTGCGAATCATTCTACCTTATCTATTTCGACTTATTTCGCTAGCGTCATTTTTCTTTGAATGATTATGCCTTCAAGTATTGTTAATGTTACATTATTTCGATGCGTATAGCTTACATCTGCGTGGCAATATCAGTGATAATATAGATCATATGGACAATCTTGGGATGATCAAGTAACTTACGCTCTTTGAATAATGTCGAATCCAAAGTTAAATTAGTAACAATAATATACGCATACGCATCCATAGACGTAAAAAAAAAAATGAACAACTAAGTCAATCTCGAAATTCCTGGTTGTTAGCAATACCTAAAGTAATTCCAAAACAGTTTTGGATTTTATGAAGCAGAAGACAAAAAATCACATCATCCAAAAATTTTTATAACAACCACTTTACTCAACTTATTTATTTAATTTAGTTCTTAAAAATTGAAGTTTATAAAAATTTTGGACGAACTAAAATTTCATGGAATCGACAAAGAAAAACTCTTTCGACAATTTTAGATATGTCAAAAAAATTACGATGGTTAAATTTTCTACCCTCAGTTTTTTATTTTATGAATCGATAAAAAAAAATTTGTTAATCGCGTAATTGTTTACGTAGGTAGACCTTTTATAATCTATTGGTAATTTTAGCAAATTATGAAGAACTGCTAATATCATATTTCAAAAACAAAAGAAAGAAAAAGAAGAGGAGATCGCGGTTGGTCGTTTTTAAGCAGAAAAGAACAATTCGTTTGCGCAACAATATTGAATTTTTTTTCGTAATTTTAAGAATTATCACCCTAAGAGTATAATATAGATGGCGAACAAGGAAAAAAAGTGAGAAACATCGCAAGATAGAGATAGAGAGACAGAGAGAGAAAGAGAGAGAGAGCGGGGGGTGGGAGATAAATATAATCCACTATATACTTGGCTCGCGCGACAAAGCAGCTCGCGCTCGCTGGCATATAACGCGGACGTATAAACGCGTTTGTATAAAAGAACTTGCGTGTATAGTGTATATATATATATATATATATATATAACTAAGTATACGACGCGCACCGAGCAGATGCGGACGCGATCTTGCGAGAATCGCGCTGCAGGATTTCAGGTTTTTCGGCAGTGCATTAATACACGGCGCGGCGACGACGGCGACGACGGCGGCGACGGCGGCAACAGAACGTACTCTCTCTCCCCCTCTCTCTCTCTCTCTCTTCTTTTCTCTTTTCTTATGTATAGGTACACGCATAAAACCGTATTGAATACCCCTCTAAGCAGCCTCCCTCTCCTCTCTCTCTCTCTCTCTCTCTCTCTCTCTCTCTCTCTCTCTCTCTCTCTATCCCCCTTGCTCGCAGACCATCGTCCCTTCTTTTTTTTTTTTTTTTTTTTTTATTTCAATTCTCCAAACATTGTTGTGTAGATCCGAGACGCGAGACGCGTTTCCGGGGAGAAGGAGGAGGTGGAGGAGAGGCGGCCCGGTGTCTGGGGGCCGCAAAATTAAGGAGGGAGAAAGAGAGTTCGACGGACTTTCGGAATGATTTTTCTATACGCATGCGAAGCGGGGTCCCATCTTTTTTTCTCCCCCTCCCCGTGCCCTCCCCTGCGCACCCCCCCCCCCGACAATTCTCTGCCTCGCTTTCTTATAACGAGGTCAGCTCTGTCGTATATTATAATTGCGGTGGGCCAGTGCTCGAGCGCGGCGGTGGTAAAAATTTGAAATGCTGATGAGGTCCTGGAGGCCCGGTCTTTGTGTGTTTACGCATATATGGGAAGAATTTTGCACGTCGCGCACACCCGACGTCTCGCCCTTATATTATGTTCGACGCGCTTCCGCCCTTCGGATCCGCCGCGTATTACGCGCCGTCTCGAAACTGCGCCCAGCATTGTTATTATGGTTATTATTATTATCATTATTATCGTTATTATTATTGTGATTATGGCGATGATTGCTGTTACGGTAGTCGTCGTTGTTGTTGTTTTTGTTTTTTTGTTGTTGCTATTATTATTATAACGAAGTAGGTATAACATGTGCTTTTTTTTTGTACGCGAGTATCATCTTAAACAACGAAGGTATATTAAGTACACTACTGCGAGTCATCATTAGCGCAAACGTCAGCTATTCGTATATTCTTCCTTGATTCATCGAAATACCGTGTAAAATCCTGATTTCTCGTCGTTTCGAAAAGCGGCCGTGTAATTTTAGACTTATTAATGGGAGGCGATAAAAAAACAGCCGAGTCCGGCCTTAGACATATTCGATCGCTCTGGGCGGGGCGGGGGGGATCTTTATTGCCAGTACCAAAAAATCTAAAGACAATTTCATTGCTTTTATTGCTTAAATTTTCAATACCTAACACTATTCCAATAAATATTCAAATTTTCGTGATGGTTAACTTGTAATGGTTAACAGAAATTAAATATAATGCTAATAATATATTAAACATGAAAGTGTATCAACGAAATGAAATACAAAATAAGATTCCCAATTTGAAAACAGCTCAGAATAATAATTACTAATACTTCGATCATACTGAAGATCAGGTGGACGTTAATTCCCCATTCCTCTGAATCAGCAAACAGAAGCATTGAATCCAATATTTGCAGAGAGTGATTTGATTTGAAGAGAACAGTCTACTTTCTTATACTGTGAATTACGCCTCATATAGAGGAAAACATTCGCTAGTATACGATTTGATAAGATATGGTTCTCAAAACATTGTTTATAAAAATCTAATCACAAGATAACGGTGACTAGGGAGTTAGGAATGTAATTTAAATTGCCTCAATATAGTCGTATAATCGTGATCTATATTCATGGGTTTACGACATGATTAACTAAGAAGTCTAGCAAGTCTAGTAATTTATCGAGAATATAAATAATAATTGCATAAAGATCATTGCAGCATTGTGAATACGTTCACTAAACATAAGACATTCGTATACCCTTAACTTGGCTATATGTAGGAATTAAAAAAGCTACTCACGCGGCACTTGCCTTTATTGGGATTCTAGCTGCGTTGGAAAGACATAAAAATATTTGTCACAATTTATATCAAGACCATATGTTCAATGGACCGTTATCAAATCTAGTCAAGATGTAATTCGTCTGTAGATTAGAAATAATTTTGAATATCTTAAAATCGTCACGATCAAGTAAAAACTCGAAATATTATATGACACAAGTATCATTGATTCGTGACGGAAATAGAAAGGGTCTCAAGTGGCATAATTTCAGTATTTCTGAAGGGACGAGAAGTACATTCACGTCGAATATATAATTACTTTACCGAACAGAGTTAACTCTGTTCAATATGTACGAAATTATCCATATAAAAATGATTCCCTTTACTTAATAATTCCAAACTTTCTCATATATGACGCTTGAGTAATCGGTGACGATTAAGACAGTCGACAGTCTTACTGAAGTCAGTATATATCTTGTCGAGTCGACATCTAATGTGAAAGATATTTTAAACATAAAGTTGTTGAAATATACTAAACGCTTAATTCCAAATGTACTCTTAACAAAAGCATTCCAATGATCCAGCAGAAACTGTTGCAAAAATCTAATGAATTTGTATGAATGAAACGATAATTTGTAAGATTCCGGTTGAAATAAGTAATAAGAAAGTTGTGCTTTCACCTGCATCTAAAATGGGACTAACAACTAGAAATGAGCGAAAAAGGATTAAAATTTCTTTTATGCAGACAATTTACACGCTGCTTCAGATATAATTGCGATTTACCGACAGTTCCGTCCGAACTGAACCAGCATTAAAATTATCATTTATGTTTAATTCTGAAACTATTCAAGTATTATTCATTTATAATTTTATTTATCATTTAAACAGGTCTCTCCAACAATTTAGCGAGCTTCGAATTAATCATCTACATTTGTTCAAACAGCAAGATCTTCGATTAATGAAGCATTAAACGGCTCAATCATTTCATCGCAGTTTGTTTAATCAAAATTATTAAGAGGATCCGCGTTATATAAAGAAATGAAGAAGTAAAAAGGCGTCGTTGCTTCCAAAAGCAAGGTTATCTCTGAATGTATCGAAGCATTTGTTCAGCTGGCTGATCGAATAGTGCATCGATTGATTTGCAATTGACGCGCATTTCAAAGAGACTTTTACCAAAGTATAATTACAAATGACGATGTTAAATTGAATTCGATTCAATTATATATATCTGAAACATGTTAATAAATCAAGTTTATATATATATATATATATATATATATATATATATATATATATATATATACGACATGTTAAAGATAACGAGTCCACCTGAGTAGCAAAACTGATAAATCATTGAGCTAACTATACTATACATTTCTATACTTGCAAAAATTATATCATACAAATTTTTTTTCGCATAATCAGTTGCGGAGCTTCTAAACTTGATTATTTAGTATATGAATGTATGTAATATATATGTATATATAAGTATGCGACACTTTATCTTCCGCAGCAGCGCTAATTTATCGACGATTCTTTGCGTATATCCCGATAAAGATTCAATTCGCTAAATATCTTATCGTTCGCCTCTAAATATATATAGATATATATACATGCATGCATGTATATGTGCACGACCGCTCTAATAGATAAACAGAAGTTATTTGTGTATAATGCTGGAAATAATCGAATAATGACAAACAGCAGGCATTCCTGTCCTATAAAAATTATATATATATAATTTAGGCGAGAGGCTTTCTCAATGTATAAATATAACTATGGACTTTTCTCCTATCACCTCATAATCAATCGAACAGCAAAGTAGTTCGGCATTATTGGTATTAGAAACTTTTTTCCAAAAATTCATGCGTATCTTCGATTGTTTAAGAATTGTTTGCGTATACCGCAGACGATGTTTCAATTATTTTCTGTTGACTCTCTTTCAAAAAGTTAGTAATGTTATGCACACTGAGTAAGAGAAAAAATTGAAATTTTTTTTTTTATATTACAATTTTATATAACTTCAGCGAGATGTTTTAAATTTCTGTTTGACCGATTCAGGCGTAATTCAGATTGGAAACGAATCGTTTCACTTAAAACGCAAAATGGATCGTTCCCGTACCTTTTCCCGTGTTTATTTATCTGACAAACACAAAAAAAAAAACATATTATGGTCTTTGATAAAATTCTTGTAGTTATATCTTGATTATGGTGTTACGTTCTTTCGTGCGTTGAAATTATTAATTCGAGCGAAGAAAATTATTGTACATAGCAGAGACTAATTGTGCAAAATATACCTTAGATTAATCTTAACTATTAGAGTATTTGCGATCTTCGCGTACGAGCTCGAGAAATTGTGCTTTCACATACTTATATTCCTTAGGCATTCGGCGACTGATGAAAATAGCCTTGGTACTGTTCAGCGCTTGTCTCTAGAAGTCGGAGACAACGATGAATCGAATGATTCCCAAAACGGCTTACGTATTTTACATTAGCTATGTAAAAAATAAATATTAAAGTAAATCGGCAAATGCTAAAAATGAAATAAGTATACTCACATAATTCTATAATGAAGAGATAGACGTGAATGGCCAGCATAAAAGTATCATAATTTTATAGGGCCCAGTGTGCATTGTACAGTTGGTTGCATGAAAAAACAAAACCCGTGGATTCATTAGCGAAAACATTGACCACTAAGAAAGCCCAGTCGTTTAATCCATTAAACTACTGGGTATTTCTATGCTGCATCGTTAAATTATTGAAATTTCATGCTGCGTACATTTTTTATTTCGAATCATAAATCGAATACAATAATAGTGAGGGCAAAGGAAAGACCGAAAATTCAAATGATTGTCATAAGTAAACATTACTATTCGGTATAAACCTATTAATTACGTTATTTAAATAACTAGTTATTGAAATTTCATTAAAATCTGCCGCAGTGATCTTTCATATATATTATATAGCTATTATAATGAAAAAATTAAGACCGTTTGATCGAAGAAACATTTGAAACTCAGACTTTTCGAGCTTTTAATATGTATCAATACTAATTTTATACTCGTCGCTTTTATTCCCATCCTATAGCTCCAGATTTCCGATACTGAATTCTGAAGAGAAAAAAGGAGATACGCGCGCGCGCGCACACACACACACACACACACACACAGAGGCATGTATAAAAGTTTACGTAAAAAGCAGATCCGCCCGAAACGCTTATATCCGGGAACGCGTAGTTTTTCAAGTTATCATCGATTCAAGCTATGTACACGTACGCACGTGGTATCCGTATCTTTCACGCAGTGTCGTAAGGAGGCTTAGACCGTGGAACTAAATATTTCGGTCTTATCTTCTATACGAATGGTCCGCTCTGGTGAACGGCTGAAAAATACCATGTATACGCGACTTCGATTGATAAGTGTGTGTGTGTGTGTGTGCGCGCGCGTTGTGTAGAAGAAAGAGAAAAAAAACGATACGAGTTACCGGATATAAATGTGTTTGGCCTTCTAAACGGCTTTGAAGTTTTATCTCCGATTTTTGTCGAAATCGGTCAGAAAAATGTCCCCTTATTTTATTGATAGTTTACGATTCTTCAGCCTCCGGATTCAGCGGATGCCAGAGAATACTCGCGCATATATATATATATAGAATGCTTCTACAGCCGTAGAATTGGTCATTTTGAGCTGGAACAATTTTTCGCCCCTATATTACGAAAGTCTATGGGATCGACAGAAAACTATGTTAAACGGAAATTTCGAGTGCACAATAGGGAAAGGCAGTAAGAAAATTAAAGTATGATTTTATCGGATTATTTCGTTTTGAAATAGAAATACGACCAGAATAATTGTGTACAAAAATTTTTACCTACTTTTCGTCAACTCACTGGGATGTAAGAGGAAGGATTCGTACGGACATATTTTAAATATCGCATAATAAATTACACACACGTCCAGACATCTAAAAATAAATAATTGAAAAAAGTCAAATGAAAAATTTAAAAAAAAATGTTATGAAACACTGAAGTTGACAGTTTAGAACAATAAAGCAATAAACAATAAACATACGTACATAATCATAATAAGTTACAGAGCTAATAAAAATGTTTATTCATCGAATTTTCCATTTAAAAGGACGGCGTGAGCCCCATAAAGAAAAATCAATGCTTGACAAGTGAAAATCTTTGATACTGACTGAAATGACTTATTTGTAGTTCTTATTTTTATTATCGATTATTAAGCAACGTCGACGAAAATTAAAGCTTAAAAACTGCCTTGATCCAACGGCAACGCATTCTCATTGGCTGGTTCGTCTTACGTCGACAACGCATCAAGCAATTACATTCCGCCCCTCTCGATTTATTCGGTACACTACGCTGCGTCCAATTAACAAAAACACGTGCACATTATTTTCTCCGATTTTTTACATTTCTCAAGGAATTTCAAAATTTCACTGGTCTACAATGAAAGGAAAAGGACTCGCTGGAATTTTTCTGCCCACAGTCCCAGCATTAATGATTCAGCGCAGTCGAGATTATAGATTAGTTTAATGGTATCCCGAGGCGATCTTCCTGCGTCGTGTAAGATCTGAATCTCTGGAATCCACACCCCCCTCCCCCGGTAAAAGTACGACAAAAGTACGATTACGTTATTACATATGGACCAATGGCCCCGTTTCGTGTAAAGCCGCCGCACTTCCGCCCCGCAGCTCGAACGGGATATCCTCGTCATATGTACACAATATCCGCGCGCGCGCGCAGATGCGTAGGAGAAAATCCGATCAGGGGTGGCCCGTATTACAGGAGCATCGGCGCCCGGCAGCCCGGCGATGGCGCCCTCGTAACGCGCCGCACGAAACGCTCCGCGTGAAGAGGGCGAGAACGAGATTCGCGCCGAATGCGCCACCGTAGATCCAACGGAGCGTCGCGCAATTGGTTTCCATTCTTGTGTATGGGGGGGGGGGGAGGCGGGGTTGGGTCACGACAAGCTTGCCGCGTAAACTGGGACGTCGCTGTCGCCGCAAGAGTCGGCGATTATTTTTTCCGAGTGCTTTATGTCGACAATGGCGCTTCAATGCGCGATTCGCTCTTACGGTATCCGCGAGAATAAACCCGTGCTTTGCTACAGCTTCCGGATTGATCGTGAGAAATCTCATCGGCAATGATGGGCTGCCTTCGATTTTTCGGTTCGTCGCAGCCTCGGCGCGAGCGCGGACAAGACAAAAGTTAATAATATATGTTAATAAATTTTGGCCATTAAATCATCGAACTCTCTGCGCGGCTCGAAAGAAAGGAGTTCGAAGGAGTGCCAGTAGTCGCGATAGGCAGGGGCACAACGGCCGCGCGAGAGCGCCTCGTTCACCCGCGTCCGCTACACATCTATGATTCCGACTTTTTAACGGTCCAGGTGTCCCAACGTGGCGAGAGCAATGCCAAGAGCTACATACGGAGCGGTTACATTTTTTTTTTTTTTGTTTTTTTTTTAAACCTTGAGCAACTTGTGTGGCAAAATTGCACGAAGTATACCATTCTCATAGTGGACTACGGAAGACTCGGAAATGTTATTGTGCTGGAAATTACGGGGGGGGGGGACCACAATGATATCGTTCGAACGGCGGCTTTTTCTATTATTATGCGGCGGGCGCAGCTCTTTCACATTGCGATCTGCAGCGCACACGTTTCGCGCGCCCCTATTCTTCCAGTTTTCGGATGGCCGGCACTGAAGGAGAGTTACTGACAATTTGTCACCCGATTTACTTTCGCAACCACTAAACGAACGGCAAACATTGCAAGAATTGCAAGAATTTGTTTTTTCACTCTGCAAACTCCGCAATCTCCGTAACAATTAGTTTAGAATGAAAAATAATTAAATTGTCTGAAAACTGCTATGTTTCTAAGGTAATGTTTCGTTTTCCCTTAGTGAAAAACCTGACCACCAGAGGTCGTATTAACGATTTTACTTCCGAGTATATTTTACGCGTACATGGTATTATTTATGCGTAATTTTATATACATTGTTAATTTTCTTATATATATATGTCACATTGTACGTGAAATTCTGGTGTGCGAGACCCGGAGACCTCATTTTGGATATTTTAAAATATGTTTGTGTCATTTGTACATTTTACATACTAATTTCAAAACACAAGAACAACAAGAATAGAGCCTAAATGCAGGATCGTCAACGAATCTCATTGTCAGATCTAAGAAAAAATATTATATAAAAATATTAATAGTTTATATAAAGATTTTGAGATAATATTAATAAGCAGCTTTTCCGAGATTTTCAAATCAAAATTAAGATAATTTGGACTCGTTGAATTAAAAAAAACTAAAATGATCTTATGAATTACTATTATTAACATATTTGATATTACCTATCTGATTTGTGTAGAATTTATTAAAACATGCTTGAACCTGAAATTTTTGTACGATAATATGCTGCTCTTAATTTTTATTTATTTAATTTATAAAGATCTTGTATTTTTGTATGGGCGGAGGACACGAACACTTTTCAAAGCTTTACATTCAATTTAACAACATTAGTTTCTAATTATTTTTTTTGCTTCATAAACGAACAGCTTACGGCATATCCTTCTGTCAACAATTAACACTTTTCCTATATTATTTAAACTATAAACTAAAATAACAGGCCCTATTTACATGTTGTGTGCCCGCCATGCCCCAGCCTGCTCTACATTATATATTATATAGTTGTCTTTCCGGACCCTTTTAGTCGCTATATATATATATACTATATATATATATATATATATATATATATATATATATATATATATATACATGCGTGCGTACGTACGTGCGTAAATACGTACACTATGTAGTCTCGCTGCGACACATAGAATTGGCATATTGTCGGTTGTATTCGCGCCTAGTAATATGTACGCATTCGGTTCGTAACGCCTCTCTGTCTCTCTCTCTCTCTGTCTCTCTCTCTCTCTCTCTCTCTCTCTCTCTCTCTCTCTCTCTCTCTTCTCTCTCTCTCTCTCTCTCTCTCTCTGTCTCTCTCTCTCTCTCTCTCCTCTCTCTCTCTCTCTCTGTCTCTCTCTCTCTCTCTCTCTCTCTCTGTCTCTCTCTCTCTCTTTCTCTCTGGCTCTCTCCTTCTCGCATCAAAGTGTCTCCCACAGTTTTTCACGAGCCGAGCCTCGGATTTCGCGCCCCGATGCGCGCGTACGCCTCGATTGTAACCGTATACAACGCGCTAGATCTTATTATTATTATCATCATCATATATTGTATGAGATTCATACACGAGATGAAAAGGAGGATGAAAAATTGAGAACCGTGAACTGCGTGTCGACTCCTCCCCCGTACCGAGTCCTTTTTCGGATTTCGGATCCTCTTCCCTCGTCTTATTATTACAGAAGTTTAACCCCAGGCCATGATTTGCTTATGTATATATATATATATATATATATGCGCGCCTGGCCAAAGGCCCAAGCGCCAGTAGTCTCTGCAAGTAATGTCGTCGGCGCGCGACGGTTCTTTTCCGGCGGAACTCCTCCGCAATCCCCTTCCCATTACTCGCGTCCTACTTATCTCGCAGTTTCTTATATAATCTATACATCCGCTTGTTCTCTCTCACTCTCTCTCTCTCTCTCTCTCTCTCTCTCCCTCGTACTTCGAAGCCAGCCAAGTATACATGTATATATATATATATATATATATATATATATATATATATATATATATATATATATAGAGAGAGAGAGAGAGAGAGAGAGAGGAGAGAGAGAGAGAGACTCGTGCATAAGAGTGGATATTAAGAGTCCCAAGTGGCACTACAGACCCTCTCCCCTGGCTCCCCCGCGTAACGGCCCAACACTTTTACCAAACGGACTTCCGAGTGTCTCTTCTCTCTATCTCCATTGTTTCCCCTCCCTCGCATACTTGCGCGCACTTGCTAGTTTGAATGCCATCGTTTACATTCACAATATATATATATATATATATATATATATATATATATATATATATATATATATATATAACATGTTACCATGCACGAACGTTGAGAGAGGCAGTGAAGGACCCCCCATCCCAAAGCCCCTCTCTCTCATCTCTCTTTCTTCCTTCTCTTCTTCGCTCGGTTGTTATAAACGCATCTAAGTATACAGTGCGCGCACACTGACTTTCAAAGGATCGGATAGCCAAATAGCTTAGTTAGCATAATTACGGTCTATACACGGAAAAAAGTTTCAGTACTCGGAGGGAAAATGCATATATATATATATTTGGATTCAATGCCGTCCACCTCGCGTAATTAACTAATTGATTAAGTAAATAAGTTAAGTCGTTACATATAGCCAATGCGGTTTTACCGACCAAGTCCTCATACAATGGGAGTATTAAAAGTTTATTTCTTTCACATTTAATTATTGTCATTAAATTAATTTCAATCCTCTCTCTCTATTTCTCTCTCTCTCTCTCTCTCTCTCTCGCTCTCTCTACATATATATATATATATATATATATATTTGGCTATCCGATCCTTTGAAAGTCAGTTTGCGCGCACTGTATACTTAGATGCGTTTATAATAACCGAGCGATAAGATATATATATATATATATATATATATATATATATATATATATATATATATAAATTGTTATTAAAATACAGGAAAATTTTTCTCTATAAATCAAGAATTTTTGCTTTTATTTACAGGTATACAATAAATATACAAATTTGTTTAATTCCGTTATTGCAAAAACAACGGTGTATTATAATAGATCTGATATCCTAATGAAATTAAATTGAAATACAGCATGAAGTACTAAATATTTTATAAAGTTTTCCTGCGTAAAAAGTTTCATAATATATATTTTTTTAATCGCTTTTATATAGGAAGAGCAAACAATGGACGTTTCAGGAAGTTTCGTAATTAATTATAGTAATAACTTTGAATTAATTCATTCTACATCAAATGGATTTCGTATTGGGTTTTTTGGTTATAAACCAGTCGATTTTTCTCTTACAAACAACGATTCTTTAACATATCGTAAAAACTCCTCTGTTTTGAATAATATATTGTATTGTACGTATCAGCATTGAATTATTGCAAATTTCTGTTAATCGCGCCCTTTATGTACATCGCTTCTACGTCGTTGAAGTAAATAACGTAAAATGGACGTAAATCAAAGACACGATTCAATTTTTTAACTATGCCTTTTTATGAAACTCGTCGATATAAATATATTTTCTTCAAAAAAATTTCGGAAATAAATATCTCCATCGAGGAAAAAATCGATACCATATTCGGAAGAAGTCACTTAATTGTCGACTTATCCTGACAAGTATACCAAAAAGCAGAAAATTCATCAATTTTGAAATAAATATTATATTAAAGTCTGTCATGGAGACGATTTGCTTGAGATAGAAAAAAAAATAACCAGATTCTCTTTAAATTAAGAAAAAATAGCTTTTGATGTGAATTTACGGATATTTTTTCTCGACGCAATAAGGCAGAATAAGCAAAATATCGAAAAAAAATTTCTGACTTCTTAAAATTATTATGCTTTAATCGATTAGTACAATAAACATACAAATGAAATTTCCATCAAACAAGTGTTATGGAAAAAATTTTTTCGGAGTACGTTAACAATGAAGCCTATATGTATATAATATAGGCGAGATTCGAAAGAAAGAAACTTACTCTGCGGGTGCGCCAAAGTTCCTCCATCGCAGACGCAAAATGGGCCGCTACAGCGCTCTGCGGTATTATATATATATATATATATATATATATATATATATATATATATATATATATATATATATATATATATATATATAAAGAACTCCGACAGGTAAGCTGAGACTTTGGGAATCGGGACGAAGGTTAAAGCCGACGTATAATACCTATATATACATACCTGTGCCAGATCGTAGAATGAAGTGTATATATAGGAAACAAAGCGAGGCAAATTTCGTATACGAAATTATTATTGTTATTATTATTATTATAGTTTCTGCGAGAGCTCTGATGAAGCAATTTTTATTTCAATCTAGTATGTTAGAAAAAATTGTTGTATTCCAGAAACAGATTAATTCCGTATAAGTTCGTATAGTAATTAACATTTTTAGACATATGTGCACGCACATATAATATAGTACAAAGAGAATTGCAAATGCGCGGAAGAAACGAAACACAAAAGCTTATGAATTCTGTTAGACCAGGCATTCAGGCGCATTGAAGATTTGTAGCGGAAACTTCATTGTTGCAATTTTTCAAAATTTCGAAACAGCTCATTGATATTCAATATTCTCCATCCCATATATATATATATATTACATAGACTAAATGTAAATGTGCAGAGTTATACTTAAAAATACGATAAACAAATTCTAATACAATTATAACGTGTGTGTATGTATATATATATATATATATATATATATATATATATATATATATATATACTGATATTTATATATATGTAAGACATGCGAATTGGAACGATTATTATAACTCCTTCTGGGAAAGTCGTAAATGCAATTATTCAGCTCTGACTTCTCGTCCTAATTTCGTTTGCCTCACACGCCCTCGAACGAGCGGGGCTCAACATCACTTTCGATCTTCCGTTCATACACGGGAACGGGGTTTTATCTATGGAAACGGATCGGCCGTAAATTATTTACAGAAAGCCTCCAAGTCGATGTACATCCTATAATGCAATGCGTGTATTCAGAGGCATATTCGTCGGGCTGGTATTGCGCCCGCGATAATGCAACTCGCTCTCTCTCACACTCTCGCTCTCTCGCACCGCAGGAGAGTTATACTTAGTGTTCGGCGGATATTGATATTATATATGTGGAGCCCTTGGAGATTTTTGGATTTATGCCTTTATAGTCGGTCTCTCGACGAGGACGAACGAATCATAAATATTATATATCTGCGCTTCTGTAATTATAGGCGCGCCTTTTGAGGGAATGCGTGTATAAACATATATATATATATATATATATATATATATATATATATATATATATATATATACGTGGATGAGAGGGAAGCCGTAGCCGTAACCGCATCTTCAATGGGACCGTGACCAATTTCAAGGGGTTGGTTTACTGGCTTTCCAAAGAGTTGCGTAAAATTGTACACGTACATACCTTAGGAAGTCATAGAAATGGAGAAAATGTATCATATATATATATATATATATATATATATATATATATATATATATATATCTATATATATACACAGATGTATTGATTTTCGAGCGAGAGAAAAATACCTGTCGACATTTTCTAATTGCTGCAGCATCGGGGGCCCTCGTTGAGGGGGATGATTAGATGATTATTTACAACATTCATATATCCTTGATATCTATATATATATATATATATATATATATATATATATATATATATATATATATATATATATAATACATAGTTTCGCTGAATCCTAAATCACAATAATAATGCGCCCCCTGTAGGCGAATATAAACGTAATTTGTGAATTTGTCCAATGCTGTAAGAACGATAACGAAAACTTTATGGTGCGTTTTTAAAAATTTTCCAACATAGTTCTCTCTTAAGAAATGGCATTACGGAGGATCGTTCTTACGTGCAAGAATAGCATTTCTAACGAAGCAACGAGTCGAAATATAATGGATAAGAGGATTACAAAAAGTGTCAACTAAAATTGGAGGAAGAAGAATAAAACAAGATTAGACGTTCGAATGTTAAAAAAATCAAAAGCGTTATCGTTCGCTCGGACGTCGCTCGTTGGACGCTCGTAATCGTACGGCGTTACCAAGGCGCGAACGGATTTTTAATCGCCTCCACTGCATATCTAATTGCATATTCGACTCGGTTACTTTTAGCGCGAGCGAAGACCGCGGGATCGGATACTGTTCCCCCCCCCCCCAAAATCTTCCTCTTTTTCGCTCGTTACGTGGGTGACGCGCCGCGAGCCCGGCATTCCCCTTCGGCAATCCAACGCGTCTTCGCGATCTGTTTGTAAACAGTGGGCGTCATTTAAAATTTTGACAGTTGCGCGCCTCTGTCAGCCGGCGCCAGACAAAGGCCGTGATACGGGGCTTCGGAATGCGAAGCGCTTTTTCCAAGTATTAACGAAATTCACGCATGGCGTTATTATTACGTTGCGACGCGCAGAGCCGCGCTGAATAATATCAATAGGAGCGTTAGAAAGTTAATTGTTTCTTTTTTTTTCTTTTTTTTTTTTGTTTTTTTTTTTTGCTTCCTCGTGTTCTTCTTTTCTTTTTCATCGTCGCAAGGTCGCAATGGCTATACACATTATTAAGCACCAAAGGCCAATTTTATTAATAAGATAAATATATATATATATGTGCTAAGGGCAATTTACCCGTTGAATGAACTAAAGTTTATTTAAGTCGGTCGTGCGACAAAGGTGTCTCGGATATTGAATTATATTACCGAGTCATTATAAAATATTTCCTTTGATATTTTAATGTACAAATAATACACACTCAATACGATTCCCATCGCGCACTTATCATTGAAGACGCAAAATTAGGCCGGCCGAAACTTCGAATAAGCTTGAGTTCATTGATTAAAGAGAACAAAAAAGCAGCAGAAGATAACGATTAATAAGTAACAAAAAAAAAAAATTTTTTTTCTTAATTAGCAAATTATTTCAGAAGCGATTGTGAAACGTACTTTTAAAATATATACACGCGAAGTAAAACTTCTATATCTTTTCAAAGAATTATTGGATAAAAGCATATTTTGTTTGTGTGTGTGTGTGTATGTATATAGTTATGAGCAAACGGACTATAGGCTCGATTTCGTCGAAACGCATCTGAATGAAAAAAGGCTGTGTTTGAGTATATAGAAGTAAGATAAATGAAATATTCGAATATAATTATGATGATATTTTGTTTTTTTTTTTATGTTAAAAGAAAATTCATTCAACGTGGAACGGGGACGTTTTCAAATTTATCGCTTCTTGTACTAATTTCTAAATATTTTAATATGCTTATTTTTACAACAAAAGCAAGCGCCACAAGTGGATAGAGCAAGTCAGTCAAATATATATTTTTTGTTAGCCTTTTGAATTTAATTATTATATATATATATATATATATATATATATATATATATATATATATATAATCTGGTTACTTATTTATCAATATGCTCTCTCGCTTTGTAACGAGTTAACAAAAAAAAAGAAAAAAATTCATGAGAAATCAAGATATTACCTTGGCGTTTGCTTCACAAAATGCAAACTTAAGCTGATCTCGAAAATATAATCTACAAATATTACACTATATATTGATATCTATTATTCTATGACATTTCTTCGGTATTTAATATACAAAATTTAATAGAAACGCGATCGAGGTATTCACATTTGTTAAATATATGTGTGTGTGTGTGTGTGTGTGTGTGTGTGTGCGTGTGCGTGTGCGTGTGCGTGTGCGTGTGCGTGCGCGTGTGCCTGTGTGTGTGTGTGTGTGTGTGGTGTGTGTGTGTGTGTGTGTGTGTGTGTGTGTGTGTGTGTGTGTGTGTGTGTGTGTGTGTGTGTGTGTGTGTGTGTGTGTGTGTGTGTGTGTGTGTGTGGTGTGTGTGTGTGTGTGTGTGTGTGTGTGTGTGTGTTATATCTTAAGTAGGTCTAAGAAGCGTGTAAGCCTGTTTACGATGGTTTATGACTGTAAATTCATATAAGAAAAATTGTATTTGATGGTGTTACCGTTTTTTTCTCTCTGTTCATATCTTGATAAAAAATAACGTGAACGCGGTAAAGAAAAAGGAGGCGAAACAGGAATACGATATGCACATTAATTTCAATTCAGTATATTTTACGTAACATATAATTTTTCAATCTCAACCTCAACATTTTGATTCTCGTATAACAATTCTCTCGATTGCTACTCGCACTTCAAATCACTTCAAGATATAAACTCCTTTTAATTTATAGGGTTTTTCGTTTTTGTCAACGAACCTCGAAAACGCACCTTCACGAAAAAAAATTCTTGAAGAATTGAACGAATCTTCAAGAATTCGAGAATGAACGAACGAAATGAAAATTTAAGGCGCTAAATAAGAATTGTAAAAAAAAAATATTTTTTACGAATATAATAATGTTTTTCGTAAATGGATTGAAGATTTGAAAAATATATTTTCGTATATTATTTAAGCATTTCAGAAGCATTAAAAAAGCATTCTTTCAATCGATAAATGTAACAAATAATAACAAAAACACACGTAAGTATTCAATGATAACATCAGAGATTAGGTTGCAATCTGTATTTTTTTCTAATTATACACGTATCAAAGTAACCATCCTCAGTTAATGCCAGGCAGTTACAAATTTACCATAAGGTTAATGTTCTTAATCGCATGTTTTTAATTCATGGTTACCTTTTTGTTACGTAAATCTGAAATAACAGTTACCTTCAATAAGTTCAACCCGTCATTTTAACGAAGATAAAATGATTCTCCAATTAATAAATTCTAATATAAAACAAATAATGAGATCTTTGAAGCCTTTAAAGAAGCTATATAGTCAATTGAACTACAAAATTGAAATTTCCGTCAGAAATGTTTGCGAATCCTTTAATTGTAAGGGCTAACGTTTTGCTAACGCATTCGACAAATGCGGAAAATGGAGGATGAACGTTCGACAAAACAGGCACGTACAAAATCATAGAGTAACAGAAATAAATCGACTGAATTTATTTCACGAAACATGATGACAAATTTATCAGATTTCTTGAAACGGTTATTATTAACGAAATATTCGTTAATATGGTAATGAGCTAAGGTTAGATATATATATATCGTATCTCATAATGATTACGGAGAAGGAAA
>JACCIC010000130.1:220000-225000 GCA_018907035.1 Sycobia sp. Sy_11
TGACCTTGGCGACCCACCGCTCGTGGGTGACGCTAGCCGTGTACACACGCGGAAGGCGCGATCGTTGCACCGGGCACGAACGCGTAGCACCGCGACCCACTGCAACCGGAGGAAGATATATATATATATATATATATATATATATATATATATATATATATAATATGGGCGGGCGACTTTGGTGCCCGAGGGCGCTCGGTCGAGCCGAACGCGGTTTCGCGATTGTATGACCACGATTTTCGATAGAACTGCACCGTATGGGGGAGGTGGGGAGAGATACGATATTGCGCGAAGCTCCGGACGATAAAGGGGAAGAGCTCTTTTCGAGAAATTCAGTGTTCATAGGAGATACCCGTCGAACGCGAACGTCTCAAACACTCGATTATGCTGTTGTACAATGTATGCAGGGTTTTCCGAACATATGATTGTTCAGATTGGTGGGTGGATAAAGAAAAAGTTGAGGTCAAATAAAAGGTTGCATTGTACGCATTTTAGACAGTGGTAAATACATTTTCTGCGGTACGTATGCCAATGTTCATTCGCCAATGAACGAATGAATGAATATATTTTATTTTAGCTACGGCCTCGGTAGGTCCAACATAGCCATTACTTGGTATACAATAAGTAATAATAATATAATTATAATAACGGGATAATGTTGTGATCATCGCACATAAAAATATAAAAATTACCAGAACAAAAAATGTATATAAAACCAACGAAACAAAAACAAAAAATGACTGAAAAATAATAAAGAATTTATAGCCCATTATTGCGTATTATAAAAAAGCTTTTAATACATTGATTTGATATAATTTAAGTGAAATGCCAAGGAAAAAAATTTTTTAATAATGGTCGAGTATAAAGGTTTCGGACACATGGTGGAAGGTCATTACATAACTATACAATACCTACCAAAAATGAATAACGTAAATAATTTTTCCTATATTTACGTAGAATTATATATTGAACAAAGCCAAGTTTACTACCATACCAATCCGTAAAACTAAACTGCATTCTTTCATAAATTGGGGATCATTACATTTTATGATAGAAACGAGCAAACATATCGCAAGCTAGTTTCGTCTTTCCACGATGATATCTTTTAAGACCTGTAACGAAGCGCAAAGCTGCATTCTTGCATCTATTACCTTTAAGGACCAGTTCCTTAGATAAATCTAAAAATAAACCTACACAAATATCCAGGTTAGGAAAAAGTAAAGCCTTAATATGTTAAGGACTAGTTTATCGGCTCAGTAAAAAATTTTTTAACTTTACGGAGTCACACTGTAGCACCAAAGCATCTCCTAGATTTAATATTATATTGCTGGCGCTATGATAGGGTATGATCTATTGTAATGTCAAGTACCTTTCATGACTCAAGTGGAACAATAAATGTGTCATTCAATGTAAGTTTAGGCAGGTTAAGATCATTTATCCTATTGACAAGACGACTAGATCCAATCCATATGGCCTGAGATTTGGGAGCATTAATGATGAGAGCATTATCCATAGTATATTGGAAAAGCATTATACGATCAAAATTGAAAGCCTCAATTAAGCGATGAGCTTCAGAGCTATGTCCACTGATATGTATAAAAAAACCATCAGCATAGATATGGTAAGATACATGTTTGATGGATTAAGGTATATCATTAATAAATAAAAAAAAAACAAGGAGTATCAAGTATACTCCCTTGAGGAACACCAGACTGTCTCTTTAAGGAACCAGAAATATCATCGACTGACGCTTTCACTGATTGATTTGTGCTCATTATATAAAAATAATACCACCTGCATATATTATTGGAAAAACCGAGGTTTGAAAACTTCTTAATAATTAAATTTATATTAACACAATCAAATGTAGAGGAGAAGTCGATACTATAACAAATAGAGGAACTTGTTCATTGTCAATAGCGATTCTAAAACCGTCTACAATGTTTATAAGTATGCGAAGCAAATGGGAGCTGTTGTTTGAGTAGGGCGGGAGGGGATCTTGAATCTGAACAGGTGGTTCGAGAATTTGAGCGTAATCTGAAAAATAATGGGAGGGGCTGGACTGAAAATGTATAGATATTGTTATGTCAGATCGAAATTTCGAAAACACATAGAGCGTACGTGTGTATTTATCCTTTCTGTATATTAGTCCAGCTTATAGAGAAGGCTTCAGTAACATGAAAAGCAACTGAACATTTTCCGTTCGCGAACGACCGGCCTCTCTGATAATTCGTAGAATTACTCACAATCTGCGCTCCTTTTCTCAAACTCTATCCTGCTGAATCGACAACGGCATTAGCGTTCGTTCATTCACTGATCAGCATTGGCGCACAACGAAAAAACTATTTGCGACTGTACAAATTACATACAATCTTTTTAATACAACATTCCCTGCCTTTTACGGATCCGCTAACAACAACAACCATAATTAGGACACCCTCTTTAATTATATATTTTTAGATAATTATTATTGTTTATTGTGAATGTATTGGAAAATTCTCAAATGCACGGAAAAAAATAAAAAGTATTGTCGAATTACTGTAATTTTTCTGGCATGTATTTTGTTAGCATTACGCTCTATACTGGATATAAGCTAGACATCAATCTTTTGATTTATTAGGATGAGAAGTCGAGAAGATTGCTTATTGATTATTAGAATCGTGTGTTTGATTCCCGCTACCAGGCTTTACGAGGCTCTTTTTCTACGGTGTTAAAGCAATTAAGTAGATAATTAAGGTGAAGAGAGAATCCGGAACGGCTCCGGACTAAGGTATAGGCAAAATGCGGATAAAAGAAAAAAAGAAAAAAAATACTTTTCCGCGTGTCTGATCAAGACCAATCGATTCCAAATTTTTGAAAAAATTCACGCTAATATTTTTTATTAAAATGAACATTTTTTATAAGTAATTGGTCCAGCGCGATATTCTTTGTAAAGTGAGTACACTGAGAAGATTAAGAGAATAAGATTTTTTTTAATTCGTTTCTTGAAGCATTAAGATTAAACTTACTTTATTCTTTTCTTTTTATTTTTTAAATTGATGGGTGTGAAATTGAAATCTTTTTATTTGGGTAGAATTTATCACATATTATATATGAATTCAGACTTAAGGACATTTTGTTCTATCTGGATCTTGAGTGCCGTTTAAGATAAAATATGACAACTTTCTCAACAATTGTTTTATATTAAATATACCGGATAAGCTTCCTTAGGAAAGCAAACTAGTTCAAAAATTTAAGAGAATCCATTACGTAGTTTATTCCCTTACTTCATCCACCCAATCAATGCACACAGCACCTTCAATTTCATAATTATCGACTTTTATATACGCATTAAATATGCATTAATTAAAAAAGAAAATGCTGGCCGTTTTTGCCAATACGTGCATCTAAATCACACGCCGAGTGTATAGAAATTTTAATATACAAAGAATCGATTCAACGACAAATACCGTATTATATGCACAGCGCCTGCTGCGAGGCAGCCGTAAATTGAACTTCCGACCGACGTGAACGAAGAAAAAAAAAGAGAATAAAATTACAAAGATCTCGCGGTGCAGAAATCGATACAAGAACGATTTCGACTTTCTACTCGGCTAATTTATTGCATTTAAACTGTATATCAATAATCTCGTCAATAATTGTACATATATATATATATATATATCCGGCGCGAGCGTACATGACTGAGCTCAAAATCGAATCGCGCCTTCGATCGAAGCGGCATCTTTTATTCCGCAATATCATAGTTACACACATCTTTATATTTATACACATACAACTGTTCTCCCGTTAAGCGCGCAATGACTCCCCCTCCCTCCACGACGCCGCAGTTCAGACATTCTTTCTTTGCCAAATCTTATGTATATTAACGGCGAAACAGAATGGGAGAAAGTAATCAGCTCCAAACCCGCAACATTCGAAACGGTCAACTCGCCCTCGTATCGGCTCCCATTAATCTCCTGCACTCGCATATATATATATATTGATGTTCGTGTGAATCTATACAGAGACAGTACATTGTTGCCTAGAAATTTGGTCGGTTTATTATCGATGATAATAAATCGATTCACGAATGTCCCGCGATCGAGAACAATATTCAGGATCAAATATTAAGTATAATACAGTATAGAGTTTAATATGGTCTAGTAAATTACATTTAGTAAATGTGCCGACGGAGAGAGGAAAGCGAGGAAGGATAAAAGGGCAGAAATGTATTCCGAAATAATGTCGATACATATGGATATAATCGAGCACGGGCGAAGACGATACGTGGATTTATCGAAATTTCACAATCGAGTAAATTGTCTGTGTTTAAATAATGTATTATACATATGTATGTTTTGGGGGCTTTTCTTTGTCCGTTTGGACCTTACGAGGTAATCATATAAGCTTTCCATCGTCGAGCTCGTCACCGTTCAAAGAACTTTTGCACCAGTCGGATTTGCATAGGCTAACTTTCTATAAGTAGAGGAGTAGAAACAAATGACAAATAGAATTTTTTTAATTCAAACAGTAGCAATTTTCTGTAATAAATAAATGAAATGTATTCATTGAATATTTACGAGATTAAATTTTACAAAAGGATACATTATAGCGATAATTCAATCCCAGTCCTAAATACAAATTAACAGTCCCAAAATACAAATTACCCAGTAGCGACGTGGTGCAATAAAATTTAAGAATTTTCATTTGTTTTATCGTTTATTTCTTGAAATTTTTCACGTCTTTATCAGAACGCATAAGAATGTTCAACGTAGCTAATTACTATATTATATGTTGAAAATTGCACGCAAACGATTTTAATCCAGATATTCTAATGCCGGACAGAAGCGCACGTAAGATACGTTTTTCGTATGTATCAAGGATCGTAGCGATATCTCCGCCGGTAACTCCCACAGACTTGCTCCCAATAATCAAGTCTACAAATAATTAAGTATTCTGTCCTCAATGCTCTTGCTCGAGAATCGCGATAAATCCATCTATCTATATATATATCAAAA
>JACCIC010000130.1:230000-290000 GCA_018907035.1 Sycobia sp. Sy_11
CCGCCGAACACACCCCCCCCCACCCGTTCCCCTCCCTCGCGTCAAAAGCGCGCTGCACTCGGGCGACGAGCGTGAGAATATAATATCGGAGCGCCCTCGCGCGCGCCAAATTCTGACCTGAAATTTCGAACTTTCCATATATGGCCTTTTCCAATGTATTTTTCTTTGATATTAAATCCTCCGGATGGGAAAGTATCGATTCCAATTGAGCGGAGCAGTCGTGACGTTTCGATCCGTTTTGATCCCTTATAAGCCGATTGTTAAACTCGGCGAAACTCGTTGAAATAACATGGCTCGCGTATAGAATTATCGCGGATCGGTGAAACTGCAAACGAATGAAAATTTTACGATATTTTATGCCATGATTTTCATAAAATTCGATTCGAATTGCAACCTCGTGGCTGTTTTCCCGCATTCTCTAACGATATTTCGATATTTCTACGAGAATAAAAAAAATTAAAGGTACAAAGAAACATTAATGATAAGAAAAAGTCAACAAAAATTTATGACAGCAATAAAAATATATATTTATTTCCTATAATCTTGGAATTATTTTACACCTTCAGTCACTGAAATGAAAAATGATCATCAAATAATAAAAACAAACCGCATAAACTCTCGGATACTTCATTAACATGTTCGATTTTCTTAAAAATTTTTATTTTTTTATGTTTTTCTTTGAATTTCTTATTACGAATATAACTCGTCACTTTTGCATGTATTTCGACAATAGAATAATTGAAATCAAAATTTTTAATTAGACTTTCAGATCCGTTAAAATACATATTCTTAACTTACTGGATCTTTTTTTCGGTGTTTTAGAAACACCGAAAAAAAACACAAAAAAAACGTATGATTATGATACAGATTTTCTTATTTGGATCATATATTAACGATGCTGTGCTAGATTCGTCCATCGATTTATTTCTAAAAATCTCTATTGAAGAAACGGAACAGATAAAAACAAAAACATATATATTGTAATGAGATTTACTTGAGAATTTACTACTTTCGTTTTCACAGCTTTGGCGCGTGTGTGTGTGTGCGTGCGTGTGTGTGTGTGTGTGTGTGTGTGTGTGTGTGTGTGTGTGTTTCAATATAAACGTCGTAAATCTCACTAAAGCACCTATATTTTCGATTCTATCTATACGGTATATGTAAATTTTTCAGACATTCCAAAATAATATAAACGATCATTCGTGGTGATTCAAAAAAATTTTTCGAAGTTTATCCAAGGATAATGAATCTGTTTGAAGAACTAGCATGTATTCGCAATAGTCAAATTTCAAACAGAAGATCTGAACGCTAAAAACCGCAGTATAGAACTTCGCGGCTAACCACAGAACGGTGAGGGGAGAGCGGGAAAAGATCAACCTCGCCCGCCCCCTCAACAAGATTCCGCAAGTGCAGCAGCCGCTATATAAATATCTATTTAATATGTATATATATTTATACTATTCCTGTATATATATATATATATATATATATATATATATATATATATATATATATATAAAGGAGAAGGTTAAGATCGCATCGCCCGAACCAGCCGCGAGGAAGAAGAAGGTGGCTCCAATTTAGCTTTTAGCTGTATCGAGTTTCGCGCGTCGTCGCCGATTCACGGAGCACTCGAGTGCGAACTGTCAAAACTGATATATATATATATATATATATATATATATATATATATATATATATATATATAGTAATTTCGCCCCCTGGACTCGTGCGGCACGCGGGAACCCCTAAACCGTATAAAAATTTCATAGCCTGGACAGAGAAGGGGTAACTCTCGCAGAAGCCGTCGCTATATATAGACGTATTTCGAAATCTGCTAAATATCGAATTTTGACAGTTTTTTTTCGGCTTAATAAGTTAGGCGAATAAATTTATTAATATATACACGTACGAAGTGGCTTCGACGCCCCCCTCCACCCTATGAGCGCGTGGGAACCGCATTGGTCGCTTCATTATTTGGACTTCGGCGCGAAGTTCGATTGTCTTTTTTTTCCACTCTTTCCCTCTCTCCCCATTATGACCTAATAGTCAGCCCCTTTTTCCCTTTTGCCTATGGCCGCTTTCTCTCTTTTTAAACAACGTCCGCCAATCGCGGGCCGTTTCTTCCTTTGCGGCGCTACTCCGACTTACATATATATATATATATAGAGTCTATAGAAGCCAGGCGGGTTTCGCTGACTTTTCAAAAGACGCGGACTCACCAAAGTATGCGTGTTTTTTTTTTTTTTTTGATGTATTTCGATCTCTTGAACACGATTTTCGAACGTGGAATGACGAGAGAATCGTTAATGAACCGTAATTAATAATTTAATCGTTCAAAAAACTGTCGAAACGAGACTGTATTTGAGATTCAAATGAATCTAAGTATCATGGTTAAATTTTTCTCAAAGGAATCAGTTGAATTTTTTAAAATATATAGAATAATGAAATGCTTCTCTCGACGTGTCGCGTGGTTATGATCACCGACTTGTTCAAAGAGTAACGATAATTAAGTTTTAAGATAGACTTTTTATAACTCGGAAAGGAGCAAAACCTATTTAATGCACTTGTAAAAAAAGTACATTTTCTGCTATTTTTTGCACATCAGAGCGTTAAAACTTTTTATAAACAAAAGTAATAATGTTAGCTAACAATTGAATTAAATTGTTCATTTACTAGACAGAAACATGTATCCAGCTTTCAACCTAGTTTCTACCTCTTTTTTTTATTTAATTTACTATGTTCACGTTTTGTCATTCTAAGTTATGCCTAGTTTTAAGGCATGATAGTTGATTCTATTTTTATTACCTAGTAACTGTTTTCCAACACATTGAAAATTGTCAGATTTCTAGCAAGATTGTTGCACATAATGTATTCGTTAATTATGTCATAATTCGAGTGAGCCTAATGCGAATTTTTGGATTTTTAAAAAACGAAAAGATTTCTTGAGAAAAATTTTACAATTATAAGACTTTTAATATTTAATCTGGGCAGCAGTTTCATTGTAACATAGTTTTTAAAACAAGCAGATCGTTAATGATGATTTATCTACTGTACTCTTCGAATCCCGCCCTAAGAAACCCGTATTGAGGACACGAAAATCGATAAAACCATCTTTTGAAACAACAGAACCCCCCCCCCCCGATCTGGCTCATAGACCATAAATAATCCGTGCAACATCAGAAGACAAACGTTATATCGATGAAAGCGATTCTTTTGTTTCGAGAGCAGTGTATATCGGAACGTACCTTGTTGTACATTTTATCTAAATAGTCTCGTTAGAGTCTTGCTTTTGGCGCATTGGCAAATACAATATTAACAGTCCGATTTTTCACCCTGAATTCTACTTGTCACTTTCGAAATCCGCGCGAAAATTAGAAGATTGCTATATTGATGTATCGATCGAAAAGATTGTGTATCGTTCGATTATATCTTTAATTTAAACGACTGTATATATATATATATATATATATATATATATTATATATATATATATATATATATATATATACATAACACTCCATGCTTTGTAATGCATCTACATGGGCAAAAGGCCCGTAATTATAGCTCGTGATGCAAGAAGTTAATTCATCCTGGAGAAGAAAAAAAAGTATATATATCTATATATTCGGCTATGAGATACACGTAGCGCAAAACAAGAATTGGATTTGGATATATAGGTTTATTTAGGTCGCTCATATATATATATATATATATATATATATATATATATATATATATATATATATACGCATTATTATACAGCTTGATTTCCTATATTGAATTTTTTACAACGCTCGAAAGGATGATGCGTATAAATAAGTTTCTATATAGAGCTTAATTAATAATTGTTCTAAAAAAACGAGAATCAAACTGATTATATACAGCGAAACTAAAAAAAATAATTTTGATTATCTTGTAAATCAAGTCTGCAGTCCAAACTAATCGCAATATAATGTATCATATCAACCACAAAGGATCGTCTGAACAGGGACGTTCTATATGTATGTATATATATATATATATATATATATATATATATATATATATATATATATATATATATATATACAATATAACACAGTATATAATATATAGTGTTCAATATTCTGAAAGCATGAGAGCATATGCTTTTAAACTATGCGTTACGCGAGCTGTACATAAGAAAAATTATGTAACTTTTGTCACCGAAACCGAAAGTATAATTTTATGTATCGGTTATATAAAGTCTTGCAATAGAACATCAATATAAATTATTCTTCTTCAGTATATTGACCTTTAATTTATGCATTTTTCTATATGAATTGGCTGATTATATATATATATATATATATATATATATTAATAAGAATCATTATATTCCGATCGCGAATTCGAGGTAATTTTTCGATATATTTGTTGCGTAAAAATTATAGTCAGGAATAAAAATATTATAATGACGGGACGCGTTCGCGTGCGGGCGCGGCCAATCTCATCGCACTGCGCATCGCAGTTACTTCAGGGCCGTCAAAAAGGTGGAGGGTGGCCCCGCGCACTGACGAAGCCCTCGAACTCTACGAAGTCCGCTTCGTACGAGATGTCGCATCATAACACGCGCATTATCTTTATCAATTTTATAGTTACTCACCTTTCGAAGAAAATATTTGTTGACACGAAGCTTACCTGTTGCTGAATTCTTTTATATGACCAACGATTTCTTGTTTTATTATTATGTTCTCTTATTTATAAGAAAATTTAGAGAATTTTATTTAGGTCTGTGAAGTGTTTTATTTTATATAGTTTTCCTGATTGGATATGAATCCATGTTCTCTCTATGTATGATTTGAGTATAATATTTTCTTCTGAAGAACGGAATATTTGGAGTAACAAATAGTTATCAAGAACAAATAATAACAATGAAAATATGATATAAAAAATTTCTCATATATATTCAAGTAATTCTTTTCGACCGTAGTCTCAAACATTACATATTGAAAATTTTTTACTATTTTCTCAAAATTGAATATTACATTTTTAAAATCTGTAGTTGCAACCAGTGATAATGATGGCCTTGAGAATTATTGAAACCGATCAACTATATGAAAAGAATCAGCCTAATCTATAATGTACATATTAAATTCTCTTGATTATTGTTCAGAGATTAAAAAATTATGTCACGTAAGGATAACTTGAAATTCATATTTGGACAGTTGGTTGTTTAATTAGATCGATTTTCTGAAAAGCGTATACAAAACTATAAGAATCAAGTTTTCCGAATTGTATTTATTCCTGAAATTCGTAAAAGTATGTTGGAATACAATGACTATATAATTTATAAACGTTTGACTTATTGATATGGTAGATTGAAGAGGCGAATACGGGTGAATATTACACGATTCTACATCGGTAGAATATAGATAACAGAATACAAACTTTTCCGCTTCTTCTAGAGTCTGGGTATGTGAAAACAAACAAAGTCTCCATCTGTCGACAATTAACCGTATAATCAAAATTCAAGAATAATGGAATGGTTAAACAATGATTAAAAGTTAAGATTTGGAAAGAGAATAACACTTGGTGAAGTTACTCATTCATCAATGAATTGCTTGTATTGGATAATACATAAATTTATGTTCTTGTACCAATGAAGCAATCAAATTGCTTTCTAAAATCGTACGTATGTATATAAAATTTTCTAATACTTTATTTATAAGTGTTCCATGACGAACTTTGGGAGCCTCTGCAATTGAGAAGTTAAGAGCACATTAGATAGCGCTCTTCTCGCAATTGTAAATAAATTTAAATACGAAGAAAAATATGTGATAGAATAAGGGGCAAGTATATGAATTGGATTTTGATACCTTAAAATCATCTTAATTGTAATTATTTTCTCGTCAAATCATTATAAATAAAATGAACATAGAATTGGAGTAATAGTTTTGACTCGGCTTGTTAATGTGGTGTAGGTATGGTTTAAATGATTTCAATTTCCATTTTGATATATATGTATTATGTTCATATACCAATTAAATGCCTAATGGCTTAGGTACACCTTAAATGAGTATACAGTGTATGCCACTATAGTTGGAACACTTTTGTCTGAACCTGTCCAACCCGTCAATTTTCCAAATTTGGGTGTCCATATTATCTTCTAATTTTACGGGGAGCCCAGATGGGGCGTGAATATCTAATATTATATCAATATGGCTTCGTAAGAAGATGTTTACCTGCGCTCTGACATCTATGTTTTATGACGGTCAGCTCATAGATACAAGCACGTTGAAACTTTATAGATCACTACTGAAATGGCATAAGACATTTTGTAAAAAGAAAAACTAGTATTGAATTCTCTGGATACTTTATCATCGCAACCATTAATTGCAGACTAGTTTCTAGAAAACTTTCAACATAATGTACTGCGAACAAGACTGTGAACTATCCGACCTCCATGGAAATTATTTTATTATTAAAAATACGCAAATACGATTAGACTCCTTCATTATTCCAGGCGATGCATTGGCTAATTTGAGTTCCCAATTCCTTCACGACAGGCCATGGCATGGATGCGAGTTCACAATATACGTCAACGATCTCGGAAGACAATAGTCCCGATGAGATTGCACAAAATCTCGGCAATACCATACTCTTCGCCTATTATATTCCTATATATTGATATGTACACCATATAAAGTTATATATACCAGTCTGGCATGTTTACCCAATCAGTAGTTATCGGTCGTGCAATATACACGTGCGGATGTCGCTCGTTCCCTGGGCTCGTTCATACATCTACGTATATACGTATAAATACAATAGTTCGCCGCGCACTCGCGGACGTGTCGCAAAATATCGGCGAACCCGCACCGTACTATGGCCGCCGCGTTTCTCGGTAACCCCGCCTCGGCGGCGGCGCGTTCGCCGCGCACCGGCTCTTATGCAACCCGCCAGTGTGTCAAGGGTCTTGAGCGTTTTCCCCGGGCAGGCCAACGCTATGTTAGATTTACTCTCTGTACGCACCTTGTACATTATCCCGTTGGTGTATAGTGGGGAATGGAAAAGATCCCGCTATACCTACATGCGCGCGTAAATATCTAATCGAGACGATAAAAGAAAGAGAAAAAAAGACAATACCAAAGAAAAAAGTCGGGTGGAGGTCTCAATGTTTGGAATGGATTTGAAAAAGTACGATTAACGCCCGCCTGGTATATTATAATATATATTGTTAAGTATTGTTTCGTGTTCCGGATCGGCATCGACGGTATAGATAAATTTGCGTCTAGTTCAGCACTATATAGCATCGTGTAAATCAATGGGTTAAAGTACATCACGCAGGCGCCACGTCGGCGCTACTAAGCGACTAATGAAGTGCCTGTCTTTTACATTTGCATCATTTATATATATATATATATATATATATATATATATATATATATATATATATATATATATATTAGTTTGTACTGAGTCATCATAGCATTCTAACAGGGGCGTATCATATTATTGTGCATTCCAGTCTTTACAATTTCTATCGAATTCTGCTCTGCATCCAATAACAACGTTTCAGTAAGAAGTAGTTTTACGGAAAATAAAAATGGTCTGTAGAGTGCTTGAAAGCTCTCTTACGTTATTACTCGATGTTAGTCCAAGCTCTTGGTTGTCTCGGGTATAGTATTCAAGCGTATATGACTGAGAGTTTGCGTAAGTTATGACTCTTTGTCGCACTGAATAGTTAGTTTTAATCGAAAGTCCTGCGGGTCACACACGCATATATATATATATATATATATATATATATATATATATATATATATATATATATATAGATTTATAGACGTATACATCAAGCACTACGCATCGTATCCCGCATTCTACATATAAGTATAATACATACCAGCATTATACATTATTCGAAATCTATATAGCTTTTATTCCCTTCTTTCTTTTATTCCTTCCCTCCAGATTTATTCCCGATCCAGACAAAAAAACCTTTCATTTATATCGTTCGCCATTCTTTCAATTTTTTTTTGGAATACTTTTATTTCGTAAAATAAAATCCTTCTGTTGGCCGCTTATTTGTGTTCGATAAAAAAGTATGGCGAAGAAATTTTGCTCGAAACACTCTTTTAATCTTGATATTAGAAATCCTCCATTAAAAATATTAAATAATTTAACGCATAAACTAAAAGTATATATATATTCGCTAAATCTTATATGATAATGAATTGGGAAATGTACATAAAGTAGCAACTAAATCCAACGCGATAGTAATCTTCATTCTAAATATAAACGAATTAGTGGCTGATAGTTTTACTATACAAGTGTTGATTGTGAAATTCAAATTGTGGAAAACTATAGTTCAATAGATCATAAGCTAGAACCTGAGACATTTATCTTTTATTTCTCGCATTGGACTCTGCATTGCCTTCGCGATTCATGGTTTTATTTCTGAGAAAATGGATTAACATTACATTTCTATCATCTTTTTTAATTATTTAATCAAATAACGGACGTTTTCCATTTACAATTTTTTGTATTCATTAATACAATTCTTGATTCTATATTATAAAGAAGTTTTTTTCATGTGTTTGACAAGGACTAAATGCTCAAAAATTATCGAAACGTCCCAATGTATTTAATAATGAATTACATCTAATAAAGTTTTCTTATTTACACCTTGATAGTAAGAGCAAACTAATCATCATTTATTTATTTAATACATTTTATTACCCTTTCTTGTTGTCTTTTCAGTGATTTTGTCAGGATTTTTATCCCTTATTGCACTGGTTTTCAGACAGATTTCAGAGCGCACACAAAGCACATCACACACTTCAACATAAATTTATCCTGGCATGGATTTGTGCCCATGGAGTCACAGTTGTTCTTATTACTAAATTTATCTTTTTTTAACGGAAATAGACAGATGTTCTTTTCAATTTTATAGAGTGTTACCGAAATCTAGTAAAGACTATAACTGCAATTTTAACAATAACAACTCTTTTTCACAGTGGATTCAACAAACAAACGATTAAAAAAAATTAGATACACAATGCACAATAAAACATTTGTACCTCAAGGACATCGGAAAACTATGCTGAGTTGCGAGAACACGTTTGACTAAGTTATAAAGCATCAAACATTTGCTACGCGGACGTCGATCTGAACCTTAATACGTATATATACAATATAAAACAGCTTTGGTGCAGTTTACAAGACAATAACACTTTCTACATAATGCCCATTTAAAGTTTTTCGCGTAATTCCGCGATAATGTCATGGAATGACATATTCAGCCAAAACTGAAAAAATCCATTGGCTAGATTAAATATCAATAAGACCCATTGATTTAATATTACATAAGCCACGCCTCCCGCGTGTCCCAAATTGACTTTTCAATAGGACAATGCGCAAAGCGAACACAAGGGTTACGCCTGGTTAATTTGTCTAAATATTATAAATCTATATACTGTGGGGTCAGGGTACCTCCCTCGCCTGTATAATAATTCTCCCAGGTAAGCAGCCTTCGAATAGGGATATAACTTCATTATCCCTTATTGAAGATCTTAAATTGGAAGTCGGCGGTCTGGACGGTTTATGACTTTTATGATTTTCTGTACAGGGCCAGGCGGCCGGGCACACGAACTTCTCGGGAACCGAGGGATATGTTGGCATAACTGAACTGGTCTGGCTAGTCCGTCCCGTTCTGTCGTTTCTGGCCCTTTTATACTCTCATATTATAGCTCTTCCCTTATATACCTATATTACAAGGGATTGTATGGTATAAATCTTATATATGTCTGTCTATAACTCTATATCACTATACTCTTGATTTGACCACAGCAACGTTCACACACACACACACACACACACACACACGCGCGCGCGCGCGCCGCGTAGACTTAGGGGAATCTGAAATTATTTGCAGACTTTTTTTTAATCTGAAATTGTTTGCAGATTTTTTTATAAATTTACTGTTCGTCGATTTGGACAATTTGATTGTATTATTGAAAACTGATGTTTATGCACATTTGGGTCGAAATTTTAACCAAATTTTTTTTCATTCCAGTTTTAATTGAAAACGTTGTATAAAATTCAGTGTACAATTTTCGCTCCTTGTTCTTTGATAGAATGACAATTTTTCTTATTACTTGGGGCATTATTAACGAGATTATTATTTACTAGATACAAAAAGGAAGGTTCGAAGCTGAGTATTGGTTTTTGAATGTAAGAATGCTTTGGTCTCAACTCGAACTTTATATTAACAAACGATTAATATAATTATATACAGTGTACGTAACAAGGCATTCCAAGATCTTAAAATTTAATTTTTTTCTTTTCATTTTAACAAATTGAAATTGATTTACGTTCCGCTCTCGAGTGCTCAGAAAATCGATTCATTTTGATATATACGCCATATGTATACGTTGCTGGTTTTGTCCTTATAAATTACCGTATAGATTCTATACAAATAAATTAGATTGATACAATTAGTTGATATTTGTTAAATACCGATTATAAAATATTAACCTGTGTATAATAATCGTCTAGACTTCTATTTATGTAATCAGAATCGTATTCAAAGCGTATAGACGGGTTGCCCGGGAGCTTCATTGATATTTAAAATGCAGAAATTCCCGAAAAACAACTTGCGATAATGATTATTCGTCGAGCGATGTTCATATATGAACGAAAACGGACGCAACCCAATTTTATTGAAAGTGTATTCCAAATTTTATATCCGTCCTTAATATATCTATATGCGTGATTATTCATATATATATATATAAAGGTCATGTTGCGCATCGTTAAGCACGCGTGTCGCTTAAACTTATCGCGATCGACGCCGATCAAATAACATATGTATAGATGTCTGCTCATTATACATGCTCGTTACCCGCGGGATTGGCGAACTTGGATCACCGAGAGGGAGAGGGCGCTCTCGCAATGATTCCCGCAGAATACGGTGATTTCAAAAACGATATCGCGGACGGTCCGAAATAAAAGCAACATCACTGGCGAAATAATCGAACCTTGGTTCGTGACGGGAGGCGTCCACGCGGCTCGGTAATATCTTTGGTAGCCGCTGATACGCTCTCGAATGCAGGCAAATTGTAATTCGTTGTGCTTGTTTATTGATCTGTTGATGGATATGTCGACGTTGACGCTATATCAATATATAGATACGAGAATAGGCAGAGTGTAATGGATGCTTAAATTATTGATTAAAAATAACGATTTCATGTCTAACTAATTGAAATTGAAGAAACCTTTCGATTTCTCTGTAAAATAGTAGATCAAACGTTTATCAAAATGATTAATTGAGCCTACAATCCAGGAAGTACAATCTTCAAATTTCTATGTAAAAATATTAATTAACGACAGCTATTTGGCATGTATAATCAAATAAGCGTAAAAAATGAAAAATTCGCCCGTTCAATAATCGAATACTTTTTCGATATAGTTGGAGATTTCTAATGAATTATATTTTTAGAAAAAATTTTATCCGGCATAGAGTGTAACCCATTAGACGATTATTTAAACAATTGAAATTTAAGTAACGTGCTATTAACGAAAAAATGCCTCTGTAATAGCATTCTCTGGATCGGAATAAACAAGAATGGAATTTTTTAAACCGAAGACATTTTATTGCGAGCTGGTGAAGACAGGTAGCGCCAGCAGGAGTATAAAGCAGAAGGAATGCGGGTACATTGTAATGGTCAAACTGTTTTTTTCTCCCCGTAATTATCGGAAAAGAAAAGAATAAATCTTCCACTTTTTCGGTTGAAAGAAGAATCCTAAAAGTTTCGTTTTCATCTGAAGCACTGGGCTGCAATGTCATAAGGCCCTGGGACCTCGGCCAGGACACATTCTTCCAGATCGCCAAGTAATGTAACGCGATAGTTGGCACATTTGATCGATATATGTTCGATTCGGTATTCTTTTGAAATGAAAAATAGTTTGCGTTTTGCCATTGACACTTTGAATCGTTAATAATAATAATTGATAATACATACAAGTATTTTGAAGAAAAAAAACGTCTATTCGATAAGAATTATGAAATCCACGTTAAAATTGGAGAAGGTTATCTGTTTTGATTGCAGCAGGAAAATAAATTGTTCATTGAATGATCCAAAACTTAAATCTTCATTGACTGATAAATGTGCGAATAGGTTTTGTTATATTTGTGTGTTTATCATATTTATAAATTCTTGTTAAGAACCTTATAAGGATATCATTTTACGAGGAGCTACTACTAAACTATCTGTGACATCGGTGAGACTGATTTACTGTATTGTAATATAGAATTTCTGTTAGATTGTGATTTTGGTATTTTACATAATTTCAGATATTGACGAAATATCGCAAATTAAATATAGCAATTCACGCTATTAATATTAGAATTTTGCATCCAAGATTAAAAATAAGTACTCATCTCTTTGTCTCTCTCTCTCTCTCTCTCTCTCTCTCTCTCTCTCTCTCTCTCTTCTTTCTATGACAAAGATTAAGAAAGGCTTTTACTAATTGACATTGTTTTTTCTGTACGGTATAAGCTTCTTTTATGTGTGCATATATTTAAGAGATGGACTAGCATAAGTTTTGAATGGATGAATATATGTATAAATTTTATTCCATTGACTCAGAATTGAACGAAGACCTTTTCATATTTCATATTCCTACTACATAATTTTCCATGCTCTTATTGTACTGATAATAAGAATGAGGCAATCGATGCATTTTTTCGCCAACTGTGATATCCATAAGACTGATTTATTGTAATAATTCGTAGTACGTACAATACGTATTGTATTTTTGTATGCTGTGACGAAAATATCCTACGAAGGCGTAGAAAATTTTTACGATATTATTTAATTTATAATTTTAACGTATTGAATGCTTGTATTTCCTATTTTGTATAAAATTATAAAAATAAATATTCCTCTCTCTCTCTCTCTCTCTCTCTCTCTCTCTCTCTCTCTCTCTCTCTCTCTCTCCCTTTCTCTCTCCCTTTCTCTCTCTTTCTCTCTCTCGTTCTCTCTTTCTCGCCATAGGTATAAAATATCTTCAAATTCTCCGACGCCTACTTCAAAGCGCATTCTGTGAATCGCGAAATAGAGGGCGGCGGAGGGGGGGGGCGAAAGAATTACCGCCGTACGCCCGGCAATAAAAAAGCTCCGATGCCGCGGACACAATGCGACGCTCGGTGTGTGCGACACCAGACGAGTTTTTCCTATGTATACGCATCTACATGCGTACATCCATACATCGTCCAAGAAGGAACATCCGCCCGACAACTTTAGAGAGAGAGAGAGAGAGAGAGAGAGAGAGAGAGCTCGTTTCTGCGGCTCGGCCACGCAATATCGTATTATATATATATATATATATATATATATATATATATATATATATAGAGCGAACAGCAGCAGCAGCAGCTTCCGAAACACCGAGGTTAAAGTTAAAGCGCGCAGCTGCCGCTTAGTAGAGCAGATATTATACACGCGTCGCGCGTCGCTTTTTTCCCCCCGCGGGGCGCTGCGGGCCCGAGAGAGGAGCGTCGCTTGGCGCGCAACACCGATGATGCAGGTTCCAACAGGTTGGTGCTAACGCACGTGGGGCAGGGGGATGGGGAGAAGGAAGGAAGGAAGGACGAGGGTGACATACACGAGCTATGTATATATATATATATATATATATATATATATATATATATATATATACATACATACCGCTCCGCGAGCGCTCATCAAAACGCATTTTCGCCCGAATTTACGGCTCGAAATCTCGGATCTCGGTCGGTCGCGACCGGGGCACATAAAGATACGACACTTAACGCTTCGGGGGCCCCCATTGTCCCGACCACTTTTTCTACATATACGTGCGTGTACATACGCATACATACGCGCGCGCATCCACGACGCGAAGCGATGTACCGCTTTTTGTTGCATGCGTGTCCGGGGCGGAGGGGAGGGGCCGCCGAAACAATGTTTCGCTCTATGGCCGCGGCGCAAGGTATATAAAAGTACAAAGGCGAAGAATAATAAGAAGCGGGCGCTGCACGAGGACCTCGGTCGCGCGACGCCGCGCCGCGCCGCGCCGGCCGGCGCGCGCTCGCGCAGATATAGACGCGCCGATGGTGGGCCTCGCCGCGATTGTTTACGAATTTTACGATCTTTCGGGCCTCGCGCGGGCATTCGGGATGCCGTCTCTCTTTCACTGCCTCCCCGTGCCTCGCTCGGATGCTTCCGATGCTCCCTCTTGTCCACACACATACACACACGCACACACATATCTTTATATATATGTACAGAAATTTTGTGACAGTAGTTCCTATATATATGTATATAGGCTATAATACTGTATGCGGTCTTACTAAAGTTGAGTCGGAAATCGATCGGTGTTTTATCGGTACTTTTGAACAAGGCTGGCGATTATTATATAAACGTATATATTATATATATATATATATATATATATATATATATATATATATATATATATATATATATATATATAGGGACAATAAAATTCGGAATAAAAGTGAGGGCTCAAGTAGGGGGACGATTATTTAAATTTTATTTATGGAGTTATACCAGTCAATATAATGTACGTTGTAACGCCTCGCTTAATTGTTCAATCTACATCGAATTGCTTTGTAAAATCTCTATATATACGATTTCATATGCAAGTACGTTTAATGCATGAATACGTTAAATGTTCGATGTGTTCTAGAAAAACTTATGTATGAGCTTTGTTTATAAACAGATCGTTGACCTCCTGATGAACATTAGGTAGTAGAAATGAATCGGTGTTAAATAATCTAAAAAAAGCAAAGACGCTCTGGATGTCAATTTTCACGATCGAGCACAGAATACTTTGTTTTTAAAATAATATTGTAAGAAAATATTATTACAGCTTTGCGTTAATCGCGCAATAAAAAAAAATTTCTGTTATTATTTTTTTCAAAGAACCCGAATACTTGAATAGTTTCGGAAAGCGATGATTTACATCGACATCTCTTCCAGGCGATTAGGCCCGATCTGAAAACTTTCTTTGTAAGAAGTATGAAAAATTTGGGAATAATTGTAAATGAACGTGTAGTTTTAAAACGTTTCTTAAGACACATTAAAAACGAAGACGTATCTACAATTGTGTTTATAATTTTTCGTTACACAAAATCAAAAGCGTCCTTATTGTTCTCATTCCAATAACGTTCGAAGAATTTACTTGAAATTTTACGGTATTATCGAATAGACGTAAATCAAGGTCATAATTCTTTAAACTTATCGCAACACTTTCATTTTCGCAGATTTTATATAACAAAATACATTTCCAATTGATTATGGATGGAAATACATTTTAAATGGATTAGCTAGTCGTGACTGGCCCCCTGTACGAACTAATTAAAATTCAGAAATAAATCAAAATTTTTTCTTAAAGAAGGAACGAAATTTCTTTATATAGCATTGCTTCGTTTTTTTTTTTTATTATTTCAAATATTAAATGCTAGCAATAAGCTTCCGTTAATAATTCCGAAATTCTTAAGAAACTCTACATGCGAGCAGAGCGCACAAAGCTCTATGTAGAGCGTAAAGAATTTATTCCCCAAAAGATTTATTCGGCGAAAGTGCAGCGAAAAACGTGAAGCCGCGCTTTAACGCGGTGAAAAAGTGGAAAAATAAGGAGAACGGAGAGAACAGAAGTCGTCGACGGCGGTGAGGTGCGGAGGGTTTGTCGGTGGGAGGGCGAGGAGGGGGAGGGGAGGCGGTCAGGGAGGTAGGGATAAAAAAGCAGGAAATGGAACCGACCACACTCTCCAGAATCTCAATAATATAATATCCCCGTGCGGCGGCTCGGTAATTCTTCCTAATGTAACTTTGTTGCGGCAACGACACTTCCGTTCCCCCCTGCCGCCGCGGTGCGCGAGGGGGGCGCGCGCGCGCGCGCCATATAATGCAATCTTTTGTGGAAGCGCGAATTCGAAAAAGAAGCGAACGATAGATAGAGAGGGAGAGAGAGGGGAGAGAGAGAGAGAGAGAGAGAGAGAGAGAGAGAGAGAGGTAGAAATGGAAAAATCATAAGGCAAAATCGAGAGAGGCAGCGCAAGGCGAGGACGAACCGCGCGTATACGCGCGCAAAAAGAGCGAGCAACGATACTTGCAGCGCTTCACTGTATAAGGCCCCCGGTAGGGCGAGGGGATGCGTGGGAGGCGAGGCGGAGGAGAGACCGCGCGCGCGCATCTATAGCTATACCTGTCATTACTCGGACGTCCGGTGCACAAACTCAGACGACGCACACGCGCATATCGGCAGCGCGCGCGTCTCCTCTTTCTCGCTTCTCCACCCTCCCTCCCCCCTCAAACCTTCGCCCGGGCCCTCCTTCCACGTCGCCGTCCCCCGTGCCGTCGTCGGGCCCGCGCGCGCGCGGCACAATTTATCCAGCCGTGTCGCAATCACCAAACCTGACCCTCCGCCCGCCCTTCTTAGCAGCGGAGCGCGACCGCGACGCGACCCTGCATAAATTATACGTATGCACCACCCTATATATATATATATATATATATATATATATATATATATATATCAATATATAAAGCCATTCAGAAATATATATATCTATATATCTATATTAGATACAAGAGCGAGCGTCGCGCGATACTCGGGGCTGGAAAACGAAAAGGCCGCGTGCGCTCGCGGAAATTCCTCTGCTGCGCGTTATGCGGACCGAGTGAGTGTCTACGTATGGCACAGGCCTGCTTTTGCAGATCGTCGAGTTTATTGTGTACATAGTCGATGACGGAGAGGGGGAGATAGTGTGAGATATAGTGTGAGAGGGTGGTGGGAGAGGGAAGCGGACGCGCGTCGTCGGAGGAGCTCCCCGAGCAAGAGGAGTCATCCGTACGGAGCTGGACGAGAACGCTCGTCCGTCCGCGGAATTTATCTTTAAACGGGGAAAAGTGTTCTGTAGCGGCCTCCGGCGGAATTTATGCGGATCTGCCCCCCTCTCTCTCCCTCCCCCTCTCTATCTTTCGCTCGCTCGTTCGTTTGGTTTTTCGGCTCGCGCCACTTAGCTCCATGTGTTTGTTTTGCTACGTACCCGCGCGATTTGTATTGTGTAAACGTTGCTCGGGCGAGTCGGTTTTCGTCGGTGCGCCTGCAACGGGTACGCTCGCGCGCGCGCGCGTGCTTTTGCATGAGAATTGCGAATACGGGCCCTTGTCCGCGAGCGCCTATGTGCGAGCGCGTATATGCGTGTATTATATACGGGCGTCGAACAAAAAATTAAAACGCGCTCGAATTACCTGTATTTTTCCTAAGTAAATATTGTGCATATAGTTGTAGCTTTATCGAATTGTTATACGCACTGCATATGCATTCCTCTGTTAGGTACACGTGTACTGTGAGCGCGAGTCCGGGCAATTTTGACGTTTTTAAAATATTACAAGGCACGCGCGCGCGCGCGCATATGTATGTTCGGCCACGTAATCCGCGCAAGCGTGTTTATACGATAAAAAGATAAACAAAGTGCCGTCGGTTGTTGTTCCCCTAATTTTCTCCCGAGAAATGCGCGAGAGCTTTAAATGTAAATGGGAAAAATAAACAAAATTATTAATCGCTCGCGCTCGAGAGCCTTCTGGGAACGAGAGTGTTACGCTTTTAAGTATTTAGCGGGAAATGCCGGAAAAAAGCTTCGTAGATTATGCCGGGCGTCTAAACAGAAATTTAAAGAGAATTTTAAAGGGTCAAGAAACTCTGGACAAATTTAAAATACGAGGATATTTAAATTAACTCTACATGTAATAAACACACACACACACACACACACACACACACACATGTATGGAACGACTAAAACTTGCGAATATTTGCAAATCATTGGATTCGGGAAAACGACAGATTATATATATATATGTCTATAAGAAAACGGGTCAAAAAATTTACATAGAAATTAGAGACACCATTAAGAAGCGGCGTATCAGTCAGCGTCTCGGTTATTTTCTAATGACGACAAAAGAGGCGCGGTGGTCTCTCTTCATAATAAATATGACACATGTTCCAAAATATAACGTATATATGTATGCAGGAAAAGTAGAACGAAACTTCATTCTTGTCCGTTTAGCTTTTTGGTCCTGGCTCTTGACTGAGGCTTCTATTTTGTTAAGCAGTGAAGAACGTTGTTTAAATGCCAAAAGCTGATATTTGAAAGCCGTCGAAATGTATAAAAATGTTTTATTGAGCAAAAAATCTTGGCTAAGATTCGTTCCAAAAAAAATATTTATTCATAAATTATAATTCAAATTTTACCTCGGATTTCACCATTTTTGGGAAGCTTCGACTATTAGTAATGTCACAATTCATTATGATTTTTAGGAAATTCAAAATCATAATTTCTACTTAAAGCTTAATATTATTTTGATTAATTGAAATATAAAAATTATATCGAAAAACCAAGATGGCAATAATAAGCACTTTTTAAATATTATTTTTGCCGTGCTTCAATTATTGCAACGAGAAGTATGATGTTTAATTTAGAAAATTATATATAATTTCGTTTTCATCAGTCGTCAAAATCGTCCAAAAAAATTTGAACCTCCGAAAATTTCAGTTTTTAAGTATGAACATCTTTAGAAAAAAAATCGAGTTTGGTGATAAATGTTCCCAATTATTCTTTATTCAATGATGTATTGGGGTTAACAAAGAAGACTTTCAGAGTTCAAGGAGCGAAAGACATTATATAGGCGCGCTCGGCAAAAACTAGCACACTAGTACAATTAACGCACGTTTCATCGAGTTGCAAAAAAGATCACGAGGGGACATTATTAAATATAAACAAATGCATTAACATTTTCTTACACGGAAACCTCCACAATTCGTAGTTTTGCTTTCGAAATAATAGGAATTGAGGTTGGCTACTTTTGGTGGCTAATTCTGAAATAGGTTACCTTTTGTCGCGAAATGAGATGTGCCAGTCTTCGTTGGGGGCTTCCATATGTGGATCTGGAATAGAATGAGAGACAGAGAGAGAGAGAGAGAGAGAGAGAGAGAGAGAGAGAGAGAGAGAGAGAGAGAGAGAAGGGGAGCTGCAGTGACAGATAATAGAATAGAGCGTCAAGTAGATAAAGCCAGACAGACAGTGGAAGATCAAACGCCACTGCAGACCGGCCCAGGCCCGCGTAGCGCGGGCGAATAATAAGCAACAGCGAAGGGCGCGGGAGGGAGGGCGTCGTCGGCATCCCCCGCCGTGCCCCGCCAACGCCGCCGCTGACGCGTCGGCCATATAATAGTGGGGACCGAGGCGCCCCGATCCTTAGGTGGGGAGAGACACCGCCGCTACGTACGTTCCTGGCGCCGCGCGCTCGCGAGGCTATCTTTATCTCTCGCGCTCGCGCATAAACTCCCCATGCGCGCACACGCGCGCTGCGCAGGCACACGGGCGCACACATGCGCGCACGTATACGCGCCGCGCCGCAGCTCGCGAAGAGGGTTGCCGGGAGTGGCGGGGATAGGAGCGGCGGCGTCAGCGGCGGCGGCGGCTGCGGCGGTGGCGGCCCGACCGGCTCCGCCGGCGTATATAGTATACTATATAGTAGTAGTAGTAGTAGTGGCAGAAGATGGAAGCGGCGCTCGGCTCGCAGCTCCTCGCATAGACGGCCCGCCGAACCGAGCCGCTCAGTCAGTACGCCTTTAATCGGCTCCCAGGCGCGGTGTGCCCGTTCTGTCGCAGCAGGGCTATACGGTGGTTTATACATATATACTCATATATATATATATATATATATATATATATAACATATTCCGCCACTCTCTGCTTCGCAGTCGATTCCGGTTCTTTGCTTCGTCGTTTTTGCAAGTCCGTGCTGTACCGTGTCGTGTACTACCGACGCCCCATATATACCTATATATCCGTAGATACGCGGTGCCTTGGTAGTGCTGCCTTTAATAATACTATATACGTATATATATTATTATTATTATTAATAATAATATAACAGGCGTTCCAACGATCCACCCCCTCCGCCCACTCGCTCCCCCCAATCGCACGGATCGCGACGAGTCCGCGCGTGAGTTCCGCGGTGAGTTCGTGCGGTGTGCGGCTGCGGCGCGCGCGCGCGCGCCCTTGATGTATCTACGCGCGTAGTGGAGAAGGATTAAAAAAAAAAGAAAAGAGGATGAGTAGTAGTGGCCCGGAGCGTCGAGTTACGATCAAGAGCAGTTGCACGAACGCCGACAGTTGCTGGACGCGCAGGACTTATTGGCGACAGGTGAAGAGCCGCGTCGAGAATTGAGATTATCAATATAATTAGTGTGGTTGTTCTGTGTGCGGGAGTCGCGATAATAAGGAATTTTTGTACCGATAGCGAGAAAAAAAAACCGTAAAAATAGAGAGAGAGAGAGAGAGAGAGAGAGAGAGAGAAAAGAAGGAATAAAGCCGGTGTGTGCGCGAAGTAATATAAGTGACCGTTGTCTCGTGCGTGTGTCGCCCAGCATCTTCTCTTCCTCGTCGCCGCGCCAGCCGCCGGGAGGAAGCGCTGTGGGAGGAGGAGGAGGAGGAGGAGGAGAGGACCTTTTTTGGCGCGGCCGCGCGTTCTCCCTCGCCGTCCAAGAGGGGCAACCGAGCCGATTCGCCATTTTTTCCTCCCCCCATCCGGGGCGGGGAGAGTTTCGCGCGAGAGAGGAGTATCAACGCGATCCTCTCTCTGTCGCTCTCTCTGGTGAGCGCGCGCGCTGAGTGCGCGATTCTTGTGTCAACGCCCCGTTAAATAATCCGTAATTGTCAGTGAGCGTATATATATACATATATATATATCCAAGAGGTGCCGAGTGACAGATAGCAGCTACAGCGGCTACTCCCCTGGCTTTACGGATTTCTATATATATATATATATATATAGTACATATATATATATATAGTACTGTTGAGACGGCCAAAGGACTTGTTTTCAAGGTAAGCAAAACAAAAAAAGTAATTGAAAAAAAAATGACAAAACGGCGTGCCATGATAAACGTGCGCGAAATAGTCCCGCGCGCTCGAGTATCCGTAGCCTCGCTATATATAATCCGCCCACACGCAGGCGCCCGCGCCCGCGCCGGGTTTTGAATTCGCCGGGTGCGGCGCGCGAACTTGCGCCACCGCCGCCCCTCCCCCCGTCGGCCCGGCGCGGCGTCTATCTCTATCTGTCTGTACGACGTATAGATGCACGCGCGTAAACTCGGCGCCGGTTTGACAGTTGCGGTTACGCGGCCCGGTCGTATTCGGGGGGGGGGGGTAGGGCTCTCACGCGTATTTTCCGCGAACGTAACGTAAACGTCGGTCGACAACGTGTAACGAGAGAGGAGAAAATCGCGAGGCGCGAAAATTTTCTTGCCAGCGTGTGTACACGCCCGTGAAAGTTCGGGTTATCGCGAGCGAGAGAGACCGAGAGAGGTTGGGAAGAGAGAGAGAGATAGATGAAAGGGGCGAGACGCCGCGTCGCCGGCGCGTTTTCGCGCGATTATCGATCCGTCGGCGGCCGCGGCGACGGCGCATTGTCGGGAATCCCAGACCCGGCGTACAGGAGAGAGAGACGGAGGGAGAGCCGGCGCCGCCCGGCTATCTATAGATATACATACACCATGTATATATATATATATATATATATATATATATATATATATATATATAATTTTATATAGCTCGACGAGGACGCACCCCTCGCGTCACGTGCTTCCTGCACTGGACCCGCCAAATTTTGCCGAAATTCCGACTACGACGGCGGCACCTTTTTTGTTTCTCGCGCATGACATATAATATACGCTAGAAGCCGCGTTTATGCCGCGCTCTGTGGTTACGTTCGCGCACATATTGGCGCCGCGGCAGTCGATTGTTTTTTTATGTTTTTCTTTTTTTTGTTTTGTTTTGTCTTTATTCGGCGCTTCTCCTCTTCGCCCCCTCCCCTTCCCCTCCCCCAACGTATGCAATATTCGGAGAAAGGAGCGAGGCGACGAGCTGACAGCGCGCGACGAGAGGCGGGAATTATGTTATTACATACATGCGCGTGTATATATATATATATATATATATATATATATATATATATATATATAATATGAAGGGTCTGGCGCGAAAGCGAGGGGAGAAGAAATTATTGCTTTATTATATGTGCTAGGTTATCGGCGGGCGGGCGCAATGCGACGAGAATGAGACCGCTAATGCGGGAGAACGAAGCATACTATATATATATACATCTATATGTATCAGTTGCGTCCGTCCTTCTCGATTGTTTACGTGTCGCCAGAGGAAAACAAAATATACGTCTCGTTTCGCGCGTATTATATACAAGTGTATTACGTGTATATATATATATAATATGTGTGTATATACAAGTGCGCTTTCTCCCCGTCGCGGATGCGAATGACATTGCGATCGGGAATTCTCGACGGGCGCGGCGCCGCGGTGGTGCGTCTAGCGAGGCGAGCGAGGCCGCGGACGATACACGTACACGCGCAGCGTGGGGGAAGAATTGTTTTCTGTCAAACATTTTTTTTCTCTTGTTTTTATTTTTGTCCGAAGACCTGCCGACAATGAACCCGGCTCGGTTCAGTAGTAGCCGGTGTGAAATATTCGTGGAATTTTGAGAAATGACGACTCGCCGATACGGAAAAGCGCAAAAAGGGCGGGGGAATCGCTCGCACAACGTCCGCACAAGCCAACGGGCTCGAGAGGGATCCCACGGTGTTACGTTTTCGTACGGCGCAAAATTAAAAGTCGACCGTTTAATGTCAATTTCGAGGCCTCCCAGAGTGGAAAGTCGGATCTTTTTCCTATGTATATATAGATTTATATGGCGGCGAGAACCGTAAAGCATGAAAAGAGAGCAGCAGCATCCGCGGTTTCTGCAGAAGTTTCGATTTCGTCTCGGGTGCGCGCGCGCGCGCACTTTCTCTTGTTCGGCTCGCGGGGGCAGAGCTAAATCCTCGCCAGCCAAATGTTTCGCCAAGCCGTTGGGCTTTTTATGTATTTTTTTTTTTTTTACCGGCTTCCGTTCACCTCCCTCGGATAAGCTAGGCGTACAATTGAAAATAAGGGGGGGGGGAATTAATCCTTGTTGCTGTGAATTCGTAGCTAATTAATAATCGTAATATTGTCAATGATGTTTTTGTTGGTTTCTTTTGCGAACGCCCAGAGCTTATTTTCGTTTAGATACTTCTCTGAATGTATGAGCGAACGGACGACGGTTTGCGCGCGAAAGTTTTTTTTTATGCAGAGACGAGACGCCGTGTAATATTTGTGTCGCTTGGCGGAATAAACAAAAAAAAGTCGCAAATGCTCTAGCTCTGTATACACTCTATATATATATATAGGTTTATTTACAACTATCCACGGCAGCCGCGGGTCTTTCGACCTCCCCGCGGCCCCTATGGTCCTTTGCATCTCTTCTCTCCACGACCTGTAAATATAAGAGAGCAGACGCCGGCCGGTGTTGCGGTGCGTCCTTTTCGACTGCTCTCTCTCTCTCGCTCTCAGTCGTGCTTTGTTTGGAATTTTCTGTGTCAGTCGGTTAAAGCTGCAGTGTGGCAGTTTACATACACACAGATACAGCGGGGACACTTACGCGCTCTGTCTCGCTCTCATGAAATTTTTTTTCTAAATAAAGGCGCTGCCCGAGCGAACTCAAAAGAATCTCCCCCCCCCCCGTCTTCGCCCGGTCCTCTTTATATTATCTATCCGTCCTCCCTTCTCAACCAGATCTCTTGCGTGCGCAATTTTTTCCCATGCCTCTCACTATTTCTATCTCTTCCTCTTTCTCTCTCTCTTTCTCCCTCTCGTCGTTTCTCTGTTTCTCTCTCTCTCTCTCTCTCTCTCTCACTTCATAACGCCGCCGGATCCCTGCTCTTCTTTTGTACGCGATATGACGGGGCGAGGAGGGGTGTTTTAAAGGGAGGACGCGCACGCGGAGACACGACACGCCCCTCTGATGAACGCCCGAGGAGGGACGGAGAGAGAGGGGCTTTTCCTGCGTTATACGACAATGATATCGTTTTTCGTCTCGTTCGTTGCCGGTTTTATTTATAAAAGTGTCGAATTCGCCATGTTTTACGGTTTAACATTCACTTATCGATTACAGCTCGAATTGCAAAATATGTATTTACATATATATATATATATATATATATATATATATATATATATATATATACACGGTGGTAAGTTAGGCATAATGATAAATATTATAAAACCAAAAGCTTATTACAATCGTGGACTGAGCGAGCCCTTTGTCCAAATGTTGCAATTTATTTGTTTAATTGATTTTTTCAATTCCTCGATTCTCGTTTTTTGTCCCCTGCCCCCACCCAACGTCGTCGTCGCAGTCGCTCGCATTTTTTATTACACTTTTTTTTCTCAGGCTCGTGTAATAATCAGAGGCCGTAATCTCAAGAGCTAATCAACGAGCTGTCACTGACGCGAAATTACGGACATTATAAGGAATTTATCGATTTCCCATAAGGGGGCACAGCCCAGATTAATTTTTATCTAATGCAAAAGCGCGACGGTCCCTCTTCGCGTCGAAGAGAGCTGATCTTCTTTCGTTCGCTTTCTTTTTATTTTCTCGAACAAGCCGCCTGCCTCCATATAGTAATTATCCTCCTTGTATATGGGTTAATATTTTATCAAGCCGCTTATATATATATATATAATCAGTATACTGGCGCGAGAAACCTGTTCCAAAAACAAACCCCACCCGAGAGAGGTAGTCGAGCGGCTCCCAAGCTCTCTGCGCGCGAATAATTATAAAAGCCTCTCCCTATCCTCCTTCTGCCCTGCCACCGCAACGTCGCCGCCCCTCGGTTCGATCCTCTATACATATATATTCTTCGCTCGGGCATATCTGCATTATCGCATATCTCCTTCGACCGAAAAATTAGCAAAAAGAACATCTAATCGATCGCATTCCGCGACTGTCTTTTATTGTAAATTATTCAACGTTCTCGTGTAAACTAATAATAATACCGACCTTCCACTTGTAATATCGTGAAAAGTGCGCCAACGTGAGTTATATATGGTAGGAGAGAGAGAGAGAGAGAGAGAGAGAGATGCGCCTGACCGTCAAAACAAAAAAGCGACATCGTCGCGGGGGCTAAAGAATGCGATAATAATCCCTGTCCGCTTTTTTCCTTCACTCTTCTTTCTCTCTCCTTCTTTCTTGCTACTCTCTCTATATATATTGGTTCTCGCGCAGGTCGCTGTGCCGTTACAACACATTACACATTGTGTCGCAACGCGACGCGGCGTCGGCGCGCGCACGCTCGGCCGCCGGCCGGCGTTTCCCCGCGCGATGCCGCATTCAGCTCTCTTCTGTCGTGCGCTCTCTCTCTCTCTCTCTCTCTCTCTCTATCTTTCTCTCTTTTGTATCCCCTCCTCGCCCAAGTATATAGTGCGATGCGCGACCGAGCCACTGCGCTGGTGCATGGACTCCCGCTCGCGCGGGTAAAGAGCGCGCGAGAGCGAGTCTGCGTGGCCGGGGGGGGGGTGAGGAGGAGGATGGAGCGCTTACTCTCGTGCAGCTTCTATATACACGCGAACCAGACAAGCCGGCAGCGGCAGTGGCGGCGACGGCGGCGGCGTCCCGGCCTCGAGAAATGCCTTTACTTTACCTCCTTCTATCCTCCGTGTACCCGTGTTTTGTCTTTTTCATTCTTGCCTTCCCCCTGCCGGCCCGCGCTCCCCGGCGAGCCTGAGTGGCCTCTCTTTTCATTTCTCTCGTTCTTTCCCGCCTCCTTTGAGTTCCGCTCGCCCCGTTTATAATACAAAACAATCGTAAAATGCAATTTTAGAGTTCGTTCCCGCGGCGGTCGGGTATAACAACAACGCGCCACAAACAGCGCCGAGGGTGTCACGGATGTCGTCATTTTGCAAGACTTTTTTTTCTTCAATAATCTATTTTATCGGGCTCGAAATGCAAGAAGTACGATGTGATCGATTTTGCGCATCATTAAAACTGTTCATCCTTGAATTTTATGGTAATTCACAAAAATGTTTACAATGAAATTAGCAATAGTGAGGAATTGTGTGAAATTCTATAAGTTGTATTCTAAATTGGAAAAGAAAACATAGGATCGACAAAAATTGTCAATAATGAACAAAATTAAAACTTTAAAATCTTATAAAGTCGAACCATTTTCATTGAAATTCAACTTATTAAGGCAAATGTAAATTTTGCACTCGGATTATTTATTTCGATTGATTTGATTTAAGTATTTTATTTTTAAATCTGAATAAGATTCAAAAACAAGTTTCTAAAAAATTGTTGTTTGTATATTCATAATTTTTATTTACTTGTATTGTTTATTACGAGTTGATATATTTTTTAATTTTTTTCCATTTAAAATTTTTCACGTGTTCTTTTTTTTGTACTTTTATTTTTTATATCTATCCGTGATTCTTTTTAGTTGCATTCTATTTACGCCCTCTTCTTTATCTTTTTTCTATCATTTTACTTTCTCGTTAATTGTCATTAGTTACTGCGTGAGGAATTGGTTTGATTCGTTAACGTATTGGAAACAAAGTGTTTATAATCTAAATCCCTATAAATAAACTTTATTTTTCTCATATTTTAATAGGCAAATATGTCAAGCTAACCTTAAGTATTGCATATAGTACACAATCTCTAAATGTTTTTAAAACCACGATAAGTTATGGAATTACTATAATAAACATTAAAATTTTATGCTTTACGTTCATTAAAAGAATCAATAAAAAAATAAGCTTGTATATTTAAAAACAAAAATACCTATTTCTAAAAAATGTTTGAAAAATAATTATTATTTACGACACCGAATCCAATGTTTTCTTACCTTTGTAAATTTAAGTTGTTCAGAAATCTGATTGATAACATCATTCACCTCGGTCTAAATGTAGATTATAAATATCCCAATATGATTATGAAATTGTTTTACATGGTAAACTCCTAATGCCAGTCTATCTTATAAAGGTCGCTGATAAAAAACACAGTTTATTTTGATTAATGGTAAAATATCAAGACTGTGACATCGTGTTTTTCATAGTTACATACATAAAAAATTTTTTAGTAGATATTTTTCCTTGTGTTAACTGAATAAGATTGTATATTCTTCAAGGAATAAAATTACATACTTCGTAACAATGTCCAATAAAAATGGTTATATAAAATACGAAACCGAAATACCTACGGTGTAACGCATGTGTAACGCACTAAATTTTGCTTTTATAATGCCTTAATACTAACGAACAAATAATTTTCGTTAAAGTACTAGAATTTTTTAAAACATTAACATTTTTATCGATTTTAATTGAAAAACTATGAATGCAAAAAAATATTATGTTTTTGTTTTTGTTTGTTTTTTAGCTAATTTATTAAGTTCTTTGATTGTCAACATCGAACAAGCTTAATTCTATTTCCAATTTATAATTAATATAAATATATAAAAAATACATTGTAAAAAGTTATAGGCAATGTTCATTTTTGTAATTTTATGAAAGTACATTTCAGATATAAGCCTAGATTTTTTTCTATAAGAATCATTCATCTTCCTTTGTTTCAATTGCTACGTAAAAAAAATCTTGCAATAATCCGTGCACCCACAGTTAATAGTACACCTGGTACAGTTACTTGAAGAATCTCGAGACCTGCGATTTTCGAAAAATGCCGTTACCGCGGTGATTGACTTACAGCGTGATTTAAATCCGACGCCGGACGAGTGGACAAATTCTCAAATTCTTTTTTTACGTCTCTTTTGTTCGATTTAATGATAAAAATTCAAATGTCCAGTTCCACTTGTTTCGCACACTTCGTTATCTATAAAAGCAGAGCATGGAAAGTTTGCGTCAAACAATAACAGAACGATAATTTTTTAGAAGTTGTTATTTATTATTTTTTTTTTTTTTTCAAAAAAAAATTTAATTACTTCCGTCAATTGTGCACTGTCCGTCACTTTGCGCATATATGTTAACAACATCTTCCGTATCGTTGCTGCGTATGGTTCGTGAAACGAGCTCGTTTATAAATACCGTTAGAATTATGTCATTAAATTTAATGTACATTTACTGGAAAGAAATTTTCATAAATACACTGAAATTCGAATTAACAATGAAAGCTTTATCATGCGTACGAGATCTATTAAAAAAAAAACAATGTGACTTGAATTTTGCGAGCTTGTTATGTTGGTGACGAGAATGTCCTTAGGAAATGTTGACATTATAAGCCATTGGCTTTTGAGTTTGTATTTATTCGCTGTGAAGGTCAGACGGGATTTGATGTTTTTTTTTTTTTTTTTTTTTTTTGCTATTTTCGACTATTGAAAAATATGGGATTAATTATCTGTATTAAGTTTTTTTTTTGTTCAGTCGACACATGCTCGACTCGCGTCGAATTGTTTTTGAATTGTTTTCTGCATAAAAAGCTGTGCCAGCGAAATTTGTGGAACGTCGTGTTCGTGCACCTGCTCTCAAGACATTTGTTGCTTGTTCATGATTGTTTCTGTTAAAAAGCAATATAATCATCTCTCTACCATCGTATACAGAAGATTATAAATACCGTAATTTGTTATCGTTCCTTTAAAAAAAAAAAAAAACCGAACAGAACCATAAAAGGAAGATGTAGACCGTGTACTACTTCAAAATCTCAAGGTCGTTCCAAAAATTTCACCGCGAAAGAGTTTTTCGGTGATCGGGTAAAGCTCTATATATGTGTACATTATCACTTTGACAAAGGTAAAACAGCTACAGACGAATAGATAAATAAATAATTGCCGACAAAAATTCAGGTCACGCTTTAACAAAGGAACTCACTCGCGGTACATTGTACATTAACTTTAGTAGGACTTGGCGGTTTAGAACGTAATAAAAAAAAAAAATTAATCAGACGAAATGCCCTTCTTTTTATTTACCGTTGCTTCTACAATCTCATAACAATGCGAATTCTTCCAAATCCCCAGGATGCCCGTGTCTGTTTGGGGTTCCGATATGGTGTTCATCGACGAGCCCCTGGACACGACCACGGTCGTGTCCGACGACATCTGGAAGAAGTTCGACCTGGACGTTCCCCTCGAGAACTACCACCACCGCTACCAGAACGACTTCCTCGAGGACCCGGCGACGATGTCGAGCGTGCCGCCCCACTGCGAGACCCTGATGATGATGCACTTCGACAAGCTCAACTGCCAGGCCTCGCGCGAGATCCGCCACCACGACTGCATGTGGGCGGGGCTCTGCATTAGCAAGGAGCACAATCGCACCCATCCCGCGAAGAAGGACAGCCAGATACACCGGCGGATACCCGCGGGCCGAAGCGTCCTCATACCCAAGAACGGCGCCGGCCAGCAGCAGCAGCAGCAGCAGCAGGCCGGCCTGCACATGGGCCAACAGTACCAGCAGCAGCAGCAGCAGCAGCGTGGCGCGGTTTATCATCAGGGCAGAACGACGACGGGGACGTCGAGTAGCAGCCTGGCCGCGACGACGAGGCAGCAGCAGCAGCTCGACAGCGACGGCAGCTCGACGCGGCCCGACACGCCGCAGAGCAGCGAGTCCGAGTCCGAGAGCGAGGAGGAGGATGACGAGGACGAGGACGAGGACGAGGAGGACGAGGAGGACGAGGAGGAGGAGGAGGCGCCGGTATTCAGGCACGAGCAGATCAGCCTGAACGACATCGTGTCGATGCCGGTGAGCGAGGTGACGGGCCAGCAGGTACAGAGGCGCAGCGCCGCCGCCCTCTACAACGACAGGAGGAAAGGGGGCGGTAACGAGAGGACGGCGGCGGGCGCGGCCGGCCACCACTACATGACCAGCAAAGAGACGACGGTTATCAGGAATACGACGATGAGCGATCACTGCTACCACCTGAACCAGCAGACGATGATGAGCAAGAAGCTGGAGCACCTCGGCGTGCAGACGCCCTCCGATTCCGGTAAGTTTCCCCGTATCTATATATGCGACGTTCATATCTCTCTACGCCTGTGCGCGGCCACCCGTCGGCTTTCCTTTTGTATGCCCGGTTCTTTTTTCGCGACCCATGTCTCGTTCTCCTGGATTCCACATTTTTAGCGTCTGCGCGTGTGCGTGCGTGCGTGCCTGCCTGCCTGCCTACCTGCCTGTGCGCACATATATCTAAATGTATGGTAGAAGTTCCGGGTGAATTTTAGATGGCCCCATTGGAAGAAAATCCCACGAAATAGGAGAGAGATAGATAGATAGGGATAGGAAGAGAAAGATCGCTGATCAAAGCGGTATAGAATATAAAGCCCGTATTGGTATAGACGCCGTGGGGATTCCCACGCTGGCGTCCGTATATGTATGTGTGTATATATATATATATATATATATATATATATATATATATATATAAACGGGTCCGCGTAATACGCGCCGACCTACTTATATATATATATATATATATATATATATATATATATATATATAAATAATACATCCACACTCCCCCTTCTCCGTTCAGTGTTGAATTATAACGAAAATCCGAAAGACGCCGCGGCTGAAGTGAGGCAGAGAGAGAGAGAGAGAGAGAGAGAGAGAGAGAGACTCCTTACGTATCCATCGAAATTGGAGCGAATTCCGCTTCGGGTGTTTTATTTACGCGCGGGGGAGGGCGGGAAAAAGTCCGCGTCCGCGCGCGTCCCGAGAATGTGCGTGCATCAGCATCGGACTCGCGCACGGCAGCGCCCAGCGATCGTGTGGCCTTCCAGTGGTCAAAATTGTCGCAGCTCCCTCTCGGTTTTCCCGTTATAATAGAATTTCATGTTTGTTTCCGTTGTGTTTTCTTCAAAATTTCATTTAAAACTCGCTCGTCACATTTTTCTCGCTCGCACGACGTTTCTCCTATATATATATATATATATATATATATATATATATATATATATAATTACGGTCGATTTGTGGTAAAGCTAATCCGACACAAATAGGCTTAATCAACTTACATAAATCTCCGATATACAAAAACCACCTTTAACATAATGAGGAATAACGATGGTGCGCGCTCGTGCGACACGTACTATTATTATAGACAGAATTTCGAGCCCCATCTGCCCTCCCTCCCTCCCTCCGCGGTTACATTAATCTTGATCCCCGAATCTTTCGCGCTAGGGGCCGGTCGACCGGCGAGGGGCGCGAGGGGAAGAAATTGACCAAGCCGCGATTTATCAGAACGCAGTTGGATCCATACGAATTTCTCTCTGTATACGGGTGGTAGTAGCAGTGCATACGCGCAGATCCTTGCACGTACAATCCATTAAAACTGCGCGTGCGCGGCATACCCCCCCCCCCCCCGGCCCCTACCGTTAGTACATAACGCGACGCTCCCGAGCCATAATCGAGGGCGACGGGCGGCTGACGGAGGGGGGGGGAGGGAGTTTCTTTCAGCTTACTAACAAGCCGATTGCGAGGATAGCGCGGCTGGAAACTCCACGTCCGCTGGTGCAATCGCTCTTTCTCTCTCCTTCTCCGTATTATGGCGTATGTACGAAGCGTGCACGCACATACCGGCGCGGGGGTATGCTATATACACGCGTACTGGGCATTTGTCGTGCTTGCACGAGGATGCGTTCGGTTTGATTATTTGCGCGGAAATAGAGGTCAAGGAATTGGCGGGCGAATGTTTTTTTTTTTTTTTGCGTATAACTACCTAACGGAAGTTCGGCAAAACTTTCTCCCGCGCGTAATTTCGCTTAATTATTCGAATGAAAATTACAGATAATTTTTTTTTGTTTTTTTTTTTTTTTTATTTCTTTATTTGCTCTGGCGGGAACTGCAATAGAGTTCTCTGTTTGTCGTTGGATCCAGTGGTATAATAATAGTAATAGTAATTGTAGAATTTGTCAATAGTTCCGCTCTGATTGTCAGGACGAGTGCAGCGTGTATATCATAAGGTTTATATATATCGAGAATGATTGTCGAAAGTTTTGCTTACTTAGAATTGAGCCATACGCTTTAAAACACGGTTGAATGCATTGAGATCTGCTCTAATGCAGAAATTGCAGCTAAATTGAAAGCTCTAAAATTTCTAATGTAATTGCAAACGAAATATCCTTCCGATGTCTTGCAGTCATGTTGTTTCAACAGATTCGTATTATATCATTGTTGATACAATTAGGTATATATTCAAAAAATTTCTAATAATTAACTTAATATAAATATAAATATGTTTGAACATTGAAGAAAAGTAATCAAATCTTTATTTGAACAATATAAAAATTATTTTTTAAATCAATGAGAGTAAAAATAACAAAACAAGTCGTTAAATATATTTATATCAATAGTATTTCAAAAATAAATTTTTGTTTTATTAAATAATTGTTTTTAAGCTGTAATAAGGTTCTCTTTAATTTTACTTTTTTTTTTTATTAAATTGACTGAATAAATTCATTTTGTTTTTATCAGTACAATTATAAATAAAAGAAACATTAATATAATTTTTCAATTTCAATAATTCACTACGTAGAACAGTATTTGCGACAATTCTATTTTTCGATATTTCTATTTTTAAATTGGTGTATGTATATCATATGTTATAATATATTCATGTAAATTAAAAAAAAATGAATTCAATACTTGTTCTGAAAAAAGGTAAATTTTAATGTAATGTTTACCGATTCAACAAACCTCTTTAAAATAACAAAACACTTCTGCGAATTTCGGGGCAACAGCTGTTCTAAAGAATTAAAAAATTTAAATGGTAGCATATATACATAAATTAAATTTTTTTAAAAATAAATAAATAAATATAAGCGTGCGCAATGTATATAAGTTTACAATCATTGTATATATCAACGAGAATACGAACAATTTTATAGATGAATACACGTCTTTTTTTTTAACAGATAAGATATATTTCTTGTATCTGAAGTCTCTCAAAAAATGGAATAACATTATATTACTAATATATCAAACACAGAGGGAGCGAAGAACACACTTCACAAAATAAAATTCTCAAAAATCGTTAGACAAGTCGGGGAAATCGATGCGCAAGTGTATATGAAGCGAACGCCTCGTCGCCGCCCTGTCTTGTCATTAGGAAGAGAGGAGTTGAAAATAATAACCCCCCCCCCCCCACGTCATATAGATGCGTTGTGGCGGCCCCATCGAATTTTCAACGGCGACTACTCCTTCATACATATTTATTACGCGTTTACGCAGCGATGCGCGCACTCTCTATTATCAGGAGACTCTTTTTATTATTATTTATTTATTTATTTTTTTTATCAGATATCTCTCCCCATAGCCGCCGGGTTTAAATGCCGCCGCGTACCCGGCGCGCGGAGTTACAATGTACCGTTGATATGTGTACATACATGTATACGCGTGCGTATAGTATGGAAAAGCCGGCACGTGAGAAGCGGTGGCACCTCGATCTGACGTGTCGTGCGCATGATAGTACGACTCTACTGATCGCTGTGTCGTGCTTGCTGTGTGCCCCCCCCCTCCCTCTCCCGACTCGTCCCTCCATCGCCAGACATACTTTATTCCCCGTATTTTTCGGTCTGTTTCCATTATATGTGTGTGTGTATGTATGTATGTATATATGTATGTATGTTTCTATACATGTATATACACGGGCGCGTGTACACCTTTATCGCATATATACCGTCGCGACAGCCAAACGTGAACTATGAATAGTCAGTCGCGCATAATAAGATTCACCATATGTTACATGTTAACTGCGCGATAGTATCGCTGGATGTCTATGAAAATTCAATTGACGGTAAAGGAACGACGGTGTGGTATGGGGGCGGGGGTTCGATTTTTCGCGGTTCATATATATATATATATATATATATATATATATATATATATATATATATATGCGCGAGAAGTCTTGTCCGACGGTGTCTGTGCGCCCGGCGAAAATTGTTCTTTGCCGCTCGGGTAGCGCAGACGTGCGGTATCATAACGGGCGGTAGGGAAAAGGGAGGGGAGACGAGAGAACGTAGCAGTTGTCAGGTTGGACGTTTAAAGAGTTAACGCCTCGGTTAACGCTCCCTCGTCTCCTTCGCGTTATTATGCATTTATTATATTGCCGGGGCGCTCATGAAGACGTTGGCACCAGCCGCAACGATGATTCAGAGATGAGCGCTCGCGCGCAATCAAGCCGCATATATATATGTGTATATATATATATATATACAACACATAAATAATGTATAGTCAAGGAAAATAATTTTGTCCTCTAGATACCGTAATATTTGTACGTAGATAGATAGATAGATAGATAGATAGATAGATAGACAATCAAGCGTGAGGCGTGCCGCGAGTATTTGCGCACTATGTCGGGGCAACGCGACCGTGCGGTTATCATTATCATCTCCGCGTTCCCGTGAAATTATTCGCTTCCTTCGCCGACGGTGTGTATGTATATATATAAAGTGCCTGTGCAGATACTACTGGTAGATTATGACGTTCTTTTATATACTTCCTTTTCATTTTTTTTTTCACTCTCTCTCTCTCGTAATATTCCAGTGACCGAGTTCGCGAAGGCAAGTCTGTGTGTGTGTGTGTGTGTGTGTGTGTGTGTGTGTGTGTGTGTGTGTGTGTGTGTGTGTGTGTGTGTGTGTGTGTGTTCAAAATATTGTCTTTTCATTAAACCTTTATTTTATTTTTTCGGAGAAGTTTGTTGCGTCGCAGTTTTTTTTGACAGTCCCGCATGGCTTCATAACTTGTGTCTCGTGATCATTGCGTGAGTAAGTCGCGTGAGAGGAAGCGTCTTACATATATACTTACTTTTACACACACACACACACACACACACACAAAACTAGGCAAGAAAGAAATGCTTTGATTGGTATATTATATATGCGACGGTTTTCCCTACATGGTGGTTCAAGCGTAAATCAAATGCCACCAGTCAATGAGATTAATGATAAATCCTCTGATTTCTTTGAAATTATACTTCAATATTACATAATTAATTCAACAATATTATGAAATCAAATCATACGTTATACAATTTTTTTAAATTTATAAATATTTCTTTAGTTTCTCAATTCGTATCTTAAAAATTCAACATATAATTTCAAAAATATAATTAAAAAGCTGACAATTTTTATCTACGAAATTCAGCTCCGCGTTTAGTTTAGTTAGCATACCTCGACAGCATAATAGAAAGAAAATCATTTAGCTAATTCAAAAAAATATTTGATTACATCCCGACAATGAAACGATTTACCACAAATAAATACAGAATTATTTATTTTCAACGGTGCTTAAAAGTAATATCATCTCAATTATTTTATTAGAAAATCATTATTACATATTTCTTTACAAATCTTTTTTTCAATGTATATATTACAATTAAAAACTACAACATTACGAAATGACATAAATTATAAATAATGTAAACCAATTGAAAAAAACTGTTTTGAATAGATTTATTTTTAAATATCGTATGCGTAACAGGAAATTATTATTATTATTATTATTATTATTATTATTATTATTATTATTATTATCAGTTGACGATCCTATGAAAAGTCGAATTTCGACTCGACCACTGTCTTGAACGAGCAAATAAATTATTTTTGTTGAAGCTAAAATGTATCTATAACTATAAGTCGGAGGAGCGATAAACGACACTCTCTCTCTCTCTCTCTCTCTCTCTCTCTCTCTCTCTCTCTCATTCTCTATTTCTCTCTCACTCAATTGCGTTCCATCGGCGTATGGCATCAGCTCTGTCCCCGTTCTCATCGCTCGTTCGTGGCCCAAACACACACGCATATATATGGGATCGTGTATCATTTAACGGATGATGAGACTTCTGCGAAGATGACTAACTGATTCCCCTCTATCCGCGGCGTCTCTAGTTATCCCAGTTCCTGTCCTTTTCTGCTCGGCCCCCGTGCATAATAATACTCACGCAAGAGGGCGCGCGCGTACGCGCCAACATACACGCGATCGACGGCACGGTCGCCGAGTTTAAAAAAAAAGAAAAGAGAAAAAAAAACGTCACATCAGAAGGCCCGCAGCGTCGGGTAGCAGCGCGGATCAAAAAACAAAAAAAAAAAAAAAAAAAAAAGCCGGATGCCCGCGTGACGGAAGCGCGTGCACGCGCGCGAGCGTGCACACAAGCAAGTACCGCGTCTTCTTCCCACGTGATGGCGATAATCGCGCGGGATTTTTAAAGGTCTCTCCTCCTCCTCCTCCATTTACTATTATTATATGGGCCTGCTGCTTTTGTTGTCCGACTGTGCGTGGCAACGTGTACGGCTGTTTCATTTTGTAAATGCATACACGCTCGGGAACTGCATAATAGAAAAGAGGGCACGCGTAAAGAAAAACACATCGGCGGTACAACGATAATGGATATTGGGAACAACGGGGTGATAGGCGAGCCAATTCTGTATTTCTTGCATTTTTATGTGAGATCGCGACCCTATCGTAGACGCCTGCGTCTATGATAGCTTCGTTGATAAAGAAACGCGACGTTGGTGGGCTCTTGCGGGATTCGTCGAAATTCAGCTTGGGGGCCACGTTACAAAGTCTCAGACCTAAGTGTGTATATCACTATGTGTATAGCCTGCCACAAAAATCTGTCGTACTTGCTTTATGTAGGCTGCGATAGGAACGAATACACGTTATCATCCTACCTACGCGCTATTTGTGCATTGGGCGTAGCCCGTTGCTGTAAATAAATATCGTAAAAAGCGCGAGGGATAAACGTTCGGCTCGATTCTCTCCGCGAGTATCAGAATACTCAAGCAACGAGCATGGGACAACGATAAATCCGATATTATTATTTGCGACGATTGCGCTAAAATTGCCAGACGTGTCGATATCGCGAGACGAGCGCGTTCGATATTCGTACGAAACTCGAGCTCGGCCGGGAAGTCGTTATATAAATCGGAGCTTTTATCGATAGCTTACTTTCCATATACAGCCGTGTGCACGCATAACAAGAGAATCGGTCAATGTCCATTTCACCGAGTAAGAGTATCTCTCTCTCTCTCTCTCTCTCTCTCTCTGCATTAATTGCGCAATAATAGGCGGAGCGTTGCGTTTAATAATCTTAGGCTGCGCGAGACGCGACGTATTATTATTGTTATTGTTATTTTATTAGATGCGCGCGGCATTAATAATACGCACTTCGGAATAACTCGGTCGCCGCACTCTACTCTCCATTATATTACATATACGACCGGGGTATATATAAATGCCGACCGCGACGCGGCGCAAAAGACGCGCCGGGCGGCTGCGACTCCTCCCTCGGACCCTCGTCCGTCAGTGAAATGTATAGATATATATTGCGAGCGCACGCGTGTGCATAATCGGTGTGTTACGTTATACGCGCGTTCACGGGCGTGTACGCCCGAAAGAGGGAGAGAGAGAGAAACAGAAACAGAGAGGAGAGAGAGAACGGCGACGACGACGACGAGAGTGAGTGAGTTATGCAGAGGAAGAGATGGTTAAAGAGGAGGACCAGCGAGAAGAGAGGGACTTGTACGAACGAGCGCGCGATAAGGTCGGTACGCGGGGCGGGTGTAGAGAGAGAGAGAGAGAGAGCGAGAGAGAGAGAGAAGAGACGCCGTGGCCCGGGCGCATGCGCGCTCGGAGGATCGCTCGATATTATAAAGCGCGGGCTCCCGCGCGCTGCGCGAAGGTCATCGCATCGGGCGCGCGCGCCGCGGTACTGACGTCAGCGGCAACGTAGCTGCCGCGGCGGCGCGACGCCGGCCGGCGACTCGCTCTTGCTCTTTCTCCTTCGCACACGCGCATGCACGCGCGCGCACACGCCCGAGCGCGTCCGTCCGTGTACACGTGTGCGCGGCCCGCGCGCCGCGTCGGTCGTGGGATACCTCCGCGGGAGTCGCCGCGCGAGGGGACGCGCGCGCCGGGCCTCGCGGGTTTAAATGCTCGCGCCCGGAATCCGGTTATATTAGCCCTTTTTGCCGCGTCTGCCGAGCGAGCGAGCGAGCGAGCGAGCGAGCGCGGGGATGCGATCCCAGGGACGTAGGCGGGTGTCGAGGGAGCCCCGGGCCTTGACGCTCTCCCGTATAAACATCGGCGGCCGAGCTATGCGCAGCCGGACGACTCGTGACTTTCTTTGCACGTATAATACGTACGTGGTGCGGGGAATTTCCAGCGAAACCTCAATTGCCTGGGAATGTTCTCGTAAAGGCTCGTGAATTCGGCCATTATCGTGTTTTAACCATTGCGACGAGCCGTGTTATACTTTTCGTAAACTGATTAATACAAAGTAATTATTTGAAGATGATCGATAAGAGCTGCGTTAAGAGCTGCGTCGGAAAGCCCCACACGTTACGGGCTTACGTACACGAGTAGTCTAGCATTCGATTCCTATCTATTATATACATATACAGACTTACATGCATACACAGATACATATATGCAGGCCTAAAAGAGCTTCCGTATACAGCGAGGCTAAATATATCGGCGAATTTTATGTATGGGCGCGCACGATGTAAACCTCGAGCTTAAGAGATGGTCGTATAAATAGATACGCACGGCCTTTCTTTGCTCCTCTTTCCCGGCCTCCCTCGAATCGATAATACTCCCTATGCGCGCAGAGACTTCGATTTCTAATTTTTTTTTTCTTCTCTTTCCTCGAACGGAAAACGGTTTGGCATCCCCGTCTGTCAGTGTTTTCGAACTTTATCGGCGCAACTTGCTCTTCGGAATATTCGGAAACTGAAAGAGGAAAAAACGTGCCGCAGGGAAATTCTATTTGCTGCGCGCGCGGAATTCGTTATATGTGCGCGGATTTTTACCCGGTGCTGTTACACGCGCGCGCGCACACACACACACACACACAATCTGTATATAGAGACGACGAGCGAGGAGTCGCCCAAGGCCGCGAGCCCACGCCGGGTCTTCGCACCGTTTACTTACATACCCTGCAGGTCGCATTGCGTTCATACCAGACGCGCACGCGCATCCACACACCCGATGCTTTATGCAGCGTGGCTTTCGCGCCGTTACTTCTCTCTCTCTCTCTCTCTCTCTCTCTCTCTCTCTTTCTGTGTGCGTGCGAGCGAGACCGAGCGTCGAGTTCTGATGGCGTATGCAACTGAATCGGCTTGGAATTTACGCGCGAAGCATTTGTGTACAAAATATTTCCGAATGGAAATGATCAAATATTAACGTTGAAAAACTTAAAAAAGGAATAACTAACGAAAGTTTCGGTAACATATACTTTCGTACGTACGGAAATTTTTTATCACATCCATTACATCTTACTAATAATTCATGCCAGTGAATTTATGTCAAAAAAATTATTTAATTGAAAAGAATAAATATTTATGTAAATATTGCCAAAGGTATTTTTTCTCATTCTGTAACTTTTTTCCAAATATAATTGTATCAATTGAATAGCAGGCAATGGGAAAAATCAAATACAACGTGAAATTGAAAGAAATTTTTAATTTATAAAATTCACAAAGCAGTATAAATATATTGTGCTATTGGAGGTGATATATGCAGCTCCTACGTCGTCGCGTGTGTGTGCGCGCGTGTGTGTGTGCGTGTGTGTTGCTTGTACAACACGACTTATTTTTACAGTTACTCACGAGTTCCTCTCGATTATCTTTTGTAAACGCAAGGGGGTGATGTTATATATATGTACACATACATACATACATGCATGCATACATAGGTACGTACATGAATGCGCACAGGTGTAACGCCCGATTGATACGCCGCGCTGCCGCGCAAATTGGCCTCTCGACGTCCCTCGCGATGCGATCAAAAAGAGGCGTCGGGTGTTGGGGGGGGGGGGAGATGGAGGGAGGCGCCGCCGTCGCCTCGTTAGCGCCGGGCAATTACGCGGAAAGAGAGCGAGCGCCCGGCGGCTTGTTTTTTTTCCCGTTGCGAACGCGCGCGCGCACCGCCCGTGGTAATAAAAATTCGCGGACTTGACATTTAGCACGAATCGATGTGTGTTAGCGATGTCTGTTGCTTGTTTACAGGCAATTCCGATAAAAAAAAAATTGCTCGGTATGTTTTGCATAATTCTGTGTATCTCTGTGTAAAATATATGGTATTATGCGACTGCACCGAAGTCTTTTTGGAGAATAGTTTCGTATGATTATTATTTGAAGCTTCGGTAAATAATTCTATATGATAAAACAACCTTCTTGGTATGTGAAAAATCTCGGTACGCTTAATAATAATTTAATCATTCTCAAACGTGAAATAGTACATTTATTATATGAATGATACGAGCGCGCATTTTTCTATGAATATTTTATTTCATCTGACCATCGGCGATGTATTTAGATTTATTCAATATAAAGTAAAGGTCGAATGAAAATAACTAACACGAAGTTAAATTTGAAATTTCAATACGGAAATTAGAGAATCTCAAGTAGATGTCAGATTCGTGAAAAAGCTGCAATTCGATGAATTATCGTTGAAAAAATGAAACTAGATGTATCATTCAATCATTTTCTTTTCTTTCGTCAAAACGTTGCGCGATCTGTCAATCGCCGGAGATTGCTCGACACGATTAGAATTTATTACACCAAAGGACCCCGAAAAATTTTCAACGCCCGATTTTCCCATTCGACGGCGCGCACACGTCCAACTGTCGTTTCCTTTCCTGGAACGCGGGAAATTCCTGCAGTCGGTCCGCGTCAACCTGCGCCGCGCTCGACGGCTAGAATTTCGTCGAGTCGCTTCTTATTCTTATATACACGTATGTGTATGTGTATAAAATGCGTCAACTATCCCTCTGTATATATACATGTAAACCTCATCGAGATATAGTCCCCGGCGTTTTCTAAGCTCGCGCTTGGAGCGGCGTTCGGCCGTGCGCGCTGCAGCAGCGCGCGCGTCGTCCATAATAAAAGTGTCTTGTTTTCGCCAAGTCCGCGCATCGCGAGCGCGGCTCGCGGATTCCCCGAACGCGTGGCGGGCCGCGGGGAGAGATTTCTTGTATGGAGCGGGGGAAGGAGAACGTGGGTGCATATGTGCGGCCTCAGCACGTGTGTGTGTGTGTGTGTGTGTGTTGTTTATGTATTGTACCGCGTGCGTCGCGTTGAAATCACGACGAGACCGCCGCGTCGACGACGGACGTAACATTCTGGAAGGTGCGCGAATCGAGGGCGTCGGGAGGAAGGTGGACGAAGAATTCGACACGCGACGACAATTTCAGATTCTTCGCGCTGAATGTGTGATATATATATATATGGCCTTCGCGTACCTGCGAAGAGAAGGCGCGCGCTTTGTTCTAAATGCAGCCTGATTACGATCGTTCTTTTTATTATTATTTTTCTCTTTTAAAAGCGGAACGAATCAGAGTTGAATGCCACGATGTGTTTAAAGCGCACACCGGCGATCCGAGAGCGATACATCATAAAATTCTGACATTGAACGGGTAGGAGGATTTCAATTACAATTATTTCAACGATAAAGCTATGAATCTCAGCTGTGAAGCGGAACGATTGTGAAGGAAAACTTTCGGTACGGCCTAGAATTCTGCTTAAAATTCTCAGCCGGCATTTTCACCGTCTCACTCGGCGGCCGTATCGTGACGCCGATACGGCAGAGACAGTCCGATTAACCAATTCAGTATTGATTCGTCTCCGCTCTCGCTCCGAGCCGAGAGCGTTCATTTGTCAAGAGAGAGAAAAAGCTGAAAAGGCTGAAAAAATTCCGAGATAATCCAGCGGGTGTCCGAAAAATCGTTGGGCAGGTCCGCGGACGTGCGCGCGACTCGCGCGGTGGGTGGGACGCATCGATTTTATATAGAGAGCATCGGCCGTCGAGGCGCGCGCTTGTGTTACGTAACTCCCACGCGAGAACGGCGCGCTCTATACGGCATTAATGAACGGCCCAGCGAATGAATCGTGGTGCCATCATTGCGGCGGTGGGACAAGAGGAGGAGGAGGAGGAGGGCGCGCCCGGCAAGGTCACCGGCCGGTGCTGGTCTGTCATCTTTTTTTACTATATATATATATATATATATATATATATATATATATCATTATTATTATACGCCCGTTTCAGATTCCGATGCTTCCGTACGTACGTTTGCATGGAGCTAATCGATCGACGAAGCGTGTACGTGTATATGTATATGTTACAATGTTAAATTCGATCATCCAATGTACATAATAACGTGGATGTGCGTATCGCTTCAATTGGAATCAATTAAATTTTTTACACCCCCGTTTCGTCGCATGTTTATGCATTATTATCGGGATTTTATACGATGTTAATAAGGTGACGCTATATTATCGATATTATATGAATATAACATATTGTTCAACATTCACGATGCGCTCAAAGTGGTTCGTCGCATCATCAAGCTCTCCAGGAATTTCGCGCCATTGTTACAACTATATATATATGTGTGTGTGTGTGTGTATATAATACGCTTACCGCAAGCATTCCTGACGCACCGCGCGTATTACAATATTCTTCCTCGCGCGCGCGCGCGCGTGTGTGTGTGTGTGTGCAGCAGTTCTTACGATATGTGTACAGCAGCAAGCCTGTCCTCCTCGGTATGCATCTAAACACTATATCGATACAAAGCTGTTTTTTGACAACACACAAGCACAAGACCGCGCACAGTGCGGAGAGAGAGGGGGGGGGATCACATATACGCCACTTGGTGTCGGGACACTTTAAACGATATATATATAGTAATCGGGACGAGGGAGAAAGGGGCGAGGGCACTGTTGGAGGGAGAAAGATAACACGCGCGTACACGGCAGCACGAGTCGCTTAATGGTAATGACTTCCGCTCGGATTAAGAGACGATTCTTCTTTTTTTTTTTTTATTCCTCTCTTTTGCTTCCCGCCTTTCTCGGCCCTATATACGTTGGCGTCGTCGCCTCGCTGCTGCTGCTGCTGGTGCTGGTGCTCCCTTATCATTCAATGTAGCCTCAGATACGGCGATTGAATATGTTATGTGTAATCGGGCTGTGTTTTAAGTGTCGCTCATTTTCCAATGCGGAGATAGAGAGAGCGAGAAAGAGAGAGTCGAAATAAAAACAAGGACGTGATATGCACACCGTCAGTTTGTATTGTTGTAATTATATTTATGCATTCTAAAATATATTGCATTTAATTAAATCTGTAGTGCATTTACGATTAACGAACGAAATGTCATAAATAATCATAAAATAAAGCTTACTTTGAGTCGTGATACGAGCTTACTCTTAGAGATAGCAGTCGAAGATTATAAAAGTCACAAATCAAAAAGTTAGTCTAATTCATATGCACCAGACCAAAAGTTACTGTACAATGTATCAAAGCGTCGCGAAATACTGGAACGTCTTTAAAAAAAATCACGGCTGTTTAAACAACGTCTCGATCAATATCGCCATCGAACTTTACGACCAGCTTTCCCGCCAAAATATCTCGGAGCCGTGCGCTCGCGACTACTCTCTCGGTAAATAGCGCCGCCGCGCACATTGACAAGATTCACTCGCCGATTGAGGGTGGGACGAAGGGGGGAGGGCTGGATTTCTCACCTATAGAACGACTGGCTCGCTAAACCACGGCCGGGGGATCGCCGATCGCGTCGATCGATCGAACGACCCCTGCCCCCCCTCCCACTCGGCACCGCCTCGTCGCGTGCCCAACGGTACGACCGAAGCAGCTACGAGTTGGAGTATTACGTTATTGCAGCAATTGCCTCGAGCGATACTTCGCCGGTTGCATATCGCGCGCGGCACGGATACAAATATATCGATGTAAACGCGTAATGACAAAGCAACGACGACGACGAAAAAAAAACACATAAAAAAAAAAACTAAAGAAAGAAGGAAAAGATGCGGAACGAACGAGAGCGTACGCGCGAGCGTTGTTTTCGGGGAGAGCGATCGATCTCGCGCCCGGAATCCCGGCGATTTTAATGAAGCGGTCGAGGGAGAGAAAGTGTTTCCCGTCTCTTACATATACATTATAGCGTCAAAACGCCTCGTTATTTACGAGATCGCGCAACCGGTCACCGATTGATATTGCAGCGCGCGCCCGTGTATATATGTATATATATATATATCAGAGGGACCTGCCGTGGACTTCGCGTGCTCTAATTGGCGACGAGGGTCCGACGACCGTGCGCGGAGGGGGGGGGATGGTTGCATTAGATCCCGTACATTATACAGGGGCATGAAAGAGGGAGAGAGAAGTTTCTGTATATAACGAGGCAATCGCCCGATCGAGATCACTTACTTCCATATGAATTTTTTTGTTTTCTTTTTCGTTCTCTTTTTAGACGTTCGTTTCCGCGTTATTATAGTCCAAATAGAGCGCTAATGGAGAAAAAAAAGGGTAAAACGTAGGACTGCTGTAAGAACCGACGTAGACGACCAACGCGCTTCAGCAAATCGTGTCGCGAATGAATTTTCCGCGAGCTTTATTTTTTTTCTTCTCTTCCTTTTTTTTTTCTCTCTTGTATAAGACGTAACGCTCTGCATGTACGGTCTGCCGTGCCGCGCATACCGATGAGCTTTTCTGCCGACGATGCACTTTAACGGCGATGAAGCTCCTCCTCGGGTTCCGAGCGATCGGATCCGCGGGAGCGCGCGCGGCGCGTTCCTGTCTTCATACCCGGTGTTTCGGAAACGCGGCTCTCTCGTCGCACAGCCAGTCCGCGGTCTTCTTTGTATGCTCGTACAAGCTATATGTTCGCTATAATATGTATATATACACACACACACACACACGCTATTAAAATGCAAAAAGAAATACATCGTGAAATCACTACGTTGGATGTAGAATCGATTATTACCCGTAATGCGTATGTAGTTCTTATACAAAGTATAATATAATATAGCACAATATCGAAGAATATTAATAATTATCTCGAAGATGATTTCATGCAGCCAATTTTATTAATAATTTTAATCCACCGCCTGACGCGACTAAAGGATAGCCTTTACGAGACCAATTCGCGATCGGACCGCAACCGAGATGGCGTGGCAATCGCCCTGTAAATTTACTCCGTGCGCAGCGAAGTTTTACCTACCATTTTTATTGCAGCGTACTTCACCTATATACGGCGGGGTAACCGTTGCCGCCAGTGAGGGAGAGGGGGGGGCGAGGGTACGCGAAGCGCGCGGATGCGGGAAGAACGTTACACATAATATACAGGGCCCCCGGGTAGCTCGCGCGCGTTTACACGGCGCGTCTCGCCGTTGAGTTATTCCGCGAATCGCGCGGGGCCGCGCTCGATTCACACAGCGAAGATCTGGCCGGCTCGCTGGCGCATGCATGGGAGTGTAAAGGGAAAAAGGGCCTCGGCGGTAGAGAGAGAGAGAGAGAGAGAGAGAGCTTGTGAATGAGTGAGTGAGAGAACGATTCGCGAGAGAAAGCAAGGAGAGTTGGGCCACCGACCCGTCGTAAGAGGGAGCAAGAAAAGCCCTGTGCTTATATAATATATATATGTATTATATATATACGAAACTTTCGAGGGTCCCCGGAGCGCGCGCGCGCGCCCCTTGGGCTTCTTTTGTATGTGTGCCGCGAGCCCGTAAGGAGAGCGTATAGCAGAGCACGGCAATATAACGGGGGCCTTCCTCTTTTCTTTTTTTCCGCGCCCTTTGTCCGATGATGGCGCGCAGGCGCTCTTCTTGCGACGCTTACTACACACGCGCGCGCGCGCGCACGCACACACACACACACACTATATATATATATATATATATATATATATATTCACACATATGTATATATATATATATATATATATATATATATATAGATCTTATATAGGTTTCGGAAAGTAACGCCGGAATCCCGATGCTTGAAACTGATGGTTCGCGCGCGTGCGCGCTCATCTTTTATTACACATGTGTACATAGATGAGCTTGTTGCCTCTCTCTCTCCCTCTCTCTATGGCAAGTTTGCCGTATATATGAATATACAGTTTTTCGAATCGGGACGCGCATACAGTGGGATGTATTTTGTATATAAAAGGGGACGAGAAGCTTGCCGGGTCTCTTTCTTCGAGTTCCAGGGAGCAGAAGCAATGGGATCCTTCGTGTGAAATTCACTCAGCTGGACTATACGCCTATATACGAATGTACTTAGATACCTGCGTTACGTAAAAATACTACGGAAATTTTCGAATTTATCTCGATTGAAAAATTTCGATTATAAAGTATCGAATAGCGTAGTAGTGATGTATTTTCATCTTCAAGCTCGAAATCTTTGCGACATCGAGGAAAAACGATCAAAAACGAATAATTCGATAGTGAAATCAGTATACGTTACTTCGAAGTCTATTGCGAAGACGGCGAAAAAGGAAATTACCCCTGTTCGTTGGGGAGAGATACGTTGGGCGCGAAAGTACTTCTCGATCGCCGGTTAAAACGTCGCGCGTACCCACGTCTAATCGACATCTCCTCCTGTGTCCATACAAGGCCTGGAGCGTGAATTCGGCGTTTTGAATTTTCGTTCCGACATTCTTCGCGCGAAAGCCAATACAAACTGACAATTGTACATCGCGCCTATATAATTTACTCGGCAATTTTGACGCGCGCGCGTTCAAATGAAATCGAAGCCCTCGCCATATGTGCATTAAAAAAAAAACAACAACAAAAAAAACAAAAGAAATAAATTAAAAAGAATTAAAAAGAAATCCGTCAAATTAGCCGAAACGTAAGGGGGGGGGGCTACTCTATTCGAAATGAAAAATAATTTTCATTTCTACCTCTTGAGTTGGAAGTCGGGCCGGCCAAAGTGAACAAAATGTAATACTGCGTAATAAGATAGGGTGGAGGGGATTCCTCAATTTAGCAAATCGCGCGATACGACATACGAGCCTGCGTCTTTTCACCGGCTGTGACTCATATGGCATATGTTTATACATACATACATATATTCATACATACATACATTTATATTCGACTATGCTCTCTGACTCTCCCTGGCTCTCTCTCTCTCTCTCTCTTTCGCCTCATACGCGCGGGCTTGCGCCGAAGTTTGGATCTCTTCCTGGTTTTCGAACAAAATCGCGGGGGAAAGGGAACGGATAGTCGCGCGAGCCCACGCGCGGCGCGAGACTTTGTCCCCGCGGTCGTAAAGCGAGGGCGTCGCACCTTTGCCGACCAGAAACTCTGTCCGTAATTCACAAAGAACATCGCCCCCCCCCCGTTGCTCATCGTCCACGCTTTTACGCCGAAAACGAATAATTTGTAAAATCAAAACGAGCCATTTTATTGGCGTTCAGAAGCGATTAATACGATTACTTAATATTCTACAAATGTATATTCATTTGATTTTATACTGATTTCATTGATTTTCTTTCGATTCTGATATATCGAGTACGACATATTGCGTAAATTTTTATCTACGTTTCGTCGATTCAAGTATCAAAAACTTCATCTAATCCAGTTTTTCATCTCTGAAATCGATATTAATGTGAATTAGTTAAAAGTCAAATATTACGTTTTATATAACAAAATCAAATTGTTTATTTAAAAATAATAATTACTGCCTGCATTATTTCATTATAAGTAGGAAAATAGACGTTTCTGTTGGCAATTTTTTCCCCCTAATTCGTCGATTCCAAGATAATGTCGCTTTTTTAAGGGGGGGTGGGGGGACATTTTTCAACAATAACACAAATTCTAACAAACTTCCCGAGATATATCAAGACTTCGGTCATGTTGCTTTATTCCGTACTGAGTCGATCCATCTTCGAACACGAAAACGGACAAAAAAAAGAGAATGGATAATCCGCCAAGACTTTTACTATAGCTCTCGCCACAATGCCCCCTCCCCTTCGCTATTATAACGTCTACGTGTGTGTATGTATGTACGTATGCAATACGCGAGCCGCGGCGGCCAGACGCCCACGCGCTATATTAGGTCGTCGCGTCGCGCCGCAGCGCCGGCCGGCCGGCCGGCCAATATAATACTCGCAGTCTGCAGCTGCGCTCGCCGCCCGCGTCGTCGTCGTCGTCGTCGTCGTCGCCGTCGGCGGCGAAGGCGGCTTTATACGCTCTCTATTCCTAGAGATAGGTCACAGCCGACGCGCGACCGGAGCTCTCGCGACGACTTTCCTGGCGGCTGCGGTGGTCGGAGGGGGGGTGGCGAGGGGTAAAGAGACGCCGAGGGAGAGAAGTGTATAAGAGTAAGAGATGGATAATGTCCTCTCTCTCTTTCACTTTCTCTCTAGCCTTAATGACCGGAAACCCATGAACTTGTGCGCGCATGCGCGTACCTTGCGCTGCGTGCGTATATATATATATAAAGAGAAGGAGCGCGACATGGGCGGTGGCGGAGTTACACTATATATGTGTGTATTGACTGTAGGTGTGCGCCCGTGTTTTCGCAAAAGGTTACTCCGACTTTCGGGGCGTAGAAAATTCGTCACGAGGACTCGAAGTTTCGAATGAGGCGAATGAGAAGATCAGCTTCGTTATTATCCGCAATTTAGGAGAAATAACGGATATGGTTGAATTTTCAGGGGGGAGCGAATAACGTTTAGATGTCGAAGTATCGTTGAAAAACAGTTGGTACATTACGTATGAGTCGAGGAAAGTTTTGCAAAGCCACGTATTCCAGAAAATTCTCGATGCTTCGTCGTAAATCTTCAACAAGGGCTCGACGTACGAATAACGCATATATTCTATATATATATATATATATATATATATATATATATATATATATATATATATATATAGTTACGTACGATTGACGAACATTGTGAAATCGACCTACGTCCGTTCCCGTTCTCTTTTTCGCTCTCTCGTACGGCCCAGGATTTTTCCTCTGTCAACGATTGATCTGTGCGCTCTTTGCGAAAATCCGCGCTGCTCGACCGACTTGAATTCACTCGTTTGTCTGGCTTTATCTCTTTCTCTCTCTCTCTCTCTCTCTCTCTCTCTCTCTCACTGGACGCGTTCGTGTTTATCTCTTGTTTGTCTGCGCGCGACACAATCGTCAATCAAGGCAGTCGTATAATATTAACCGAAGTAATTGCTAACACACGCCCCCCCCCTTCCTCTCGCAGAATTTTCAGCAGTCCGCAGCTTCCCAAGCGCCATTAATATTATTCGTCTCGAAAGGTTTGATAATCATTGCCAAGTCGTTCGGTACATACCGCGCGGCCGTTTTTATCTATATGCGCACGGATAGCTACGGGGTCTCTGGAATATTAATGAAAAAACGCACGATACATCTCGTATTCCCCGTACTTTCCACGGTGACCCGCCGGTAATTTACCGCCCATACACGAAAATTCAACGAAGCACAAAGGATCGAGCGCAGGCGAAACAAAAGAAAAAGAAGGTACTTCTTTCGCCTCAATATTTACCCACTGAATTAGCATCAGCTCACGCGTTAATTCGGAAATTCCGTCGCGCATTATCGTCCACGCTCTCGCGTGTTCTCTCTCTCACTCTCGCTCTCTTTCCGCGAAGAGCAACAGGAGCAGCCGCGGCAGCAGCGAGCCGCTCCCCTTTATCCATTGATTAACGCCGCCGCGGCCGTCGTCTCGCAGTCGACGAACGCGCGGCCTCGGGAGCGTTCGCACACGACCAAAATAAATATATATATATATATATATATATATATATATATATATATATATCTAGTGCGCGTACAGTAGATAGAGACACCCGAGAGGACGGAGAGTAAGAAAGAGAGGGAGAGTGATGTGCCGCGAAAAAAAACTCTTCGGCACACACACGCGCGCGCTGTAGAGCACGTTTGTTGTATATCTATAGAGCGCGCGAGCGCCGCGCACGGGGGCCGAGGTCGCGCCGCTGCGAAGTTCAATGTCAAGCGAGAGGGAGTAGTCGTCGTAGTGGTAGTAGTAGTACTAAGCTCGCGCGGATTCGGAAAAGCGTCGCGGGGCGCGGTGCGCGCGGGTGCGAGCCGCGCCCCGATTCGATAGATAATATACCTTGCGCCAGCGGCGGCAGGGGCTTCGTGCGCCGACGCGAACCCCGGCGATAATAATACGGGCGTCTCTCTCTCTCTCTCTCTCTCTCTCTCTCTCTCTCTTCTCTCTGCCCCTCGTCACCGGCTATATAGCGCAGCAATAGATGTATATATATATATATATATATATATATATATATATATATGTATGCGCGCGGGGCATCCCGACTCCTCGCCCCGCGCACCCGGGAGCTCACTGACCTCCCAAGGTCGCTCGTACGCGACAGCACGTGCGCGCTCTGACGCCGCGGCCGCCGCCCGACGTTGTTGACCCCTTATACTCCCGAGCCCCGCCGCGACACATGCACGCGCGCACACCCGCGCGCTTTCGCTTTCCCGTCTTTCTTTCTTTCTTTCTCTTCTTTTCTTCTTTCCCTTCTCGGTAGGGGAAGAATGGTTGATATCTCCAACCTGACCCCCTCCCCCTTCGCGCGCCTGCTTCTCAATCTCTCTCTCCTGCTTTCCTTGCACGTATTGTGCCTGTCCATATATATATATATATATATATATATATATATATATATATATATATAAAGACCACCCTGCCTTGGAATTACGTTGCCCGCGTATAGGTATTTGGCGCGCAGGCGCGAGTTCCTCTTTACTGTGTATCTGCGCGTTTGTGTGTGATATATATGTATGAAATACAGGGCGTCGTAGCAAGCTGGGTCGCTACTGAAAACTCTCTCTCTCTCTCTCTCGCCATCAGCCCCCTTCTTAAAGCGGGGCGTCGCGCGCGCCCTCTCCTCGTCGTTAATCTTGAGGGCGCGCGCGGGGCTCCGTGGGCTTTTTCTTCGCGGGCAAATGATGCGTGCACGGGACGTTGCCCTTTTTTAGACGCAGCGCGCGTGGCAACGCATCGGCGATCCTACGATATTGACGGGGTGCGTGCGTGCGGCGAGCCCGGACCCGGCACCGGCACCCGACGAGAAGCCCCCCACTCGCTTTCCGGATATTTCCGGTTATCATTACGTGCTCGCGCGAGCCCCCGAGCGATCGCGGCCGCGACAAACAAATCGGGATTGTCCGCGGGTCGATTAGTACTTGGGGGAGGGGGGAGGATTACGTTGGAAGCGCAGCGGCGGTCACGTGGAAGGATTACACTGATAGTATTATTTTCCTTACGTTCCTGTAGAGTTTTGTTGGTTTTATAAAAAAAAAAAGTTCTTCACTCCATAAATTTGCCTTTTGCCTGCTTATTACGGCCCTTTTATCCCCGTCATGATGTCAGGAGCGTAACGTAAAAGCATTTAATCGGCCCTCTCAATCTTCGAAATGGTACCGATCTTCGGCTGGCTTGCCAAGTGTTCACCACGAGGTCGGCCAAAATTTTCAAACGATAGTGGGAGAAACAAATTTGCAGAAAAATCCTCCAGTCCTCCGCATCATCTACTTGCCATTAGCGACGACGGTCGCGGCAGCCGCCGCGTCGCGCAAGGACGGCGACACGCACGTCCGCGCGCGGCGGCTCTCGAGTCGCGGCTCTGATGAGAATCGCCGCGCGTCGCCCGGATTGCGTTCGCAGATGAGCCGCACCGGGCCCAGAGCGAGCGAGCGAAACGTCCGTGTACGGTATTATATGCACGTGAGAGAGAGAGAGATGGGCAACGGAGAAACGCGCGAGCCTCACTACTCTGTGTGTGTGGTGTGTGTGTGTGTGTGGTGTGTGTGTGTTTGACGCGACGCTCTGAATAATGCATGTCCGAGATAGAGAGAGAGCGGATTGGAATTTTTCTCTCTGTGTGTCTGTGCCTGCGAGCATGCGTATACGTGTTTTCCTCGTTATTTGACGCCGCGCTCAATCGATCGAAATGCACGGAACTCATCAAGCGCTCTCCGTGTAAGTCGTGTGTGCGTGTGTGTGTATGTGTTATAATGTATATGTGTTGTCCCGAACGAGGATTTTCTCCTACGGCGTATTTTCCAACGCGCGCCTAAGCGACTTCAATTCCTATAGGATCGCTGAAATAGGTTTTGGTGAGCCACAGTTCTTTTAAAAACACAGGTCTTACGTTTCGTCATATCGACGGAAAATTCTAATTTACCTTTAAAAAGATTTTCTTTTTTTTTACTTCGCGTGTAGTGAAAAAAAAACAGAAGCGATGTGCCGATAATAAATCCTAACAATTGAAATTTGTATGGTTGCGTGTATTTATGACAACTTCCATCTTTGATAAAAAAAAAAAAAACTTAGCGAATTAATCCGTTATAACTGTACTTGGGACTGTTATAATACTTTCGCGACACCGGTTTTATGAGAGAAAGAGAGAAAGGGAGTGAGAGCGAAAAGAATGAGAATAGTCTAATGAATTCCTCGAAATCCGTGCGGTCATATAAAGAACACCCTTGCTTTCTTCTTGTCTCCTTCGCGCGCTTTCTACGAACTTCTCGACCGCTCGTCAGCGCCCCGATTGCACTGCGGCAGCGGCGGCGTCGGCGGCGGCATCACCAAAGATACACAACACATATTAAGCAGCGGGAGATTCCAAACGCGCGCGATGCCCGGCGCTATCTTTAGCCGCGATTCCGCGCCTTCTCTCTCTCTCTCTCTCTCTCTCTCTCTCTCTCTCTCTCTCTCTCTCTCTCTCTCTCTCTCTCTCACGTGCCATAGTATGCGCATATATATGGTAATGATGGCGCGCTTGGCGCCGAGCCACGCGAATGCTTCCCGCCGCCGATGCCGACGACAATGGCGTTTAAAACTCCATGGGGGAGAAGAGAGGAGTTTACGTTTCTGTATTTTGTAGCTTTGCTTTTAACGAACTACTTCTCTCCTGCCTCTCTCTCTCTCTCTCTCTCTCTCTCTCTCTCTCATTCTCTTCTCTTACGTTTAGTATCCGTTTCCCCGTGTCTTCTTTTTTTTTGCGCGTTGCCCCTGTTCCTTGCGCGCGCGCGCGCGCTCTTCCAAAAAACATTACATAATACGACCTCCGCTGTTCCCATAACCCCCGCTCTTGGTGCCGGGGGAGGATGGTCGAGGAGAATCGGTCGGAGGTCCCACAGCACGCCGTACGCGGGCTATTTAAACGTCGACCGAAATATTTTCGCAGAAGTAGAATTTCGTACGTGTGGTGGCAGTCGCGTGCGTTGCAAAATTTGCTGCTGCTGCTGCTGCTGCTGCTGCCGCTGCCGCTGCCTGTGTGTCCCCCTTTGCGAATTCGGCGAGAGCCGTCTCCGCGAACTTGCGGCGCTCGGCGGGTGAAGTATAGCGCTTGGGCGCGGGGTGCTGAAGGGGGTGAAACTTCTCTAAATTTGGACGAGCGCGCGACTGCGTCGGTAAACAAAGCATTACGCGCCACGAACGCTCGGCTGCAGCGTGGCCGGGGCGGTTTGAGTGGGGGGGGGGGCAAGGTGTATAATAGAGAGACAAGTATATGTACAATAATGACAACAATAATAATACGGGATCCGCTCACGCATCAGCGATGACTCACGCGAACTTACACGCCGCTCCATAATAGACTATAGATCCGCGCGTGGAGGCGTTCTCACTCTCTCTCTCTCTCTCTCTCTCTCTCTCTCTCTCTCTCTCTCTCTCTCTACTACTACTACTACTACTACTACTACTACTACTACTACTACTACTACTACTACTACTACTACTCCACTTTGGCGAAGCGGTAATCGGATACGGCGCCCTTAATACGCGTTTTTGCTAAATAAAACATCACCACCCGCATTCGGGCGGGAAATTCGGGAAAATCTCGTGCCCCTCCCCCTCCTCACGCTTCACCCCGACCGAATGCGTTCATTATTGCACGGTATATTGCTACGGGTGGCCGAAAGACGCCGCGCACATTATAACAGAGACACCGAGCCCACATGCGTGGCCCGCTCGCTCGCTCGATCTATCTATCCGTCTCGCTCCCCCCCCCCTACCACCCGCGCTTTCGTCCAAGGTCAAACGCGATTAAGCCCCCTCCTCCGCGCACGCGTGTACGCGTGCACGTCGATCGATCCTATATATGTGTGTATCTGTCTCTATAGATATACTTTCGTGTATATAAGTGTAATTCTCGAGGCGCGGCAGAAGCCTAGGCGTATGCGGCATGCGTGACACAGCACGGGTGGAGGGAAATTTTTCTTCCCTGTATTCCTCGTTTTTGGGGCTACGGAATGGGGGATTGAAAAGATGGTTTGGGGCGGCTGGATGCCTTTTTTGGATTGCCCATTACGAATTCGTATTACCCTTTCTTCGATCAATTCGGCGAGCTTTTCCCTCGGATTTGAAGCGAAAGACATTAAGAATAATGTTAAGTGTATTTCCCGAAGGTTCAAATTGGAATTAAGTCAATAGTTCGTGCTGAAATTATTAGATTCAGAACGAGTCTATTCTAAAATTTCTATCATTTTTTTTACGCTAACCAAATATACTTGATTTTGTTTTTGTAAAGAAAAATGTAATTGTGCCCGTTAGTAGATTAGCTTTACAAAAAATTCGAATGTGTTACGATTATTCTTATACTAGTTAAATTAAGACATTATTCAAGATAGTGGATTGTTGCCCGTATTTTGAGGCTTGTCTGCCAGCTCCTTGGGTTCGTTTACTGTCATTATCAAACACCGATAAGTAGTTAATACCTTGATTTACACGAAGTCAATCGAGTCGCTAACGCTAAAGCTTGGTCGAATAGAAAGATATCGTTTTTACATCGCAAGAAAGGAATTGTTGTTAAGCGTTAAATTTTTATTAGGCGAAAGGATGCCCTGAAAAGCCGACGGTCCACGCACAGGTGCTCGATAAATTACGTCCCATTAAAAAGAAGCCTCGCGAAATCGAGACTTGTTAAATTCATATTTATAGTTATTTCATGCATTTGCCTCGTCATTATATTATCCCATCTTTCACACACAAATGTACATTGTCCCGACACCGATAAACTGGCCAAGTCTCCATCTAAAAGTACCGTTTCCGCGTCTGTTCGTCTGTTGCAGAGGAGGAAATCGACGTCGTCTCGTACGAGAAGCCGACCCGGCCCACGGGCGCGCCCACGGCCTCGCTGCCCACGTACCCGAGCCCCGCCGAGCAGCACCACTTCCAGCTGACCGTGAAGACCGCGTTCAAGGAACGCCAGCAGCAGGAACGCCAGCAGCAGGAGCAGCAGCAGCAGCAGCAGCAGCAGCAACACCAGCAACAACACCAGCAGCAGCAGCACCACCACCACCAACAGCAGCATCATCACCCGCAGAGCCTCGGCGGCGCCACCACCTCGAGGACGTCGACGTCCACCGCGGTGGGCGCGCATCCACAGCCGACGGCGCCGCGGCCCCGGGGCCGGCCCGCCCTCCAATCCCGCGAACCGCAAGCGCGCCAGCCAGGCCGGCAACAACACCACCACCGCCGCCGCGGCCGACTCCTCGTCCCGGCCCGCGGCCAAGCGCGCCCGCCAGAGCCGCACGTACCAGCGGCGCCGCTCGCCCCAGAAGCCGCTCCACCACGGCCACCACCATCACCACCACCACCACCACCACCACCACCACAGCAGCAACAGCAGCAACGCGAGCGCGGCCAAGCCCTCGCCCCTCGCCTCGCCGGCCAAGAGCTCGTCCTTCGCCTCGTCGTCCTCGAGGTCGTCCTCGGACGAGGAGGAGCCCGACACCGAGAAGCGCAGCCTCCACAACAACATGGAGCGCCAGAGGCGGATCGAGCTCAGGAACGCGTTCGAGGACCTAAGGGTCCTCGTGCCCGAGGTCGAGGCCAAGGAGAAGGCGCCCAAGGTCGCGATACTGAGGCAGGCCGCCTCGTTCTGCGACCGGCTCACCGACCTCGAGCAGCTCAATCTCGAGATGGTGGCCGAGCTGAAGAGGAAGCAGGAGAGGCTGAGGGCGCAGCTCAGCCAGCTTCGGCGGAATCTCGCGATGAAGCGCTGATGGGGGGGGGCGGGCGCGCGCCTCCGGTGCTTTTCCTGTTTTAATTCGTCGACGACGGGGGAGGGGGCGAGGACGCGAGGGGGAGAGAAAGTGAGCAGCGTAGCGGAGCGGCGGCACGACGAAGAGGAGGGGAGGAAAGGACGACACCCGCGAGCGCGGCTGGACCGCCTCTCCCGTATGCGCGCGCGCGCGCGTGTGTGTGTGTGTGTGTGCGTGCGCGACTGTGGATGAGTGCCGTGCGCGTACGCGTGCGAGACGCGTCTCTCTTCCTTCCACCCCCGCAAACCCCGAGCCGCAATGGGCTCGGCTCATTTATCTTTTTTTACGATATAATAATGCATTATTATACATAAATACATATACATATTAAATTATATAGATATATATACACGTATATATAGATAAATATTTAAATGTACAAACGGCGAGAGTGAGACCGCGTGACTCTGGTGCTTCACAGACGACGTGTTCTTTTTCTTTTTTGTTTCTTTACACGCACCGCATCTTGAATTGATTCCCAATATGTGTAATATACTCTGTCGTTGGCGGTGCGTTTGATTGATCGGGGAAGAGCCAACCGCGCGCGCGATTGCGTGTGTGAATATGAAAAAAAAAAAGTGATATCCTACTATACTAAAGAGCATAATTACAACTGTATAAGGCATTTACTCATTAACGCTTAAGTTCATAATTATTTGTTTCCCTCGTTTGTGGCTCATTGATTTAAAACAAAAAAAAAATGTAAGGAAAAGAAAAATTTGTTTTTTCGTTATTTTTACAAATATGAAAGAAAATGAACAAAAAAAACCAGACAACGAGGAAGGAAGAGAAAGAGAGAGAGTGTGTGTGTGACAGCGAAAGAGAGGACGATTTTACTCGCTATTTCAATTCCCTTTTTCTTTTTTCCCTTTTTTTATTACGGTTTGTTTATTATAGTTTAATGTTTGTGCGCGCAAAAGAGTACATTTATTATAACATTTATTAGAGACACACGTATGTGCATAGAGAGAAAGAAAGAGTGCACATGTATATACTTTTGGCATGTACCATAAGCGCACAGAGACGCGAGTCGACTGTAAATATAATTTATAAAGCATGAGACGTATAAATAATTATATATACAAACATATATATACATATTTATACATCACACATTTTGTTCTATGCCTTTTATTCTTTTTTTTTTAATTTTTTTTTTATTCATTATGTGTGTTTATATATATATATATATATATATATTCATTATCTCTCGAGCCAAGGAATCGATTTATTATTATTTTTTTCTCTTTTTGTCCTTATAACTCCGGCTCTCGCTTTAAATCTTAAATGAAGAAGATATATTTTCGCGCACGAGGTGCAGAGACACCAAGCAGCGTCTGACATATATATCTAAATATATATATATCTAAATCTAAATATATATATATATATATATATATATATATATATATATATATATATTCCTGCGCACATTGTACAAAGCGATTTTGTATCGAACGATGGAGACAGAGAGACAGACCTGGCCTCAAAAAGGAGGGGGGAAAAGGAGCGCGGGATTACGCCGCCGCCACGTGCACGCATCTGTTATTTTTCCGCCGATGTAGCTGAAAAAGCCGAGCGAACGTGCACTTTTCCTCTCCCCACTTAAACCCTTTCCTTTTTATTTTTATTCTCGTTAAACCGCGCGCTTGATGAAACCCGCCTAATTGTGCTGGCTGATGGAAGGAAAAAGTAAGAAATAAAAAAGGAATTTAAAAAAAAAAAAAAAAAAAATTCAAAAAAAAATTTTTTTGCGGCTCCACGACGAAAGGCACCCTCAATTTTTATTTTTTCGTTTTTGTATTATATATCATTCTCTGTGATCCCCCCCTTCTTCACTTGTAATAGACTTTCTTTTTTGCTCTCCTCGATATTACAATTATTTATAACCGCGTCGAAAGGTATAACGATTCTTCCGGGACGTAGCGGCAGCGGCACACCAAGCGTCGCCGCGGTTCTGCTCGTCGCGGATGGCAATTATATTTACCTCATTAGTTTCTTGCTTTAATGAAAAAGGAAAAAAAATCACGCGCATTGTAAATGTAAATAAATTGAAAAGTAAAAATTGAAATTGTTCTAAACATAACTAACCAATATTTTTATCGGTCTTCACACTACTTAATAAAATAATATAATGATAATTATCTAATGACAGTCGGGCTGTCCTTGTTCATTGTTCTTTATTTTTAAAGCTTTTTCAAAGATTTGCTAAGATAATTCTCTAGATTTTTCTGATTATCTCGGGCATAATTGGCATACTCATCTGGAATGCCCACCGGATTCTGATGTCATTAGACTGCTACTTTCTCCATAGGATATATAAACAAGGACAGTCTGACTCTCATTATATATTTATAATTAAATTATTTTATAAGGCCTGTGAGACCTGTGAAAATATAACTTAGTTTAAAAGTATATATAAGTTCATATATAAATATACATATTATACATAAAAATATATATATTATATATATTATATTATATATACAGACAAATGAGAGTACGAAAATGTAGTTTAGAACGAGTGAGAGAGAAAGGAAATTCTTAGAGAGAGAGAAGGCGAGCTAGTAAATGATGCTAGAGAAATGCTAATATCTATTATATTGATAAAATTATTATTATTATCATCATCTTTATTATTATTATCTCATTATTATTATTAATTATTATTAATTATTAATTAATCATTTATTATTATTAATTATTATTATAATATTGTTAAAGTTTCAGTTGATTTTCTGCCTACTTGCATTGGCGGCTTTTTTTCTCTTATATTATGGGAACTTTCTATTCAGAAAGAATTAAGCTAATGTAATCGTAATTTATCGAATCTACAGATAAATTAAGGAAATGTAACGACGATTTAAACGCTTGAATTAGGATTATATAGACTCTATTGCGATCCCATAGTCGTGCGTGATTACCTGAGGTGTTGTAAGACCGCAGAATAAAATATTATATATACATATATACATGTATATAGATATAATGAAGCATGTATAAGAAGCAGTTTTGTGCTAAAGCATTTTTGCGCTTGAAATCTTTGAAAAAAAATACGAAAAAAAAACAAAAAAAACTCTTTTGGAAGGACAAAAAAACAATAATTTAAAAAATAACAAATTTAATATACAAAAGTGTTCGCGAGCGAATATAATTGTAAACTCGGACAACAATCACCCCCCCCCCCTACATCTTCCTTTTTGTAACGGATTAATAATCGCGCAAAGAAAGAGAATGCGTGAAGTTTTTGTTTTTCGTGAGTGTGCGCTCTCATGATTATTAATACACATTATAGAGGTTAATACAATGTGCAAGAGCAGTTGCAAAAGGAATGAAAGATCACAAGAGTGCGTGAGCGTGAAAGTAAGGAAAAGAGTAAAAGTGAAGTGCAAGTCTTAAGCGAGAATGGGAGCGAGAGAAAGAGAGAAGGAGCGAATGGGACGAATGCAAATACGCAAAAAGCACGTGGGAAAAAAGGAAAAAAACAGCAACAAAAAAAAAAGGAAACAATGTGTTCATTACATTTCTAGGTTACAGTATCCGTGTTTACTGCATTTTTCGCACCAGAATCGCGATTGGGTGGACGAGACCGGGTGAACATTATACGGAGAGAGAATATTAAAGCTCAATATATATAAAATAATAATAGTAAACAAAATAAAAAAAAAACGAATTTTTTGAAAATTCGGAAGGAACACGAAAGAACGAGGGAATAACAAAAAAATCGCCGAGGAAACGCTTTCTTTTCATTCTTATTTTCTTTTTCTTCTTTTTTTTTGTAAGATAGTGAAATAAATAGAGATTTAGTAAAAAGGAAGCGAGGAGACGTGAAAAAGAACGGCGGGCATGCCACAGGAAACTTTGGCCGAGGCCGGGGGAGAGACACAATGGTTTTGCGATGAATATATATATATATATATATATATATATATATATATATATATATATATATATAAACCGAACGAAAGAAAAGGCACATCGTCTCCTCGTGAACGAACCGTCGGAGCCGCGAACTGCGGAGAAACGAGGGTCTAAATGCACGAGAGGCTAAAGAGCATAGAAAGGAAACCGGGGCTATTATGATATGTATATGAGAGTGGTTTTCTTAAGAGAGAGAGAGAGAGAGAGAGAGATAGATGTAAGAAGAAAAAAACTGCTTCGTGTTCCTTGCGATTGTCAATTATTTTAATATTATTATTACTATTAAAGTTAATTTTTTTTTTTTTAGGACGTTAAAATTT
>JACCIC010000130.1:295000-550000 GCA_018907035.1 Sycobia sp. Sy_11
AAAAAAGGGTGCATGATGGGCATCCAAAGTGGGGACATATTGGGCACACGCGCTGAAGGCGCCGCTATCGAACGTACGCGTATGCGGTGTTTTATGACACGGATTGCAGACTATTATCATTTATAATTATATTTTCGTTATTCTTCTGTCTTGAATTTATTAATATTTACGTTTAGAATTTTATCAAAAAATTAAAAAAGAACAATATATAATAGATTAATATAAGTATCTAATTAAAATGTTTAAATAATTTTTGGTTATTTTATCGTTCGTATAATAAATGTTTTCAGACACAAATTATGTTTCTTTTCTTTTCATTTTTTATTGAATTACCCATCATGCCCCGCGACAAAACCAACTGTGCCCCGTCATGCCCATACATGCCCGGCTTTTTTAATTTCATATTTTTTATTCTGTTGAAACAAATAACTGTTACTAAAAATTAAAATTATTAAAAAAAAACCTTTAGTTACTCAGCTTTCAAGCAGTGTTTTTTTTATCTAAAAAATTATATAGAATTTTTTTGAATGTGAATAAAAAAAAAGGATGTCCAACATGCCCCGCGTTCCCCTATACTAAAATAATTATTATAAATTGTTCCTATATCGAATTTTAATTATGAAATTATTCATTAGCTATTACGTTTTGATAAACTTTTTTTAGCTAGAATTTTCCTTCGAAAAAGTATTTTTGCATTGGTAACATAATTATATAATTGAAAACAAGAATTTATCATTTAAAAGCGTTTAAAAAGAACAATTTGTCAAGAACGTTAAAAAAATTTCAGTTAGATTATTTCTATCTTATTACAATATTATTACAATTATAATCTTATAAGTACTAATGTACTCAAATTGCGTGAATGATAAAAATAAAGATAAGCGAATCAGCTGGGAATCACGTGATCACGCTTTATTCCCGTCTAACTTATTATGTAGCGGATCAACATCTAATTGTCAAGAGTATTTTAAAAATCTTTTTGTCAGTCAAAGCAGTTCACCGTGAGATGCGGAGGGATCTCAGTGAGAGAAAAAAAAACAAGTTTACTTATAAGTAGCCTTGAAAGTTGGCTCACAGGTCAAGGCCGCGCTTATTGTGCGCGTATTACATATTTTTTTCATTTATCCAATCATCTTTTATGGAGAGAGTATCAAACATGAGGATATATATAACATAAAAATCTCTATGGCATCCTCATTATGTTTATTTCTGTTTTCTTCAATTTATGCATTAAAATGTTTACTAGCCTAACGACAGGTTCCAACTATTTAAAATTCATTCGAGATGTTAGACGTAAAAGAGGGAATGAGAGAAAATGAAATTGAATTGAATGAATTTATTTAGAAATTCATAGACTTAAAGAAAGATTGAAAAATATATTCTAAAAGAACAGATTTGCATGTAACGATGATAATATATGATAATCATTTTTTCTTCTCTTTGAGAAACTAATCAATATTATTGAACAATTGAAGTCTTCATTAAAGAAACAACGTTTACTATAAATAATAATAATAATAATAATAATAATAATAATAATAATAATAATATTGTTTTGTAAAAAACTAATTTAACGTTTTGAGACACGGTTTATCGGAGTTGTGCAAGTATCGAACACTTTCGTGATGAAAATGTCATTGCCGAGAACGCGTCTGAAACGCCATTGAACCGCGGAAAATTCGAACGTAAGATTGAAAAACGAAAAAATACGTTATATATCTTAGCTGCAGCCCGCAATAGATTCATCAATAGATTCATCAATCAGCTGCATAATGTAATCGTCGATCTCGCTGCTGTGTATTATAACAAACCGCGACGCGTATAACAAACGCCTTGGGACACCCAAATACATATATAACGTTTCGAGGGTCCGTGTTCGTTTTCAGACACACACACACACACACACACACACACACACACACATATTAGAATAATAATACAACACGCGATTAGCGGCCTCATACCCGCAGCTTTCTCAGCGTGAAATTCATCCAGCCGAATTGAGATTTATCTCATATACAATGCCCGCGATTGAGCCGAGGGTGACGAGGGCGCGAGGACGCATCGATGCGCATTGTTATATATATATATATATATATAGGGAAACTTTTTAAAATCTACGTGTATACAGTGGACGGCCGGTCGCGGGGCCCGAATTACGTCGCGCCCGCCGCGTGGATAATTTTCGGCCGTCTGTATATTATATATGCATGCAGGCGAGGCAGGATCGATCGCGGACCGTCGTCGCAGCGTCGGGTCCCGCATCGCCCGTTTCGGTCGCTAAATGGCCGAATTATGGAAAGCAGCCGCGCACTACAAACGTGCGTTTATATATATATATATATATATATATATATATATATATATATATATATATATATATGCGGTACATAGCCATCGGATGACTCGTTCCGTGTATTACTGTTCGTGTAGTTCTTAGAAGAAATGCGCCTGCGTAGAATCGACGCGATATGCGGCTCGACAAATATAAAATACTTATATATAATTCTATCACATTGGTTAATATAATATTAAGATTCGTTGATAATGTCAAGGGTAAAGTCGTTCATGGTTCATAGGTTTCATATATATATAGATTGATATATTATGGAAATTTACATGACAATACTGAGAATAGGTTGTGAAGGTACAATTAAATAGCGACGAATGAAGGACTTCTTAGGTTCGAAGTTCATTGAAACTTTTTTGAATTTAAAATTATTTGCCGGCTGTAAAATTTTTTTTTTTTTATATCCGTAGATTTTGTTATGCTGATTTTGAAAACGATATGGTCGGGATAAGCGCTGATTTAATTATAGTAAAAGTCAAGATTCGTTGCATTTGTTTCAAAGAAAAAGTAAATAAAAAAAATGTGTAGATCTCATCAATATCCTTATTCTTCATTCTATGGTCTCGAAAAGTGACGCTTTACTTGCGAAAAGAAGGCGTATTTCAATGTATTTCGATGTCCTGAAGACGAATTCGGAAGTCGAAAAAATTGCAAAATATTTGAAAAAATACAGTATATCAACAAATTTCACATTTTTTTTTATTCTTCATCTAGAGAGACTTCTTTGGGTAAACATTGACATCCCACGAAGCCCTGGCTAAGTATCGACCCAAGATCGCATTTTTATGGTAGACTTTATTCATAGAGCTAGAAATAACCAAAAACCATCCCTCGAAGCCCGGATCGTATTTTTATGTAAATATCGTTTTAAAATTACAAAGAAAACCAACCAACGTTTCCTTGAAACACGGTGAACGTAAAATTTTGTTTCGCATTTTTTTACTCAAGCGTCGTTCAAATTTAAAAAAGATAATCATCCTCGGCGCTGGGGGGGGGGTTGCTTGTTTATAAATTTAAAAAAGATATATCAATCCTTCGGTATAGTATACTAGGAATAGCATCGAGAAGGGATCGGGATGATATGATCGCGTGTTTATATGTAAACGACATTTTACAAATTAAATATACATATACGGCGAGAAATATATGCGATTATTTTAAGAAACGTATTTGTATATTCAGGGCATTAAAATACATAGAAATGTAATACTTATATAATTTCTCTTCTTCTTTTTTTCTTTTTTTTTTTTTGTTTGCTAAATGCACTGGTGAGGCGTTTTTCCTTGAATTGAATTTATTCAGAAAATCTGTCGGTTCTAAAGAGAAACTAGATAAAGAATTAATAAGCGCTGTACTTTATTCTGGTTTTTGATGGGTTTCGCGAGGATTTCACATCGATAATTAAATAGGCGCTTATCTACGCGCATTATCTTCATAATGTAGAAATGTACTTTTTTTTCAGACGCGGAGTTACCCGGTTCAGTCTGTTCTAATGCTACACAAATTATTCTATAGAAAATCGATAAAAAATATAAGACAGTTTGGAACTTGGAACATTTTTATAGAAATTGTCCAATATTTATCATTATATCAAAGTTCTGAGAAATTTAGAATAAACGTAAATATTATGCACACCGAGATATGTGCATCGCTCGTTAATTCTATCGTCCGTGTAATTTTCATCAATAACGAAGGTTCGAGAAGTTCTCCATATTCTCCTGTTAACGATCTCGATTCGTTACTGACAGTACAGAAAATATCAGACAATCAGCAAATATTATAAAACACGTTCATTTTCATTATGAAACTTCATTTACATTATATCTATATATAATACGCGATAGCGATTATTCGAAGCATATAATTGAATGTATGAGTCGAATGTATAATTAAAATACGATATTCAATTATCTAAATTGTTGTAGAGAAAAGATAAAAAATATAGGACGGATCTTCGTTACTTCATTATCCACTTTTGTATAATACACTCTCACACACACACACACACGCACACACGCAGATACATGCATACATACACACCAATAGTCAATAAATGAATACCGGAATTGCGCGCGGAAATCGGGTTATTTATCATTTTTCTCCGTCTTCATTTTTCTTCTTCACGAAATCTTTAAAGTCCCCTTATCTGCCGAGCAAACATAGCTTTTAATTAAAATGAAAAATGTCGAAACAATATTGTACCTCCTCCCCACCTCCTCCGCGGCGCGCGCTCGCGCACACACACACACAATATAAATTTTATTAGCCGCGTCGACGAACGCGCCGCGTCATCTTTTGGACTTTCGTCGGCGGTGGGCGCGCGATGGTCGCTCGAATCCCCGAGTTCGAATCACCTTTCTCACATACCTGATGAAAAACTTTTTTTTTTCTTTACTTTTAATGTCCCATGCTAAATGCGCCCGGTACGGGGAAATCATGGGGACATATACATACATACGTGCGTACATGCACACAAACATATGCATACGTACGTACGGATTGTGGCGCAGTTCGGAAAAAAGGGGGATTTACATAATTGAGTATATTAAAGATGCGGCGTTAAGAAAAATTATGCACGGTTGGGCAAGAGATTGTGTAATTTTGAAATATAAAAATAAAATTGTATATATAAAAATAAAATTGTGACCTGTGCGGGCAAGAGCGGGCGGGGGGGGGGCGGTGTACCATTTCATTGGAATTATATACCCATATGGATGGTCGCATCGATTTGAATTCTTTGTTACGTCCCTTACGCGCACGGGAAAAATCCCGAATAAATTTTATTCCTCGCCCATAGCGCGGACGGATTTTCATCGCTCTCGCGCTTGTATACATATCCGCGTATGTATATACAGCGGGTATAATAATAAAACATCCCAAAACGTTCCAAGAATCGGGAGGAAGTTAACGTATTTATTGCATTATACACGAATTCCCATACCCATCAGGAGTAACGACCCGCGCTAATTTATTTTTGAACAGAGTCGAAATGTATAATAAGTTAGCAGTGATAGATTGCCCCGTCCAAAAATTCGGAGACGAGCAGAGGAGGGCCGCTAATTTAAAGCATATCGTTCTCTCCAGTTAGAATTTATTTTTAAACCAAGCCAAAATACTATACATACATTTACATGCATACGTACATATGTACACACATACATAAATATATATATATATGGAAAATCTCTGCCGTCTAACTTTGTCTAATGGGATGAAAAAAAAAGTTGCTTTGTCTTTGATTGTTTAATATATATTGATTCTTTACATACATATGAAATAAGCGGAATCAATCGAATTCATTGGAATTTGTTCAAATTTAGTAATTCAATACCCGGGTCAAATATACAAAAATTGCAAGCTTGAATTAACGTGTAACATTCGTTCTACATATATTTTTATGATCAACGGACCTTTATGGAAAACGAGCGACTGACGTAATATGACGTTTTTTTTTTTTTTTTTTTTAAACGCAAAAGAGGATATCGAAATCAGTGTTTTATATAGATTTCCATATACTATATATCGTGTAGGATTAGATGTCGATGAGTAATTAAAAGCGGAGGGGAAAAATAATTTCGATTTATTTTTAAATCATTGCGATACAATGCTGCGTTCGGCGTTCGATTATTATTCAAAATATGAAATATTGAAATTACGTAAGATTTTTTAAACGTTCTTTCTTTATTAGAGGTTCGTGTTTGTTACGATTTTCTTTTCTTTTTTTTTTTCATTTTTATAGGTCCTCGTATTATTATTTTAAAGTTTCCGTAAAGCGCTAAATTTAGCCTGTGATTTTTATAACTATATAATTTTATTTTATTTTCGGATTTTTATTTCCTTATTTATTAGTTCGTTTTTTCTGCGTTAATCTAAGTTTTCACATTTTTTACTATATTATTTAACGTTTCGTTGAATTACGATGGTGAAATAAAATTTTTCAAACATCTTATCCTATAAACTTATTGTACACGTATCGTATATTTTAATTTAATAGAAAATACTACAATATATTATAGATTTGAATATGTCGTTTGTAAATTTAAATAGCTTCGAAAATTCTAAGAGTATATTATAGGGACGTGTTAATTAATTCAATTATGGGAATAACACGCTGGCAGTGGCAAATATACCGTAAGGTCGCATTATTAAGATGACTAAATATTTAATCACTGGAGTAAAGCTTCAATATATATATATATATTTTAAACCTCTATATCAAAAACTGGCGTTGAATATTTATGAAACAGAGTAATAATATAACATTAGAGGATCACGTATTTGTTTATGCATCCAGCGGACTTTGAACAGTTGGCCGTCATATCAGTTACTTATATATATGCGTCTCTTTAACTTTATTTTGCATTATTTTTGTATTACATTATATCAATTGTACAGTATTTTGATTACACAATTGTAAATTTTGGCTTCTGTTATAAGTAGTTGAAAATTTTTTTATTCTTAAAATATATTAATAAAATGTAAATGTAAAAATATTAATCTAGTTTATTTTATTTAGAATCGGTAAAGATATATTATAGGATTTTCTGGAAAAAAATTAATCAGCGCACAGAGACACATGTGTGAATATATATATATATATATATATATATATATATATATATATATATATATAAGTTTGGTAAAATATAAACGGAGAGGAATATCATGATGATTTCATGATGAGCCATAAACCTTAATCTTGATGGATTTATGTAATTCCTTGGCTGAAATAAATTATTTTCGTAAGTTAGGAAACCGGATTCGGATATATAGAGTGACTTTCGACAAAGTACGCGTTCTACAATATTTTAATATACATTGTATATCTCGCGCTTAATCTTCCAACGTTTAATTTAAATTCTTTTACAAGTGACATTAATGGCCGCGAACACCTAACAATTTTATGTTTCTGCGGTTTATGTCTCTCTTTTTTTTTTTCATTTTCAACCTGTTCACAAATTTTCCATATAAAGCTTTATATTTTTAACTTAATCAAGACATTAAGCCGGGAATTGTCCCGCACGATCGACAAAAAAAAACGAATTAATTATTTTATTGCGATTAAATTAAATTACCTGAAATTTTATGAAAAATTAACAGCGCGGTTAAAACTCGTCTAGAGAATTCAATACATAAATGTATATTCATGAAAGCTTTACACGCATGCAGGAGAGAGAGAGAGAGAGAGAGAGAGAGAGAAACGTTAAATCAAATAAACTCGTCTAAAATGTAAGCTGTGTATCTATATATTTGATTTTTTTTCAATTACTTTTTTATTTGACTATTGTTAAAGACTACGCGATACGATTAGAATATCGGCAATTACATTTATCTATGAAAATGCAAATACTGTCTACGATTAATGATATGGTCAAAATTTTGATATTTATTAATTGTTTTTGAAAATTATCCCGCCATAAACGTATGGGGTATATGATACATACATACATACATACATATATATATATATATATATATATATATATATATATATATATATATAGCTGAAATGTTCCTCAGATAATCTGGTCCGCGTCTGGTAATTTTTTTTTTTTTTTTGTTTTATTTGATTTCTTTTATCCCACGTGCAGACGATATCGATCGACGATTGTAGGCGTACCAATAAAGCGACATCGATCAATCATTATCGCTCGTAACGTGTATAATAACCTTCTCTTCCTCGTCGCATTTCAAACGCCTCTTCGGAATCTCAATATGTGAATCTCTCTCGTCGGTGTTTCAGCGGTCCGGGGGACTCTCGTCCGTTATCGAGGAGCCCGCGGCGCGCGCGCGAAGTCGACAGAGCCGCCGCCGGGACCCGTGTGAATAAGTGTGAAAAAATTCATTGGGCATCCGGATTTTCCTCTATTATACGCATATACATATATATATATATATATATATATATATATATATATATATATATATATATATACAGGCGCGTTATATGCGCAGAGGCTATAGACACCCAGCCGCAAGCCGCTCTCGGCATTCGAATAGAACTCTTTGAAGTCGAGAAACTCCAGTACATCGTTATATATATATGAATTTCATTCTGTCTATACTTCTCTGTTTCCTTCTTCTCTCTCTCTCTCTCTCTCTCTCTCTCTCTCTCTCTCTATGTATTTTTTTTCTTGTCGCCCCTTTCTGTTTTGCCATAGAGCATGATCTGGCCCCCTTTATCGTGTAAATTTAAATCTGACGACAGATCTTGAAATACAAGTATATGAGTTTTCGGGAGAATCGGTTGTTTAAATTTCAAATCTTATTATCTATACGTCCACCTCGATGGTAATAGTAGTTTTGTTTTTCAATTCTTTACAGTCTATTGAATTTTTATTAAATACAGTAGGTGGAATGTTAAAATAAAGATACACGAAATAATCTTTTAACATGAACTTTATTTCAAACGAGGAAAGAAAAGACGTCCGTTCAAACGAAAGGACAACGCAGGACTCGCTGCAGTACTCGAAATTGAAAACTCTGCAAGCCTTTGTGAGAAACTAAAAACCTATAAAAACACATCGGGCATCTAAACAATAAACTCATAAATCATTTGCCGCGCAGGGCAGCAAAGACGCAGATCGTAATAAGACCCAGTGGACACATATGTTTACATCCTTTTACGATACTCTCCAATATTTAGTTTCAAGTATTTTTTACTTTATTATTTATAGAAGGCTAAAATAATCTAAGACAGTCCGTTACGGATTTCAATGACAATTTAATATTGCTGACTTCATATCGAAATTCATTATATTATTTATCATATGGTTTATTTTTAATTTTTTCTTCTTCTAAATTCAAATACATCAGCTGTCGTACATAAACATTGATAAATCGTTCGATTCTTCGAGCCCCTGGTTATACTATAGATCTGCCAAAGCAAAAAAAAAAACACCCGTTGTATTAATACGTACGTATTAATAATATTAATAATATTATTAATTATTAATAATACATCGTAGCTTTATGGATATATAGAATGTAGATATAAATGACAATGACCAATTATCGTACGGCAAGATTTGGTCTTTTCATTATATACTTTATGATATCGCAATGAAGCCTATAATTATCCAGTTTGAATCTAGACTTTTGCAGTGCTGCACGGGGGAGAAAAATGAAAAGGAACAAATACAATAGGAACGAGGTGTGCAAGGACATGCATTTGTTTCCTTGCTTGGCCAAAGTCAATGCATCCGACAGCGGGCTCGTAACCGTTAAAATCAAATCAAATCAGAGCAGATTTTATATTTACAGCTTTCCAATAAAAAAAGAACAATTTCTTCGTAAATAATTTCTTAAAAATTTGCAAATAATTATCAGATTTAAAAATAATTAGTAAAATAGATTGTGAAAAACATTATTGATAAAGTAAGCAAGCGATCTACTTAACGTCGGTAAATATGCGTAATATGAATTACCAATTATAAAACTGTATACGATAAATTAATTCCGTTTGAAGAAAATCGGAGCAATTTGAAAAGTCATATATGGTAATTTATAAGATACTGTGCACATATAGACCGTGCTTGAATTTACCGCTGTTAACAACTTCTTTAAACATACTTTTCGAAACAATTTTCGTCGCTTATAATTATACTTGGTAAATTAAAAGTTGATTCGAGTCAATTGAAAAATTGGGCGTTGGTGCGTATCTTGCATATTTTGTACGTTATTTTTTTTGTGAATTATTATACATGATCTTCCGTTCCCAATCTCAAAGAAGCTTTCAACTTTATTAAACAATTCGATGATTCTCCAATTAAATTATAAGCAAATTTTCAAAGTTTGTATGATTTCTTATATCCTTCTTTATTATATATATATACCGATCGCTAGTCATTGCGACATTATGCCTGATAATTTTTCCACTCCTGTATAACATGTCCGACAATTATATAATATTTTATTTTTCACGTCATCTCCGAAACCGTGGTAAAAGCTGTACATTTTAAATTCCCAAGATCTTATTTTTTTTTTTATCTTATCGCGTTATCGTGCTCATACGAAACTTTAACTTATACGACCACCTTCGCCCCTATAATGTATATACTCATACAACGCTCGTACTTATCAATGTCTCGCGTGGAACAGCGCACAGCGGAAATGCTTTTTTGACGATAGTAATATATGTACTATATATATATATATATATATATATATATATATATATATATATATATAATTTTCATTCATGATCATATATGTATATTTATATAATATTATACGTGGTAGCTTATTATAAAGAAAAATTTAGACAAATTTTATCTTCGAGAATATATAGAATATGTACTCTATAGTATTTGAATAAATATTAAATGAAACATCGGTGCGTTACGTATGCACTCTCTCTCTCTCTCTCTCTCTCTCTCTCTCTCTCTCTCTGTGCGTATGTGTGTGTGCGTGTGTGGGTGGGTGGGTGTGTGTGCTCTGCGGTTTTATATATAAGTACAATAATTATATATGTGATAATGATATACTGTCGTTACTTATATATTTATATATTATATAGCCCTTATGGCGTTGGCTTGTACCAATTCTTGATAAGATTGCCGGTGCTCCGAAAAGATAATTTTTGAATCCGCGCGCGCGAGATTAGATTTTGAGCACACTAGGCAAACGTAATTCTAAAGATTTATAGCTTACGATAGGTAATATTCCACGTAGAAATTATTGAATTATTACAAAGCATCGCATACTTTTACATTTTAGATAATTGTACCTAATACGGTGTTTTTTTATTTCTATAATAAGTAATTAAATCTTTTGAAGTGAACTTTTGCATCTTGCACATGTCAGTGTATAATATTATGGAAAAATCGTACTTTTAAGCTTTAACAAATCGAAGATCAGTAATAGTTAGCTAATTATTCTATTTAATAAATTGAATTAATTTTATAAGGAGAATTTTTTGTATGTCTTAATTGAACGAAAAAATTAAGAATTCATCGAAATGTTCAACTTCAAACTTATAATATAAGTGTCCCCTCGAAAACGGACGCCCCATATCTACAATAAATATATATCGAGTGATTTTTAAAAAACGATAAATTTATCAGGCGCGTATATCGCATTTTAATCACCTCGCATACGTACATATATATATATATATATATATATATATATATATATATATATATATATACTTCAAATGTTTATTTCCCATCCACCCGTGAAGATAAATCTTCGACTTCGCGCTTAAGATTCGGCGGAATTTGATTAGGATTTTGGCAATAAGCGTAGATGCACTCGGCAAAGGGGGGAAAAATAAAAAAAAGTGCATTTATTTTATACAAAATTTATGAATGATTGATAAACGAAATGAAAAAGTCCGGGTATGGATACAACGGTGCCCAGATAACTTTTCAAAGCTTCGAAGCCTCTGCTTCAAACAAACACACACATGTACCAAGAGAGAGAGAGAGAGAGAGAGAGAGAGAGAGAGAGAGAGAGAGAGAGAGAGAGAGCGTGAGAGAGAGAGAGATAGGGGAGAGATAGCGGGAGAGAGAAAGTGAGAAAGCATATGAGAATTATTGTGCGTGTGACACGGGACACATGAGATGTCGGGCAGTCTATGACAGTTAGAGGAGTTTTACTCATTCGCGAAGGTTTTTGAAACATATATTTGAATTTCGAGTTTGAACTAATTCTTATTATCAATTGAATTGTTTGAATAGTCGTGGAAATCAGAATCTCTATTTATTAGAATAATATTATACAGCGTTTAAGCATTTATTTTGAGTATCTATTTTTTGTTCATTGAATTTGCAACATCTCAAATTCTAAGTAGTACTTGTAAATTTTCTAAAATCTAGCTGATTTATAGATTAAATTTCTAATAAACTCTAGATCTTTGTGTTTTTATTTGACTAATAATTTTCTTTTTCGTAGATTTCTAAACAACTAAATTGTTCACAATAAATAATAAAATATTTTTTCGGCATTACACTCTTTAAATTTTGCATTCTGTAGGCCAAACTACATTCAAGCAAATTCGATGGATGCATGCCTTTTCCAAATTCAAGGAAACCCTTCCAACTTCTATTGGGAAAGCAAATGGGAGCGTGTCCTTCTAATAGTATACCAATACGTCTTTGTAAGCTAAAAGTTTTTATACCGTTTATATGGAACACAACTAAGTTCATGTCAAGGAAATCATTATCTTAAAAGGTACATGTCATTATGCTGATAATGATCCAAACAAACGTAATTTTATAGGACGGGGCGAGCTATTCAAAGCCATTTATAAATAAAAGTGACCGACGTCATTGGCCAGTCATAACACGTCCTTTGGTCCTGGGACGCGATGAAAACTAATACCAGTTTTTCATCGCAACGGATTACTGCACATCAGCTATTTTTCCAGAAAACTATACTCAAAAGTACTACGAATTCTCCGCGACATTGATGGAAATCGTTTTATGATTAAAAATATATAATTCTACTGCGAGTGTCATATACTTTTCCAGGCAATATGTTGACTCACGGTGTCGGCCAACTATAATTCCATCTTTCGCCACGAAAGGCGATTGCAAGGATTGGAGTGTCTTATATATATATAGTATAATGAATAGTTGATTATCGTCCGGACCAGAGTTATATAACGTGCGTCGCGCAGGATTGCGGCCAGATTCGTTTCCTTATGGTTTTATCAGTCTTATCGTGCTTGTACTTGCGCCCGATCATTCTAATACCTATAATATATTTCCCAATTTAATAACAAGGCAATGGTCAAATTATCATTCGTGCGATTATATAACGTGTAACGTATTACACATCAGAAACGGAAAAAATTAGCTTCTCTTATCGACTTTTTTCATTCAATCGGCCACTTCCTTTCTGTTATATGTTTTTAACTTCTCTCTCACACGCTCTCTCTCTCTCTCTCTCTCTCTCTCTCATTATTTCTCTTTAGTTCTGATCGTTGCCTCCTTTCCTTCCGGTATACATGTTGGGAGCTGTTTTAAACAGAAGTAAATTGCAGATTGAACCCGATAGTTTTCGAGGAAACGCACTGATCAAACTTCGTTTGTTCTTCCTTTTTCCACGCTTGTGTGTAATATATATATTATAGCGTTTTTCAGTTCTATTCAACGAAACTTGCGCGCACATTTGATATATTGCTGAACAGGACTGCTGATAAAATGGTGAGTATTGAGAGCTTCAGAAATATTAATGACATACTTGGCGGTCCAATTTTACACGAGAACTCTCTAAAATTGTTCATATACGTATTTACATTACTGATAGGTTTTTAGTTTAATATGCTGATATTTTTTTAGTTTTTTACATTGGGAATATCGTCATTGAATGAAACACTTCATTCTAAGCTAATTATAATTAATTTAAGTTTTCTAAATTGTTAATAGTTTCTTCTACTCCGACATAATTGAATACAAAATTACTCTTCAATACCTCTAATATTCTTCCGACAAAATGGATCTATATATATATATATATATATATATATATATATATATATATATATATATCCGATGAACAAATTACTTTGATGCAGGCAGAATTTATATATATTTTTCTGCATATTGTGGAACATACTGTAAAGTATTTTATTAGTAATTAAATAAGGAAAATTATTTTCAATATCTTGAACTATCAAAATGTATTTATAATGACATAAAGAGTTTCTATGATTAATATAATTACAATTTATATATTTTTCAGCACTGGAATCCTAAAAAACTACCTGCTGTGCTGAAATTGAGCTTCAGAATTTTTTCTCAACCGTATATGAAATGTATCTATGTCGTATTGACGACGAGTTGAAGATTTAAATATTTTTCATATACTTTTTTATTTCTCAAAATAATTCGATTCTCAAAAAAATTAGTCGTATATGATAAAATTAAATCAAAACAAGAAAAATAATAATTTTGAAAATGTTTTAATGGTGCCGTTTATACGGTGGTGGATGATTTTTCATAAATTATAGTTTATAAAGGACTAATTTGAAATTTAATTTGAAAAACTAGCTAGATCAAAAGCAGAGGAGAGAAATTCAATAGAAGAAAGGGAATACGTAGAGAAAATGTAATACAGCAAAATGTAAAAGACAAATGTAAATAGCGAAAACCTAAATGTTAAGAGAATTTTTTGCAATGTTGAATGTTGTCGATAGGCACGGGAATGCAGAGCCAAGGGATTCAATATTATATGTGTGTGCGTGCGCGCGCGCGTGTGTGTGTGTGCGCACGTGTGTGTGTGTGTTAACAGAGTTAAAGTAGTCCATAAAGGAATATTGTATATAAAAAATAACACCTCTTAGTATTAGATCAAAATGGATTTTATTTCTCTGTAAAATATCAAGCGATGCTCTCTTTTATAAGTGCAGCCATTGACTGAGGAAAAGACTATATATAACATATAGTAATTGATACATATCAATAGATGTCGCATACATCGCGTAACATATATAATACGCATTGTACATATGTAGTACGATATAATTAAATGAGTATATTAACAATATACAGGTCTATTATTTTGTAAAAATAATTTGATTCTACCAAAACTCTTAAGTATAATCACTGCGTAGCCGGCGACTTTGTTAGGCAAAAGAAAAAATAATTTTTCTACCAACCTATTTACATAAATACTTGTACGTTTATAGGATGTTTGGAAAAAATGTAATAAAAACAATATATTTTACAAAATCATATAATCCCATATAATTATATAAGTTTTTGTATTATTACATTATTAGATAATATAATATTATTAAAAGCAGGTAATGAGAGTTTTAATGTGCATTCCAAAATGTCAGCACTGTTCAGTTAACTATTATGCACAAAGAAAATTAGAAAGCAATAGAAAATAGACGAATCTAAAATACAATATCAAATGAACAGGTGGGTAAGAGGGCCTAATGTCAGGAATATTGTAGGTATCCATCTTAAGGATCACTGTAGGGATATGGGCAGATGTCAAGAGCTTGGTAATTTTAAGCTCAGCTTCCTCTACCTGTTGCGTGAAGTCCATTATTCTCTTGTTGGAATTTTCAATCATGCATGGTAGCTGTTTAGCGAAATTGGTTTGATCCAACCAATTTTTCTTCAGAATCTCTATATTCTTTTGCTGTGTTGCTAATACACCCTCTATCTGATCGATGACTTGCTGCCCTTTGTCCAACTTGTCAATTTCTAATCCCTTTGCTATAGCCCATAAATAACACTGTATAGATTGGACTACTAACCAACCTCTTTTCATAAAAAACTTCTGATAAGATCTTCCGGATTTCGGAGGGATTGCATGTCAATTTTATGGTTTTTAAGGAAGCTAATTGTTTGAACTATGCTTGCAATTGCTTGGTGAGAGCGGTCTCGAGCACATCCTGGGGTTTAAGGATTAAGTTAATTGCTTTACGACTGCGCTCGAGACCGAACCTTCAACACGTGCGCCGCAGCCGCTCGAGAGAACCGATAGAGTTTATGACGTACGTTTGGAAACAATAGTCGTTTTTCTTTGTTTTAATATGATCTCCATCTGCGCAAAATTTGAACGGAGCCTTGCCTCCCCCGATTTTTTTATAGTTAAGAGCGATGCAATTAAAGGCAAGAGCCTCCTGATCATCGACAGGAGAAGTCAGTACCGTGCGACGCTTCAAGCGAGATACAACCTGTTGTAGTATACCATTTTCAACATATTATATATTTTATACTATTAAAACATACCAAATGTCTAAGATTATTTTCCTCCAGTTCCTTATACTCCGTTATAATTGAACACTAATACCTCCCGTTTGCAATTAGATACTTTCTTAAGGCTAGAAATAAAACATGAAGTCAATCTGTAATAAGCCTCCTCATAATCCCCTAAAACACTTTCTATATATATAATTAATGAAAAATTGCAATTGGGCTTTGAGTTCACAAGAGAAAAATCTCTCATTTTCTTATGAAAGTACATAACAAGCTCTTTACTTACTTGCTCCGGGATTATCTCCAGACATCGTGAAAATACGGCTGTTAATATACCACGAGAGAATTTCAACTTATGAAATATCACTGAGAAGTAGTCAATTAATCTCTCAAAGGTAAATAATCTTTCTAGTAGATGAATAAGCTGCCCGAGGCACTTGACTTCACTTTCATTGAATGACGCAATTACTTCCTTTCTAGTCCCTTCTATATTGAATGACTATGTGTTTTGTATATTATAAAATTTTCTGATCTCAGTTAATATATCAGAAAAGATAATTTGCTGGGGAGGGGGATCTTCTATTACTGCTTCAATGTTGAGCTTCGATGGTGATACTAGATTGGATGTCTCATTGAACAGGGCACTTTCTTGACTGGTCATTATTACTCTGGCAACCACTGTTTCCACTATTTTTGAATTTTTCAATCCATTCTTTGACTCCATCTCCAAACTCAGAGATATTGCATTCTTGAGCTATTCCTGATAGGCTCTTTTTGTCCAAATCTGATAATATAGATTTGGAGGAACTCCTACACAGTGATATGGATGTCTTGCTCGTCTGTTTAGATATCTCTGAGCTGCTGGGACAGGATTCTACTATTTCACTTCAGGGGTAATACCTTTGATAACACTGGTAGCACACGATTAATGAGGGAGCTAATATTCCTGACGCAATGAATACTTTCGGAGTTACTGAAGGACTACTCAATTGTATCGGATATTATCTCAAGGGCTGATGAGGAACTGATTGCTTCTTTACAACATTGGAAACTATCTTGCATTGTTGCCACTAAAATATTCGCAGTAGGTACCTCTCGCGCCTATGGTGCCGGTTGAAGATTCTTGATCTCTCGGGATTTTTCCTTCTTGCTTCCTCGGCTACTATGTTTTTCTTGTACGGTAAATCCGTTGGAGGCCATGTAGATTCGTTCCTCACATTCAGCCTCATTCTCGAGAAACTCCAATAAGTTTTTGAGGCTATCACCGTCATGTTCATTATCTCTAGATTTTGGGCTGCGTTGTCAAGTCCTTAGCACTTCGTCTGGCAGGAAACGACTCTACCATAGGATAAATCATCATTGCATAAGTATCCCTCGTTACGCCTATCGTCTCTAAAGCATTGATGTCAGCCGAAAGTTTATCGTAGATTGGGCTACACTTAGATTCTCTTCCTTGGTTTTCACGTTTTCCAGAGTCATAGAGAACACTTCTCAGGTGTAAAATTCTATCAGTAGATTTTTTCGTCCGAACAGTTGTTGCAACGCACTGAAAGCCTTCGTATAGTATTCAGTAGTAGTCGGATAACCGCGAATAATGTTGGCTTTCGAGTTTTCTACAACAGCCTGTTTCAAATATTCCAACTTATCCTCGTCCTTAATATTTACATCTTCGTGTATTTTTTTAAAATGAGACCAGAACTTCATCCCATCACTTACTTTTCCACAGGGTTTCGGGATTTCCATTATGGGCCGCTTAAATGGTTTTTCTGCACGAACAACTAAATACGCTGTTTCATTGCTTCGTTCATCTTGGTCGGCTTTTTCTGGCTTCACATATTTTTTAACCTCAAGAATTTTCGTCTATACTCATTGTGGGCTTCCATGTATTTCTCTATATCGCTATCCTGCGCACCAAATTCTATCAGCTGCTGAATGAATTTACTGTTGGCATTTTCGAGCTCTCCCATCTTTGATTTGAGTAACTGAAATTCAATTTTCCGTTCCGCGAATGTAGTATCATTTTCTTCACAGTAAATCATGAACGCATTGCAACACTTTGTGAACTGTGAACGTATAAGTCCTTTAGTTTTCTTGATAATTTCCATTTTTAACCAAAATATAAACAAAAAGGTAGGTTAAAATAGACTCATTGAATTTAATACACTCGCGTAATACAGCCCTGTCACGGACGCCAGAAAATGTTCAATTCACTATTATGCACAAAGAAAATTAGGAAGCAATAGAAAATCGACGAATCTAAAATACAATATCAAATGAATACACATTCTTTCAAGATTTTTGAATAAATACTCAAGAATATCTTATGTACAAAAATCTTTAACGTTTCTTTTATTCTCTCTACAACCTTCTCACTTGAGAGCAAACTCCGCACTGCCTTCAGACCATAGTGTCGAAATGTGCACTCACTCACGTACTGCAGAAAACGCTCTTATACCTGCGTACCATATAGTCCGCATAACTGAATTGGGAGACGGGCGGACATCTCAGTTAGGAAAAACCCATCTGTTTCGCGACAGATGTTTATCGTGTTGCTATAATGGTGGGAAAATCCCTTGCGGAGAATTTTGTACTTCATAAACGCATAATAATAAAATAACAATATAATATTTTCTCCGTAAATCCGACATCCTCCCACCTTGAGTTCTATATTTTGAACTCAATTTGTAATTTTACTTCCTTTCGCTTCACTTCAAGAATACGGCTTAAATTTTTAATACAAACTTATTACTATTACAATATAATGAGTGACGAAAAATATTACAAAAATATACAGAATTATTAATACAGAAATTTTCTAGATTAAGTACAGTTATAATAATTGGGTTTTTTAATAACACGTCCGCTTCTAGTTTTTCTTACTGGAGTACATACATCACCTCTCGACCCATTTGTCTTGTTGATTTCCATAGTTACATCATTCGATTTAATTTTCAGATTATTTTCGATTGTTCTTTCAGACATTTTCTCAAATACATTCTTAAATTCCTTTGCAATCTCAACGTCTAACTGTAAGGGATAAATACGCTGTATTGGACGCTTGAATATGCCCGATTTCGTTTTTAAAACGGCAACAGGTACTTGTCCGTCATGACCGGTATACAATTTTTTAACGCGTGCTAATGGCCAGTTTATTCGTCTTTGATTGTCGTCCCCTATCAGAACTACATCTCCAATATTAATTTTACGATTTTCGTTTACATTAGATCTCAATACTATCTGTCTCAGATACTCCTTTCGGAATCTGTTTTTCAAATGAGACATAATTTCTTGTTTATGTTTAAATCTCGAATTTAAATCCATTTCCTCGAGCTGATATAAATCGGGAACTTCACTTTCTCTGATATCTTGTAAAAAGATCGACGGTGTAAGGGGCTTAATATCACTCGCATCCTCAGTTATAACAGTCAGAGGTCGTGAATTTAGAACAATCTGCGCTTTTCAGAATCTTTTCAGTAAGAATCAAACCAATGTCTATTTGAAACGAGTACCAAAATTTAATGAATAACGAACATAATATTTATACTAAGACGTAAATTCAGCTTGAATTTTAAGCCTAAAATTACGAATTATATACTTTCACTTTTTTTTTAAAATTGGCTAATACTGCGATAGTGAAGGAAACTTCTATTTCCAAATCGATAAAATACTTCAATTACTTACTGTAACTAAATTTTGAATAATAAGAAAATAATTCCATTTTTTTTTACATAAATACGTTTCTGTATAAATATATGTTTGCATTGCCACCATTTATATCCGATTAAGGAATGCTCTCGACTTATTTGAAGAATTTCATCCGTATAATAGATAGGCGTTGGGCCTCGTCTGGCTATAAGCATACAATGTCGCGCTGTCTCGTTCCGTATTCGTTGGTGGGGGGGGGGGGGGTTGGAACTGGTCGAATTCGTGCATCGTATGCTGAACACATGTCGCAGACCGATGAATCCGACTGTAATATTTTATAACCGCTGACGCTTCAGGTAAATATAGCCCGTTATAACACTATGCACATTTAAATCAGTTATAGATTTATTTGGCTTGGATGTTTATTTATACAGCTCGCCCAGCGTTCGTTATTTATCGCCAATATTTGAAAAAGTATGTCCTTTTCTGCACAGGCTACGCGGAAAAACAATGGGCAAAGGGTATTCTTTGTTTTTTCGAGGCGTCTTTGCTGATTTTTTAGGATAGGAATGGTTTTATACAAGTATCTTGGATAAGACGGGACGGATTGCACACCCTAATTTTCATTAGGGTTCATCGAACCGAGTAACGAAAGACTTGACATATTTATCTTTTAATTTTATAAGCAACAATTATTTCTTCAAAACAATAAAACATATGAAATGAAAAGACCAAAGTGTATTGGTAATAGCGGGACACAGCTGGTTCAGTAGCGGAGTATAAGGAGCATGTCAAGAGATGGCAAGAATTAACATAATATATTTTACTGCCCGCTAGAATAAAAAGCAAAAATTATTTCATACCTCAGTTTAGTAAGGGTAATAATCACGTACTCCTGCTCCAATTGGTTTAATATTAATCCGAATCTTATGGAAAAAAATAAGAATGTTCGAAAGAAAAATCTTAAGGTGTTGCTTAATGTTATATAGAAACTACGCCGATAAACATAAAAAAAGAATATCCAATGTAACACTATATAAAAAAGGCACAAATTATCAGAATTGACATTTTCATTATTAAATTAATAAGAAACTATGTAAAATCAGTTGCTAATATAGACAACAATCTGATTTAAAAAATTCAGGAAAATGACAAATTCAGATCACTAGTAGCAATTGACGGAGGTTTTGCATCTGTAAACGAATTTAAATTCCTCGATGAAAACCAATATATTTGTAACTTAAGTGGCACGCCTGTGCTATATCGTATCCCTAGAAGAAACAGCAACAAAAGATTCTATAAATACGTATACAACATAACGCTGAGGTGCCCAACGGACTTGACAGCTAGGGACATTAAAACTATGCTTAATTTTAAATACGATTAAAAGCAAGTGCATCTTAAGTTCGGTATTCCCAGGGAGACGTTTGTCTCCCGGCTTTGTTTTTCTTCTTTTTTTCTATCTTTTGTTCTTTCTTCTCTCTCTCCATGATATGTTAGTGTAGTTAGTTTTTTCCATACTGTCATACAGTTTAATTTTTCCTAGCGTCACACTCTAACACCTAACATGAAGCCTTATACACGTCTACTAGTATGTAAGTAACTTTGTATGCGACATCACAATTGTAAAAACTTATTGTAACGAGTATGGTCCTTACGACCATTTTATAAGCGAAATTTAGGTAATTTTGGTTTTTGTTATGTCTTTTTCCCACTGTGTATATGTATATAATTTTTTCTTGAATAAAGCATCTTTAATAAAAAAAAAGATTGCAAGAATTATGAAAAAAAGCAGAACCTAATTTTTACTATTAAATATCTATTATCCCAAAAATAAAAGTTAATAATATTATTTCAATATTTTAATTACATACTTCTGTTAATACGACATAAGTTCTCAATAAGTGTTAATAAAATTGATGAATATAATAATAAAAAAAAACACGCAATAGATCATTGTGCATGAGACGAAACATTTATCCACGAGAACATATTGCAAGTAGCTGCAGGTAATATTGCAAACGATGAAGTCACGAAGAAAGGGGGTATCTCCCAAATCTTGGCGCAGTCAGAAATCGTTGTGATTACATAGCATATAGGCGTCGGTGCTCGACTTGGGCGCCTATTCGCTCCGTACATTCCTTGGGGTGGGATAATAAAATCGATCTCAGCCCACACTGCGGCAAAAATTGGCAATAGCAATTTTGACTATTGGCACTGACCAATTTTGTATAAAAATACAGGGGTATAACCGGCAAGTTAAAGTTGAAATGTAAAGGAAAATGGTTGAAATGATTAAAATATAACATGTAAGATATAAATTAGGCAACTATCGTTTAGTTCTGAAATCGTAAAATATGGAAAGGAAAAATCAATAAATAGCATCAGTTACGAATATAAAGTTAAATAATACCTTATTGTAATATGCGATGTATATACCCGATGATATATCTGTATCAGATGTATCGTATATCAAGAAAGATCGTGCAGTTTATCGTGCTAGCAAAGAGACATTTCAAAGGATATGTTAACAAATAAAAAATACTTATGAAAGATCCTTAACAATTTGTCTTTCTAAAATTAATTTTATAGATCTTTCGTCTCAGTTTCAATTTCAGACTAAAAGTTCAGTAATAGAATTTTATAAGCTATTTTCTTTCCACTACCAAAAATTATTTCAAAGAAAATGTCTTCAAATATATCTGTAAACAGAGTTTTTTAAATTAACAATTACGCATATTAAAGTACTAGCATTTCCTCTCTATGCAGAACTCTTACAGGCTTCGTCTATATAAAATAACGATAGCAGCTGATCGGTAAAATAATTACAGCGACAGTCATGATTTTATATAAATACTACCAGTTGCTTGGTTATGTGCACATTAGTCAAGATTCATATTAGCACAATTGCATGCACATAATTACACATTCGTCTATACAAATATACCAGTCTATATAATAATACAAATTTTACAGTATAAAATAACGCGAAATTTTCGAACAACGAGCTCTCAATGCACTTGTGATGAAATATGAATACAAATTGTGTCAGAGTATAGGAAATTTTACTGGTGTTTTTGATTTTTTTTTTTTGTTTTTGAGCCACCAGAGGGTGTCCCAGTGAATCGTGCACGGAGCGAACGGTGCGCGCTCCCAATATAGCCCGCTGAACAACTTTATATATTTCGTTAATAATCGCATATTTTGCAATTGTATTAAAAAATAAAAAAAAATTTTTAATGTGCAGGACAAAGAACCCCTGTCATATAACCTAAATAATATATTATAATATAATAATAATAATAAATAAATAATATAATAAATAATATAATAATAATAAAAAACCTATTTTCTCGTTTAATTGGTTATTTTGACGTTATATAGCAGCGAACGCGGAATTTTCAGCGTACAGTTATAATATTTAATTTCTCAAGAACTGAATTAAAAATAATATATTCGATTAAAATTTTTTGATATATAAAAAATTTACATCGTTCTTATCATTTTCATGCGAGTTTTAGTAATAAAAACTAATTTTAAATAATAAAAAATTGAATGCCAAAGTGATACGCCCGACCACGCATGCCCCGTCTTCTCCTATAGCTACGTTCGATTTGAGTGCTGTATAATTTCTTTTTCTTTATTTTTTGTTTGCTAAATCCATGTTACATAATGATTCATACAATGTTCGCGCAGTAATCGTGCGAAAAATTCCAGTCGGCCTATATATATATATATATATACACACACACACACAGAGCAATTTATTCTTTATCGCCTGATTCCGCAAATAAATCTTGTACAATTTCGCATACTCGATATATATATAAATTCTATTATCGTTAAACGATTCAGCTATATATACATATACATACACTCGTATTCTGTTTTAAACTTGACCGCTGGGATAAATTATTGTTGAGCAATATAATATGCTGTTAAAACTTTTCTTTACTACAGGGCCTCGCGTATATAAAAGGTATAGAAAAAAACGAAAGATAAGATAAAAAGTTCGCCGAGATTTGATTTTTCGACTGAATTTATATCTTAATTGGCAGTCGATTTATTTACATATTATTTTATAACCTTCGATATATAATTTACTTTATTAAAAAAAAAAAAATTGATAGATCTCAGCGTGTAATCCATTTACATTTGCATACAAAGTAACGAATGTCGTAACTTTTTACTAATACATAAAATATCGGAGATAAATTTCAAAAAAAAAAAAAAAATAAGTCCCTTCGTCCGCGAGCTTTATTGCAATTTATATAATTTTTAAACGAAATAAATTTGACGAATTTGATATATTTATTTTTTTAAATCGAGTTCGTTTCGGAATGATTAACGAGCATTTATAATACTCCAGCTCACGCAATTGTGATACGATGATCGAATCGCGAAGGAGTATAATAGCGGGATAAAAACTTTTCCTATATATAACCGAATTTTGTAATGGCTGCGTGTATATATATATATATATATATATATATATATATATATATATGTATGTATATGTAAATTTTGATTCATATGTAACTCTGCAAGCGCAGCCGCGGGCGGTCTCGGGAATTCCGATAAAATTGGAACGATTAAAAATTTTTTCTCTGTTTACGTTCAAAAATTGATCGAGACGAATTTTAGAACTTGTCGCTCGCGTCCCTTATTAATTTTTTACCGGACTGTGCGAAGATTGGGGAATAGAAAGGCGCGCGGGATAGGTCAGCCAATGATTTTTCTCCGTAAATCTACGTAGCGTGAAAAGTTGACTATTGGAAAATGGCAATATTTGCTCTACGCAGAAGTAAATCCAGAATAGGCGCGGACGCGCAGCTGTTACATATATATGCAAATAAACACCGATGGCATTGGCGTCGCGTCGTAAAGATTGCAAAGAAGAAACCGAATGTATATATATATATATATATAAGAATATATATTCTTTTGTAGAATGTATTTCTCGAATCCTGAATGTTGAACAAAAAATAATTCAAACAGAATTGTTAATCTTTCATATAGGATAAATTATTTCTGATAATATGAATAATTTTTAGAAATAATTCATCAAAGCAATAATTCGTTTATGGTAAAAATGATTTGAAAATAATGAATTATTTAAGGCATTAATAGAATTTATGAATTTGAAAGTTCTAAAAACTAATTTTAATTAATTACAATTTTATCATGTTCGCCAAAGTTGCTGAAAAATGTTTAAAAACGAATAAGTGAATAATTATACTTATATAATTAATTTTATGATATTTGCTAATATCATCCACTTCATTTAAGATACGTCTATATATGTTTACTTATCTCATAAGTAATAAAGTTTATTTAATGAATAAGTGAAATTATACGTATAAAAGGGAAAAATATAAGTAAAAGGATCTATTGAATGAAATAAGGCATTTATCATGGTATTTGCTAACTTCGCTATAGACTTACTATAGTATAACTAAAAGACTTCGCATGGAAGAAGATTAGACGTATCAATTAAAATGAACGTCTGATTAGTCGAAGTGCCAGAAGGTACTGAATTCATTATCATATCCAGTGGCTTTTCCATGTTCGCTTGCTGCACTAGCAAATCAACCCCGACTGCATTTACCCCATTGTACAATGAGTGAATTTCCAAAAATCATAATTCTGTGAAACGCCCGTATTTTTCCAGAATGGAACTGTATAGAAGATTTTGTTCTCGGAGGATTTCCTTCAAAATTTTATACACCCGCACAGAAGAGGTATTTTGCGATCCTGAGAAATATTATTGCAAACGGTAAGGAACATGAATACCCAACAGTCCCATGGCCGTTCTAACTGATTTTTTCGACCGTCCGTATCATATACACGCAATAACAAACATTTAGTGCGTGCGTGCGCGCATAAGTGTGTGTGTGTGCGCGCGCGCATCTGTTTACCTGCAACACTGTTGTCTTGCCGCACCTCGGCCCCGCGCTCAGACCCGATGAAAACGCGCGGCCGCGTGCACTCTCGTTAAATCATCGGGGCGCCTCGTCGGAAACACCCCCCATCGGCGTCGAGGCGGCCCTTTGACTAACGATAAGTCGACGGCGCGCGCGATAAAAGGTCGACGGGCGATCGTCGCGGGCGTGTACAAGGGCGAGAATAAGTTCGCGAGCATGTCCGCGGTGAATATAGGGGATAACCGTGTGAATAATTTGCGATATATATATATATATATATATATATATATATATTACACGCACACGCACACGCACACATAACGCATTCGCGCATTATCTAATCGACGACCGAGCCTGGTGTGTGCGAAAAAAAGCATTGGCAGCCGCGGGCTTGATAACCGCGCGAAGAAGAGGAAAAGGGGGTGGGCAGGTTGCAGCTCTAGCGAGCGACAACGGTTACATAACATATATATATATATATATATATATATATATATATATATATATATACATATATATGCCATACGTATGCATACGTAATATAAATATATATGGCATATAATATGAACGAATAATTGCGCGCGCCGCAGTGTACTCGCGCAAATTGTCAATGAAATCGTCCATCGCGTGTAGGAGGGCGCCACTGAGTGTAAAAACCAAAATGTCCGACATGAGTAACATGAGTAATTGAAAAAACTGGAGATTTTAATTCAAAATGGACGTTTATACTTAAAATATTTATTATCCTAGTTATTATCGTACAATATTTTATAATCTCATTGCATATTGGAAAAAGAATAAGTGTGATACAATTGTTTTCTTTGCATTTTAATTAAATATATAATCTAATAAAAAAAAATTAATTAAAAATAATTCTTTAAATGGATTTCTTTCTCTTAATAATTGTAATATGTGTATTTTGTGTTTTGTAAACGTAACTGACCTTACAGCTGTAATTGATTGTTTTCTTATTCCAGTTAATTTTTATTACTTTGGTGTACTTGTTATGATTGTTCACCACTTCAATATCGGAAAATAAAGTAAATCTTTGAATTTTAACAGCTTCGGCACCAGTAATACAATAACAACTTAAATGAAGGTTAACACTTCTTCTCAAAGTTAACGAACAGCAGTAGATGAATCGAAACCAATAGTCGTGGTTGGAACAGTCAGGTTATCCTTTATTAACAATTTTCCATTATTAACAAGTAATATTTACTAATGTTTATTTTTATTTCATATTCTGTATGGGGGTGATTGTAAACTCTGACAAACGTCTGACTGCAATTGTTTAATTATAAACATTTTATCTTATACGACTGTACGGCCGATAAAAATATTTTTTAGTTCTAAAAGTGAAGTTTTTTTACAGCAATCTCCCTTATCAATATAAGTTTTCTATATTATGTGAGGAACGTTGAATGATCCTTTTTTTGCTTTATATCTTTCTTTACATCGGTAATTTTTATATCTTTTTTTAAAACAAATCTTTAAAAAAACCCCGGAATTTTACCGATGCAAGCAATACTTTCGAGTACTTTTTCTAGTCTCACGGCTGTCCTTTTTTATTTCTGCTCTTCACCTCTAGTAGCGCATATTCTGATTAAATTGACAATAAAGATTTTATTATATATATATATATATATATATATATATATATATATATATATATATATATATACCTATCCAATGTGGATTGTAACAAGCGGCGGTGTAATACATACTCCTGGTGCATACGACGACCGCGCATTTAAGAATCTTTATTATATGCGCCGAGCGATAAGGAGCCGCGCTGCACGTTCGCTGTGCGCGCCGGCTGCATACATTATTCTGCTCGCCCCACTGCATATCCGTGTGCGTTCGTGCTACATACACATCGAGCGTATGCGAACTTGAGCGTAAGTTCGGCGCGCTTTATGGCGCGTGTCCTATATAAATATATATATACATATATACATACACGCATACACACACGACGTACTCACTTACGGAAGGGGAAGTTGTCCCGTGACGTTACATTACGCGGGTGTACATATATAAATGGTGAACGATGGCGGTTGGGTTATCGTTGTATGCGCCGCCACCCCCTCGGAAGTGTGGTCGTTTCCTCGAATAATATATATATATATATACACGCGGGTACACGCGTTAAAAAGGGGGTTCGCGAGGACTGAGCACCAACGTACCAGCGGCATCTTTTTACTTCTTCCTTTTTTTTGCCCTCTTCTTCTTATTCTTCTTATTCTTCTTATTTTTTTTCTTTCAATTTTTCTATACCACTCCGATATTTGCGACATTTTGGCCTGTATTAACCCAAGCTATGTAATACTTAATTCATGATAGCTGAGATTCGTAAGTGTCCACGTCGCTGTCCGCCGCATGTCCATATCGCGCTGTCCGATGCAATGTTGATTCACACGATTTCCCGAAAAAAATCCCTAAAACTGTTAAAAAAGCTATTAATTCAGTTTGTCAAATTAATAAGGTGTAGTTATTTCTAAAAAAAACAAAACGTATATTTTTAAAAAGCATGAAAAACGCAAAAATCCACTAATAACGTTAGAACACGTCAAATTTTAACGTAATGCTTTAAAAACTGCCTAATAGCCGTAACAGCTGTTGAATTTATTAAATAAATTTCCATTGCGAAACAATCCAAGTGCTTTTTACGATATTCTTTTTTTCAAATATTTTTACATAAAAAATTCAGTAAAAAAAAAACTCGCGACTTTTATCTCGCTACTCCGTTGCATTATTCCTTAATAAAGTACTAAATTAGATGATAAATTGTTGTATTACGTAATGAAAGAAAAATCACGATTAATATCTGTTAAATGCGAACCGGAAAAGAAGCATTTGGAATTGCTTTTTACAAGAGCCGTTTCACCCTGTTTTAAAATGGTTTTTCAATATAACAAAATAAACATGCCTTATCTTCAAGGTGCATCTTGTCTATATGCACCGCGCCGCATTGGAATATTATTATTAATTAGAATCGGTGAGGCATTTGTAAGTCAAGAGCATGGAAACGTAACCAGTACAAAAGCATATCGAAAATAAAAAATATATTCACGGCAATAAAAATATACGTACATAAAATATTCGTAAGACGCAAGGAAAATAAAAAAAAAAACATTTATTTTACGAAAATTCCATCAGTATACAGTTTGTACATTTGTACATTTTGACAATAAATAACATCTGAAACACTGTAATAAACATGGTAACAAGTGATGCATTCTTAACTCGGTATTTCAGTTATACATAAAGTCTAAAACAAGTAACAGTCAATAATTACAGATAAAAAAATATCGTGTATACTATCTGGTAAGAAATATACAGACAATCGTTTAATTTTAAATTTAACAAATATATATATATATATATATATATATATATATATATATATATATATATATATAAATGAACACAACCCAGTGACAAACTAGTGCGAATGCAATAAAATGTCCTTTAACAACTAATACTATTGTAAACCTTTATCATTTGGCGATATGGATATTCCATACGCATAAAGATATCGTTGTCAACACAGGGGCGTAAAATTTTTTATTTGCTCAAGTCGCATACATATCACTGTATAGATAGTTTTCGTAATGGTTGCTTTATCTATAATTTATCTATATTGAAAAGAGATTTGCTTTAATATCTTGTTTTATACATAAAAGTGAACTTTTTATGATTAATGGTTTTCTTCGTCTACACATAAAATTTTTGTTAATTCTATTTATAAAAAATTTTCTTTTTTTCTCGTTTGTATTTTTTGTAATAATTAATTTTAAATTGTATGAAAGGGTCAATGATAAATTGGAAATAAAGCTTCAAATTCGGTATACAAATTAAAAACAATTCAAGCGTAAATACATATGAAATTATTATATTATTAATTATAGTTAATTTATTTTTCTATAAATAGATCCTACCGGGTCATTAATTTTATTACATTGCTGTAAGTAATAATTTTATGAAAACTTGTAAATACTGCCTTACATGCACAGTTGCTTTTCGTCGCGTGATAATAAAGCTGTATAATATTAAAAAATATGCGTATAAATACGTAACAATTTTTAAGTTTAAGTTTTTAGGTTAATATTAACGTTTAATGATACATAATTCTTAAATTTTACGGTGCTTTACCGCTTTATTAGTGTTAATATTATTGTTAATATTACGTTATTGAGTATAGTGAATAATAAAACTTGAAGGGCAGTCGAATTCTAATGCTTTATGTATATGAATTATATTATTGTACATAATTAAGTTATCAAAATTGATTGTATACTGACGGACATTTAAAAATTTTTTTTCTTTTTTTTTTTTTAATACAAGATTTTAGAGATCACTTCGTCATCTATGAATACGAACAATGAGTGAACTTTTCAACAAAAACATAGCTCACAGAATTTTGTTTCTTAGTTAATAAAACACACACACACACACACACACACACACACACACACACACACACACACACACACACACACACACACACACACACACACACACACACACACACACATTTGTCATCCAATTCCATAGTTTTTCAATTATTTCAGAATGATTTATTCGAATTTCGAAAATGCTTAGAAGCCTACATTCAAATAAAATTCTATTACAAATATCACAGAAAATTTTTTATTATGTTATAAAGTCTGCTGTATTTAAAAAAGTCTGATCAATTTGATAATTTATGCCAAATGTGATAGCGCTGCCATATGTCATAATATTAATAGTACTCATATATTTATTTTGCTTTTTCAACAAAGTATAACTTTGGTGCTTTATTTCATTTTTATCAATAAGTTTCTTAATATGTAAGAAATCATTCACAATATTATATTGAAATAGTATTATCTGTTTTACTTTATGCAAATCGATCTTTTTTTGATATATATTATATATAAGCTTTTATATTGTAATATATTATATATGATAATATTATAATAAAATCAATAAATATTTTTATCGGTCTTCAGTCTTGATACTTATTTTTAATGTTATAATAAAAGCTTAATTCTTTTCATTTTCATTCAATTTCCAATTTTGAGAAAACCCAATTATTTATTTTTTTTTAATATATGCAGGAATTGTAAAATACTTTTTATGCTCGTTTCTTAAACACTGTTAAATTTTCTCATAATAGCGCTCGAAGATACTTAATCGAGTCTCGTTGTTCGATGTATACTTTTCTTTTTAATATGCCTCTTCACACTTGGATTCTACATTTATCCATATTACTTCAATATCGAGAAATTCGATTGTATTACAAAAGCATCGTAAAAAATTTGAAATAACACCAGCGACTGCTTTACTTGCAGCTGTTCCTCACAACGCAATTCCTCAGACGCAGAATTTCGTCCACTGCTGCCGCGGAACCATCGACAGCGAGGCGCATCAGTTCGACATCGTCGTATCGCCGCGAGTGTTTATCCTACAAGACAAAAAGAAGGAATTCCAATCCTTAACTCGTATCGAGTTTAAAGTAGTTTTCCAAATTAAGAAAGACTCCGATATAGTTTATACGTCGTTTATCAATTATCAGAACGCTTGAGCGCTCGCTCGCTTTAGACAATATCGCTAAAGAGCAAGAGCGAGCGCCCCGCGCTTCCTTCGGCTACATAACATACACACACACACACATACACGCACCCCAACACACATATACATCATACATAAATACATACAGACAGACATTATATACAATTCTCGGCCGGGCTCTCGGGCACGCGCACTATAGTTCGTGCTTGCGCACTCTCACATGGCGGAACAGCAGCAGCAGCAGCAGCAGCGACACCAGGAGGGGGAGAAAGGGGCGGAAGAGCTGGGACAACGACGGAACGGCGATCGGGCCGCGATGTCGATGCGGCTGCCCATCCTGGTGATCCTGGGTGCGACCGGCTCCGGCAAGTCGCGCCTCGGAATCGAGCTCGCGCGCAGATTCACCGGCGAGATCATCTCCGCCGACAGTATGCAGGTAAGCGCGCCGCCGGGTAGAGAGAGAGAGAGAGATACAGATAGAGACGGAGCTGTGTTTGAGGTTAAAACGAAGCCTCGGAGCACGAACGCCGCACGCGGTCGGCGCAGATGACGTTGTTATGCGCGAGGTTTCGGCGGCTGTGTATTAATATTACTTGAGACTCCCGGACAACGCGACAGGATGTTAGTCGGCGATGGGAACCGACACCAGCAAGTACGCGCGCGCACTTGTTTATTGTATATATATATATATATATGTGGGTGTGTTGTATGGAGATATATTTGTGTTGTACGTCCGCGATGGGCGAGTTATTACGAGTATTGACGGCAACTGGAGAGGGGACGATATGTTTGGTACATCGGTCCTGTTCCATAAGTCGAATATAGTGCGCGCGGGGACCACGTGCGTGTGTTGTGTTTGCATATATATATATATATATATATATATATATATATATATATATATATATATATATATATATATATACACGTACCGTCGTGTCAGCCGGGTGCTCGAAAAGCTAGCTCCGATCATCTTTGAATATTATATTTACATATAACAAAGCAGTCAGGCGAAGCGTTCGGATTTCGTTTCGACTGGTTTCGTATTTTTACGAGTACACTCGATGCTCATTGGCTCCCGCGCTCCTGCGCGCCTAATTTTGAAACGTCGAGGTAACAAGCCCGACGTTATAGAACAGAGAGTTGTGCATGTGTGGGGCAACGCGGGACAATATCCTTGTTGGAAAAAATATGATACTTATCAATTTCTTTAATTGATCAATTTCTTTTATTGATACATACCATTTTTTGGCTGGATTTCTATCTCTCTCTCTCACTTTTTAAATATAATTACGAAGTTTCGAACTTCAAAAAATTTCTGTTTGGATATAGATAAATATATATAGAAACATGTAAGCTTTGGCTCGACAACTCGAGATTTGGAGCAATTATAAAAAAAAGTATCGTGATCAAATAACAAGATTACTTATTCATAAAAATTTATTAGAAAATAATTTAAAGACAGAAAAATGAATAATATCAATCATTCTTATTATTTTATTGATCTGCCACTGGAATCTTTAATACATTCCTTGAGATTAAACATTTATGTGATACGTGTCATTAATTTAGCGTTAAATTAACAAATTTTATTATATTAAATTTATCCATTAAATATTATATAAAAGGATTCAAAGACAATTTGTATAATTAATTTCTAAATCCTTTAATAAATGAAATTATTAACTAAACTTCTGTTAACGAGGAGAAATAGTAATTCTTATTTACAATTAGGTATCTTTAATAAAAATATTTATTTAGATTTAATTTTATATAATGTTACGTGTGTCATATATTACAATCCGTATTTATATAATGGTATATTGATTTTTTGGAATAATAGCCAGAGTCGTTTGTCGGTCGTTTGAGCTTTTCCGTTTCTCGCGTAACAAAAGCCGACTGGAAATGATAATTAATAATTGTCCATCAATTTACAGAAAGTATGAACGAGACTCAATATTGAATTGATAAAATAAAACGAGACTCGGGGCCTTTTTAACAGATTTTTTTTTCCCCAACGATATAATGTTCCGCATAAACATTGTATTTCAATATTCTCTGAAGGAACTTGTAAATCTACGCTGACATTATACGGATAAATTCCTAGTGATACATATTGCTGAAAATACGAATATCGCTAAAACAATGAAGCCTAGAAAGTGTTAACTGAATGTGAAAATTACCGAAAAGCTTGCAATAAATTTATACATATATATATATTTTAGAAAAATTAGCACTATAGGTTATTTATATAATCCTAGGTAATGCATAACCGCTAATTGACGTGTTTCCGATTATTGGTATAATTATTCATGGATCTCGATCATCGACTGTGCGTAAAATCGGTCTTTTTTATTTCGAAAATTCATCGGATGATTTCTGTACAACCATGAATCTAATCTTCGATAGCTTCGTAAAGCACGTCTAAATCTATTATTTCTAAATCTAAATCTAAATTTATATAAGTATTTTTTTTATTGCAATTTCAAATCTAAATCGCAATTTTAAAACATCAGTGAAAATAAAATTAAAATCATTGTGTTTTACTATTCTCTTAGCTTCTTTTAAAGGACACTAGCGATTATCGAAATTTCTATAAACAATAAATATATATCTATAAAATGTTAGAGAAGAAATTTATTGAATATTTATTAAAAATATAATTGATTGTTTAAATTGTCGAGAATTAGCTGTAAATGGAAAACCGGAACAACTACTTTGTAAATGATGGACAAAAATTTAAGACGTCGAATTCTTGAAGGGTTTTAAACCGGATTCAGTCCCGAGGGGGGCGGTCGCCGCATAGTTTCAATTTGTCATTGATTTAGGGTCAAAATTCAAAGGCGACATGAAATAAAAAAGTATTCCGTATTTTTACATGTATTATTTTTAGTATAACCTTTTTTTCACTCAAAGTTTTTCCTATTTATTACTATTCTTTAATATTTTTTACTTTAACTATATTTATCGTCTAATTTTTTTTTCACCTTCAATTTTTTTTGATCATTTTCTATCAATCGTTTTTATTTCTGAATGTATTTAAGTAATAAGATGTAATCTAAAAAATTTTTTTTTGAAATTTAAGAGAGTACAAGTACATATAAAAATACCTTACATAATACTTACTTTGGTATTTATTATTTATGAATTGCGTCTACAAAATGTAATTATTGCGTTGAAATTCAGGCTCACAGTAGTCCAAGTAACCTTATTGCTCACGTAAATTGGCCGTATATAAATGTAATAACGACAAGATTATTGCAAAGTACATTTTTTAATACTGGTGTTGTAGTTGTTCTATGGTTTTATAATATAGATATTAAATTTAAAAAAAAAGTGAATATTAGGATATTACAACTACTACGTTTAAAAGTTAAATTTATTATTATGTCAATCGATGTAAATTATGACCGACACATATTTTAATCGATCTTAAGATAGAATTATATAATGACAGTCAGGCTGCTATTGTTTATGATCACAGTACGATAGAATGTAAAATATAAAAATTACTACTAAAAAGTAAAAAAAAAACGTAATAATCAATATACTATTGTTAGCAGACGATAATCTGACTACATGCACCATGAATACACCGCCGAATCTATGTAGCTGCTTCGTCCAATGTTGCCAATCACTTCGGCTCATCATTAGCGACTGTTATTATTCTTCTTTCATGTAGTTAATTATGAAATTATTTTAACGCTATTTTTTGACGTTCCAATCAATTATTTTTTCAACCGCCGTAACAGTATTTTCATTTTGAAGAAACTTTATCATTCAGTTAAATTATTTAAAAGAAGTTTGAAATTATTTAAATATAGTTTATTTGCGTTTTTAAAAGAATTTTTGTTTGGGAGGGGGAGCGAAGCCGCGTTCTGAAAACTACATGGGGGCTTTTCCCCCTGCACGGATTTCTATCATCTTCATAAATATTGGCCATTTTTAGTGCTTGGGCACGAGTCACTAAACATAATAGTGAACCAAGGAATAAAATCTGCCTCCAGTGGTTTCAACAAATTCTGCACAAATCGATTCGTTCACGTTTGAACGTGGAAGAAACAGCGTATACGGAACGTATTTGACCTGATGCGAAATACTCTACTTCGCGCGATATTAACTGCTTATTTCCTTCCACTTTATGATCAATAATTTTTGGTTCAATAAATTGATCTACTTCTGTCGCGCCATACATGCGTAAGATTTTAGAATTCGATCAATCGATGCGGAATCCTTCCCGTTATGGGTGGTCTCTGCGATCGTCATATATGTATATACACACGTATAATAATAGTTTTTCCTCTGTCGAACACACACACACACACGCGCACATACGCGCGCGCACACATTGAACTCAGAACGATTCGTTAGAAAAACTCGGAACGTGCGCGTGCCGTTTCCTACACCATTCGTTCGTAATATACACATATATTCTAACGTGTTTTAATTAAAAAGAACACTTTCGACAAGTATATATATATATATATATATATATATATATATATATATATATATATATATATAAAGATAGTATATTAAATGTGTCTTTGGCGGCGCGATCGCGGGTCGCAGCGTTCGAGTCGCGGATGTATACGTTAGAATATTCTGATAGACCATCACAAGTATGCATGAGTATATAGAATGATTACGAAAGTAGGCTTAAAGGCTGCTGCGACTTATAAACGAACCCGTATTATATAGTGAGTTATTACCGAAATGTATATTGAATGACTTGGCCGCCGGCTCTCTCTCTCTCTCTCTCTCTCTCTCTCTCTCACACATACACACATCTTGCGCGCGCGCGCGCGATGGCTGGATGATGGGAAACACACGTGACCAACGTTAAAAAACTCTTTAAGACTCGCCGTAATGGCCTTGAAACATCTAACCTTTGTCTCTTCTCTCTCTCTCTCTCTCTCTCTCTCTCTCTCTCTCTCTCTCTCTCTCGTTTACTGTCAATTTTTTCCCCATCGGCTCCATTACTGACTAATACGCCGTTGAATTTCACGTGTAGAAATTTAGAATATTTAAAATTTAAAAATAATATTCATTGACTTTCGGATATAATGCTTTAATTGGGCTTTTCATGAATTATAGAGTAAATATCCGTAGATTATAATATGATAATTTATATACATATATATTTATCTTCAATATATAATTAAATGATATTCAAAACCTCAATTTCGTAGTACTTATTTTTGCATTATAAATCTTACAATATCGACATGCCCCGAACTTTTCTCATTGTAATATCTTCAATTATAATTTTTTTCCTCACGGATCATCTGATCTAACATAATAATATCATAATATCATAAAGAACAATTCGTGAGGCTTTATCAGTGAATTTAAAGTAAAAATATATAAAAGAAAGCATTAATATGAAATTATAGTCAACTGGTGTATACCATATATATATATTATATATATATAACTAATTCTTATTTTTAATTTCTTTTAAAATGAAATCATTTCTAAGAAGATTACTTATTACGATACGTGTACGAATGGTTGCAATAGATAATATTCTAATGCTTTTAACACGTGATAGATATATCAGAAAAATAGCGTATACGTGTTCTGAAGCCGACTGTATTCGTTGAATGTGATTTTTTGAACCGGAAATAAAGACATTGATAAAAAAAAAAAAAAAAAAAAAAAAACTATACGTTTCTATCATCCGCCGAAAATATAAGATTATAAGAATGCCCGTACAATGAATCTTTGGCCAACAATTAACGTGTATCAGATTCCTATTTTACAACCCCCTCTCATCCAAATTACATTTACTTACAAAATTATCGATTATCAAGACTCCGTCCATATCAAACGGACCGCCGAACTTTATCGCCTTAATGGCTTATGATTTTATTTTATTTTTTAATAATTGATATACAATCGAGATTTCGCGGCTTTATCGCCGACCCCCGCCGTGGCAAAGATGTTTCTGATGTGTCTCTCGAAAAAAAAGCATTTTATATTTCAGCATATATATATATATATATATATATATATATATATATATATATATATATATATATATATAACGCAATGGCCGAGGGATATTTTAATTTTACCGCTATATATATACACACGAATGAAAGGAAGAGTGACTTTCGTTATTAGGATCACTGGATGTGAGGTCACAATGGATAAGATGGCGCTAAGAATTAATAACGTATAGCTTATACAAGCAACGGAATAAAGTTAAAGTCTTTTTTTTTAAATTAATTAATAAGTTCAAACGACTAAATAAAATTTTTTAATCCACGAAATTCGTTCGCATCGATCTATTTACAACTGAGAATATCATTATATTATTGGTAACAATATTTCCCATTGTAATAATCCAATTGCATTTTTTTTTAATTTTAACAATGGTGTTAATTTTATTTAATGCAGGAAGTTACAGATAGCGTTTTATGCTGGAATCTGATTTTGTTCTATTTCTTACAATTTTTTCGTACATAGCTAGCTGGTAAGCAGCCTCCATTCGTCTATTACTACTAGTACGATTCATTATATATATATATATATAGTACAGCGTATTATAATGATCAGCGAAATATCACTCTTATAGTCATTTCATACGTAACTTATATATTGTTTGAGAAACTATTTAAAACGTATGCTTTGGTAATCTTTTTAGTGACATTTATAGATCAATTCTGTATAATCGACACTGCATTAATTCGTATATTAAAGTATATGAAAAATGTTATCGTAATTATCCTGACTAAGTGGAAGGAAACTGTAACTTCTGGGGTTATACGTAATTTCTTAGATTAACTGCATTTTGTAATAGAACTGGCCAATTTAATATATTTATACGGCTTGTTAAAAAAAATTCGTACAGGAATTCTGTGTAGACTATTGTTTTCAAATTAGTCTCATTAAGCGTCAGCATGTTGTTCATTATGATTTCATTATAGCATCAACTTTAATACACACGCGCGCGCGCGCGCACACACACACAGCATCCGCATAGATACATATATACGCATAGGTTCTGTTGCGTCTCGGCGACCGCTGCGCGATGTATGGTCCTTTGCACGCATGCGCGCGCGTGCGCCCGCGCGCAGCCGTGCCTGTCAAAATCGTAAATCCGACGAGGGCTTCCCTTTTCGTCTGCTCTCATCTCTAACTGCTGCTACCGTCGGAGTTACCCAGGCAGTTTTTGCCGTTGCTGCTGCTGCTGCTGCTGCTGCTGCTGCTACTTAGGTCACGGCGGAAACGTCTTTGGGCGTGACTCAGTGTGTGATCCGCCGGGCGCTTTGATTTTTCCTTTGTATGCATATGCACGTTTTGTGTGTGTGTGTGTGTGTGTGCGCGTGCGTGCGCGCATGCGTGTTGTATAATTCGTATATAGAATTGATCAGCGATTCGATTAGACAAGTAATTAAGAAATCATTAAGAAAGCTGCGAACATCTCTTTGAATTGAATTTGCGTTCGAAATTTATATATACATATATACGTATAATATGAACGCCAATGCGAAAAAAAAATGCTGTATATATAGAGAAGCATATACAGAAAAGACGGAATTGTCCGTAGGAGTCCGGATAGTTCTACATCGATGTGCGCGCATAGTCCGAGTCAGAGCGCGCCCGACTGGGGATTTTATATTAAATTTCGTATATTATAACCGACTGGGCTTGATAGGCGCGTGGGACAAGCTTGTTCGCTCCCCTCCCGCCTCCCACGCTCCTTCGCTCCTTTATAATAACGCTCAATTAAAATTTGTAAAAGAGCCCGATAATATGGGTTTGAGAGCGCCGAATAAAAATTTCGTGGGATGCCACGGGCGCTGGGACTCGTCTCGGAATCGCACAGTATCAAGCCCAATCATCATAAATATTATAGAATATATTAATATACCGATATTAGTATAAGATTTTGTAAATATTAATCTCGTATTAATTAGAGTCTTATATATATATATATATATATATATATATATATATATATATATATATATGTATATGTATGTATATGTATATAATACATGTACGCATACGTATATATACTTAGGCGTTATTATGATTATAATAAAACAATCGAGCGAATGACGTCAATTACGAGCAGGTATTATATAAACGTAATACGAAAATAATATGTATGTCAGTCTATTGCATATGTACCTCGAGCACGTTTCCCTCTCACCGTGTGTACGTACGCAATCAGCGCCGTTGATTTAAACCAAGTTGGAGGCGCGAAAAACAAAAAAAAAAAAAAAAAGAAAACTAGAAAAATTGATTTATTTCTCGCCTATGAGCCTACAAGTCAACGGAATCGCGCGCGTTAGATTAACGCACAGTTGACACGCGGCCGCAATACGGGAGCGCGTTACAATAACCGCGCGCGGTTCCGCATAGAGACACGGCTCGTCGGAGTTAATCGCGACGAATCTGTTATTTGAACGAGACTAAAGCGATGATTCTCGATTAAAATGGTGAAAGAGATTACGGCCGCGTGTATAAATTATGCACGCGCTACGAAGATACTCCCATTCAGATTTTGCATGATCGTCGAACTATATAAACCAATTTATAGTGGATTTGGAAGCTTTATTGTAATATTATGCTTTATCGCATGTGAATATATATATATATATATATATATATATACTGACGCGCGAAAAAACAAGTACATATAACAGTATATCGGATATATGTATGTAACTTAATCACCGGACTCGTTACACATTCAATTATTGCACGAATTCGCATAAATTATACGTATCACGGAATTCCTCAGCTTCTTTATCCTCGTCTGATGCACGATGCTCCCCTTTTTGCATGAACAAAAATTTTCCTGTTATCTCGCGTGTGTATGCGTGTGTATGTGCGCGCGCCCGCATGCGACACAGAGACTTGGCGGCTAACGAAAATTCGTTAAAAAGCGGCCCGATTAAGTCCGCTTCAAATGGGCGAATGGCTTTCTCGGCGCGAAGTGCACGCATCGCGTATTATGTGCTCAAGATGCGAGTGAGCCGCTGTCGCCGACACTCGCGAACGCACCACTAGCACAGATCTGAAAATGAGTAACAATAACGATGATCTTGATTGGCCGTTTGACTTATTCAATGCGTTCTCATGTATACATACATACATACATACATATATATATATGCTCGTATATGCATGGCAGCGGAAAAATGAAAGTGTAGAAGAAAGGTAAATTTTATTATTGTACCTTGAGTTCTGCATGTTAAATAATGAAAAACATTTATTAATTACAGAGAGTTAAATTATAAAGTTATATTTATCAAGTGTATTATGTACCGATATGAAAGCTATAGGTTTGATTTATTTTCCAGTAAGTTAAGATGCCTTATTAATTCTTAAGTTAATTTTAATTTTAATCTTAAAGAAAGAAAAAGAGGGATTTAGATATAGTCGAGCCTCTTCAGTCTTTATGGAAGCTTGCGCTAGATTACGTAACGTATCACGAAAATAACGTCATTCCACTATGCCGCCTGCTCTCTGTCTCCCGCTCCCTCTCTTCCTCTCTTCTCTCTCTCTCTCTCTCTCTCTCTCTCTCTCTTCCTTACGATATCTTATCGGTTATGGTTCACGAAAATGATTCCGAGAGTCGTGAATCTGCTGGATGTCATTATGAAAAGTAAAAAAAAAAACGAAAAAAAAAGTAGGTGAATGTAAAAGAACCAAGTCACCATCAAGAACAAATAGTCGTAGATATAGAGAGGCGCGCACACGCACGCACACAAAATTTATTGTGTGAATGAGTGTCAGAGAAGGGTGGAAGAAGAACGATTCTATATGTTGTATGAAACAAAAAAAAATTCGTGCGAAACTCGTACACGCAGGTTTCGTTTGGATGACGGCCCATAAATTAGTCGGCTAACTTTTCCCATATATATATATATATATATTACTTTGCTGACGTACACTCGCGTATTCTGACACGTGTACGAGTGTGCCGTGTGTGCCGCGCGCGCGCGCGCGCGTGTGTGTATACTATCTGAGGCCTACATGGCCGGTCCAAAAACACGGGGTGAGGGAACGTCATCGTGGCGGCAGCTGCGCTGATGCGAACGCGCGCGCGCAATCTTATCGGGACCACGGTGACCGCACGTCCACCGCGGATTGTAGTGTTTGTGTGTGTGTGTGTGCTCGAGAATTTTTTATTCTTAAAAATAGGGCATTTCAACCCTTCTCGGTCATCGTCCGCTTGTTAAAAACGAAAGCGACCCGCGACATTTTCCCAACAGGGTCCGTGCATATGTAGACATACACACACGCGCGCGCGCGCGCGCACACACAAAACCGCACATAACGAATTCTATACCAAGGAGCTATGGCGCGCCGGGCCGAAAGATTATAATGTATAATAATGATGCGGCTGTAACGAGACAGCTGCTGCTGCTGCCGCCGCCGCAGTACGCCTGCGGCGCATCAGCAGAGCCCGGGAGGAGGGCATCTTTTTCGATAAGCCCAAGACTGAGAGAAAGAAAGAGAGGGGAGAGAGAGAGAGAGAGAGAGAGAGAGAGAGAGAGACAGAGACAGGGGCGGAGAGCACCGCTTATCGAGGGAATTAATGAGTCTGCGATAAGGGCCTCGACGGGACGCGCGCGCTTAAGAAATTGGGAGTATATTAGGCCACCATTGTATACATAGTAAGAAAGAGGAATGAGTGCAAGTGGGTATATATATATATATATATATATATATATATATATATATATATATATACACACACATATATTGGGAGAGAGAAAAAATTACGAAAATTAATGACACGGGTCAAATTATTATAGATTTTTTACATAACACACCGATGTAAGAGAATGGACCAAGAATTTGTTGCGAGCTGACATCATCTTTTATAGCCGTTCATGAAGATTACATTATTTTAATTTTATAAAACGCCGACAATTCCTCAGGTTCGCGTATAAAAATAGATAAGCAGAGAGATACGGATATTTTTCACTCTATCTTCTGCATGCATTAGCATGAAGCTTCTGATATACGTATATTGAAAATAAAAATTATACCTCGGTGGCAATTAACCGATGGGATTGTCAAATTTCACGAAATTTTTTCGAATCAAAATTTTTTCACTTCCAACACCCTGTATTTCGTTATGAATTGCTCGTAATTCTTGTTAAATTTAATCTAAAAATTCTTTTTCTGATTTGAATTTTTAATCAAAATTTTTATGAATTGGTATGAAGGAAATAATCAACGTCAGATGGTTTACTGTATTATTTATTAATAAAATAATTAATAAAAACAAAGAGACTGAAACAATATTTTTTTTAATCTCATTGTTGAATTATTATTTATTCAACACGAATTTCTGTTACAATAAAATTTTAACTTTTTGGCAGAAAAATTCTCTATATATACATCGTTATATATTTATAAAGTCGATTTTATGTATACAATTTATTATTAAACTAGTGAATTCTAATCTTTTTTTACTGGAATCATCACAACATCCTGAAACTCGTAATGGCTATGCGTAAAATGATATAAAACATAGCATTTAAAATTATTGGATAAATATACACAGAATCATTGTTGGTATATGCAGCGAAACTTATAGATATACAGTAATGGAGACAGCTGTCTATTTGGATTAATAAATGCCGTTTTTTATGTCGGAGCCTTCAGATATTTTCTTCCAACTGAACAAGTATAAGAGCTAAAGAAAAACTAAGAAAATTCCTAGTTGTCCTCTAATCGTACTAGAGCAACTATTGTAGCAACATTTCCAACAAAGAGTGGTACAATGATCTGTTTAATAATTATATATGAAAATATGCTGGGAATATGAATAATAATTAATAGAATTATTTTTGGAGACCTTTCTTGGATTTCTAAAGGACAATATCACTGTTCAAACAATTGAAAAATTCAGATGAAAGGGTACGAAGATAAGAGTTCGAAAAGAAAATCTTGAGTTTCATAAATAAGAGCTCCTTAGAAATTTTTTTCTTATCAAGTTCTTTCCTTCGTGCCCTTTTTTGTGATCACTGCTACTGAAATTCTAACGAAAGTCAATTTCACATTGTCGGGATGTGAAATTGAAACCTGAAAATCGTGCCAAAAGCAGCAACGTGCAACGATCGATAACGATGAGAAATCATTATTTTTAGCCTTTTAAAATGCTCAAATTAATCGCAATCCTTGCAAAGGAACGAGATAATCGTTTATTAAATCGAAAAAAGAAAAACTCGAAAATTGCTCGATGGCGAAGGAAAAAAGGAAACTGATTTTATTTAGGTTTTTTCCGATGTGTTTTTAAGTACCGTAGGTTGGGTTCGAAAAATAGACAATAATAAACAGAACACCCTCGACTCGCCCATAATTTCTGTTTTACCAAAAATTCAGAAATCACACACACACACACACACACACACACACACACACACACACACACACACACACACACACACACACACACACACACACACACACACACACACACACACACACAAAATAAATCCAACTAAATCACATCTATACATAAATCGCCCCTTTAACAGTCTCTCGCCGGCTAATAATAATTCATACCCGCGCTTAATTATTTTTAATATCCTGCCTGTGCGACTAACAAGGATTTTTCCAACATAACGACCGTGTATCAATGATGTATCCCTCGCATTTTATGGTTTCTATATATATAAAAAAAAAGAAAGAAAACACAGTCAATGGGGCAGGGGCGAATGCTGGCTGCGGGGATCTGGAAGGTCAACTCCGATCTAATTCCAGAAATTATGGACGAATGAAAGCGCTACTGCGCTTCTTCTTTGACAATCGCTGTAATATACAATACGGGGATTATATCTTTGATTGAACAATGCATTCACACACACACACACACACACACGCGCGCGCGCGCGCGCAATGCTCCTTAGTAACTTGTATATAACAGAGTATTCGTTTCCAAACGAAGTTTCAACGAAGATCGCAATATATTAGACAGTTTTACGAGGTCCTAGAAAATGCGTCGATGAAAAAGTAATGAAGTGTCTGTTATATATGTAGGAATGATCTAAGCTGCAGAGAGCAGCAAAATTATGAGCGGTTTTGCACGTCCAATCGACGATCGATAAAATTACACGAAGATCTACGCGAAGATCATTGGATAGGACGAAATGCATCGAGACCGGCCGAAAGCACCGATCGGCCACTTAAGATTTCTACGTGCGACAATTTGGAGCGTTCGACGAGTATCGGACGGATGGATATTCCGGACGGGAAGGACTCGGATACTCGGTTACTGGAATGGCCAATGATTGTCGGACGGACAGTCGAGGGCGCCGGTTCGAGTAGTCGCGAGAAACGAATCCCGTGTTGTTGCGTCATACGGATGCTTTTCTCTCGCAATCCCAGCGAACAAGTCGAGTGGCTGCCGTGTTACATCGACACTCTCCTGTACGCGCATATATATATATATATATATATATATATATATATATATATATATATATATATCTGGCCTTGCAGCCCGGCCGGCTTCTGTAGCGTTTCGTTCGCGCGTTCGCGCACGTGTCCCCTCCGTGTATAATTATTACACGATCGTCATAATATCCGCGCTTCGACGGCGCGCAACGCGACGCGTCGGGGAAGGAAGTGGCCCCCGGCCCGCAGACTCGCCGCCGCGCATCCGTCCGCCCCGAAGAGGCCCTCGACGCCGAGCGCGGCACGGTGCGGCGCTGCTGTACTTTCGTCTTCCTCCCCGGCCTCCCTCCCCCTGCCAAGCACGCACGAGCTAATTATTTATTTTTCGCTTTTCCGCTCTCGGCCTCATTCGCTCCTATCCGTCTCCTCCCCCCCCCCGTCTCGCTTTCTACCTCCCCGTATGCCTCGCCGCCCTCGCCCTCCTCTCCGCCTCGGTCCATCGCTCGGCCTCCCTCGACGCGGGTGGGTGGGGTGAAAAAGTTATCGACTCAATTTAGTGGCTATATACATCCGCGGGCCCGGCGCGCGTGCTTTTTCATTTTACACACACGCGCGCGCATACACAAACACGACATCCTCATATATATATGCGCGCGCGCGGGGTTGTCTGCGTGGAGGGCGTAATTGAGCGCCGACGAACGCCGCATAGCCGCGGCGGAGTGAGTGAGAGAGACAGAGAGAGAGAGAGAGAGAGAGAGAGAGATACAGTCGGGCGAGAATAATATACGCGGGTTAATTTATTCTCGGATCTGGCGTCGAGCGGCGACCGGGCGCGGCGCTGAGAGAAATAGTTTAAGGCCAATTATCATGATTTAAAGTTTAACAAGGAGTCACGGGCGAGGGGGGGTGGGCGAGAGGGCAGGGGTACGGTGGACCAGCTCCTCTGCGTCGCGCGTGCGCGCGCTTTTTTGCGAGGGGGGTGGGGAAGGAGAGGACGGCGGCGTACACGGTTGGCTTTCAAAGTATAGTCGATGCTTTTCGCGACCGAGCGACGGCGAGAATACTCGGAAGGATGCTCCGTCTGGAATTGGCAGTTTGTCAAGTTTAAAAGTTTGCGGCGAGGGGGAGGGGGCAGGTGGGCGGATCGTCGGAGAGCACGACCGATTTTGCATGTGAAAAATTGATCGGACCGGAGGATCTGGTCTGAGTCGCATTTTTCCTTACCTCCCGCCTCATTCCTCCCCCCCCCCTCCCCCTCACACTCTACCCTCGTGCTCCCGACGATGTGTTCGTTTAATTACAAACGGATATTCGCCAGCCCTCGATATTGGCGGCGACGTCGAGCGTAACCTATATTACCCTCTACTGATTAATTATGCCCTGTAATATAAATTAAAGTTAAAATTATCTTATATAGCATATTATTATACATATGGTGTAAATTATTTGAAATAAATGTATGGATTTATTTTTTTATTTTTTTAATAGTTTGTACTTTCGCAGAGCGGCGAATAGTTTGCTTAAAGCTCCTCTAACGTAACAGTTAGTTGAACATCTTTATTGGCATTTTTATCGATGCATATGAATGAATCGGCGATATCAATTAATTCATTGATACATCTACACTGTTGAAAATGTTCTTAAATTTAATATTTTAAATTAATATATGTCAAATCAATTATTTTTCTATCTATTAATGCTTTGTACAATGAATTTAAGAAAATATAAATTCAATTTAGGCCAGATTCTACGATTGATAATTAAATGTTTTCTTCATATTAATCATTAGTATCACATTATTATTATTATTATTATTATTATTATTATTATTATTATTATTATTATTATTGCTGTTGCTGTTGTTGTTATTATTGTTATTGTTATTTTATACATTTTTCAAAAATTGCACTATCTAAGAAAATAAAATCTCGACCAGACCTAATATAAACGCTCTACATGCAATTTTCCGACATTTTGCATTTTGCAAGTCAGAAATTGAGGGTGTTCACCGCTAGAGGGACGCCTTTGATGTCTAATTGCCTGGCACGTAGCAAAAAAAGACATCAATTAGTACATAAGGCCGATAAACTTTTTACTTTGGTATCATATATTGTGTTAAATATGCGATTTATGACTGATACCTTGTGTTCGATATATATAAATAATGTATAATTATTTGTAATAGTTTAGTTAGTTTAGTAAACCTCGAAATTTGAATTGTAAATTAAGTCACAATTGTCACTTGCGGGGATTTCGATAAAATAGCTTGAAACATCTGTAGTAAAAATAATGTTAAAATTACATTCTGGAATAAATATATTTAGAAAATGTATCACATTATTTTTTTTTTTTCATCTATCTAATTTTTCTTATACGTATATACTAGATTATAATAATTTTACGACATTTCCTTATCTTGTATTATTTTCAGAAAAGTATTGAAGATTAAACCGTCCTATTAAATTTTCGATATATTGTAATAAAACAGATTTAAGTTACATTTGTAACAATACGAGTTTCTTAACTTTGTAAGGAAAATTTTAACAGTTCATTAAAAAAATTCAATTATTAAAGTTCCATAAATCCAATAAAATGTCGAATATCTATATCAACTATTAGGAAATATGATATTCGAATCGAAAGAAAATTGCACAGACGGAATGCTCCTTTTCTCATTCTGCACTGTGTAATTTTAGTAATCTTACACCCATAAGTATATTTCGGCTTATCTATATACGTCTCTATTTAAATTAGAAGATAAGAAATCTTGTATAGAAAATAACTGTGTAGTCATCAAAATGATTCTATAGAAGTCACTGAATACAAATTTTCGATTGATCGGTAAGTGAAAATGTCGGATTAGTAACAATCAAAAAAGAAAACTTTTTAAATCAAGATGGAGACTGTTTTTTATACGTATGACACTGTAATTCCGAGAAACATAAATTGAAAGATGTTTGCTAAATGGCGAATTGTAAAAAATGTCGCAATTTCACGAAGATTTGTGGCGTTGATTTTTGTTTGCGAGAAATTAACTTGCAACCATGTACAATCACGAAAGGATTATCTATTGAAGAGGCATCGTATTTATCATTAGCTCTTACTGCAATAAAGAAAACAACCCTAATGGAAATGTACATGTTCGGCTTAGAATTGGCCAGTTTAACGGCGTAAATCTGACAAAAAATTGGCGATTAATCCGGGGCAAGTTTCAACACGAATGAAACGCACCTGTTTATGTCTGATTGTGACAAGTAAAATTTATCGTTAAAAAAGGTCAGTTATAGGAGATCGATTGCCCATTGAGAATCGGGAGGGGGGGGGGACAAAAATCGACAGTTTTTGCTCAAATTTAGTAGTTAATCCAAAGTATTTCTGAAACACACATCGGTCTGAATGGAAAAATAAAAATGAAAGACTAAAAAATTTCATACTCATTTTTAGTTTTTAGCCAATAGCTATAAAAATAGTAATATTTTCTCATTCTAGTTTAAGGTCGTTAATTTGACATTAAACCGCTCAACTATTTTCGTCTCCATTTTTGGCCAATTACAGGGCATGTTATTTGACAATTTTTTACGTGAACATTTTTCGAGCATTCAAAATGATGTAATAAATACATTATGATCTTGAGTCGTGATTCGACAGCGGGGATCAGCTTTGGAAAGTGTAACAATTATACATGGCCGCGGCTCGCAACTATAGTACAAAAGAAAGTCTATGGTGAACGATATACTTTAAATACTACTATGATCAATACACTTACTTACTACACGACATATATACCATTCTATTATAGGTTCAACTGTCGTATAAAAACAAAAGACTTTCTAAAAAGCTGTTTATTTTATTTGATCGTTATAGTTGCAAAAAAACGCTTTAAACCATGAAATTCAATAAAATTAAAAAAATTTGGATATTTTTATTCTTCCCCGCAAAGATATAAATTAAAAATTTTATGGCTTGAGTTGTATTAAAAATTCTTTTTAATTAAATTGTGACCGAGTAATCATGCAATTAGAAATAATTTACGAGATAAATATTTTTTTTTCACAATGCTTCCAGACGTTTATATTATATTTATTGGTGTTAATTGGTATCACACTCAAGAATAATTTTTTTTTTTTTGAATATATATAAAATTGGGAACCAGTAAATTAAATTTGGACTGAAATAAAGCAATTAGTCGGTCGTTCCCAAGGTCATCCCTTACAGTACTTTTTTATCTGTTTTCTCCATTACCCGGGTAGAAAGCTAACAATTTTTAATGGGCTGGAAAGTAATTACTTGGTAGTAAAAATAGAATCATTCATCGTGGCTAGAAACAAGGTAAATTTTAGAATGCAAAATGTGAACGTAGTTAATAAAATTAATAAAAAGGGAGAGACTAGGTTTAAAAAGTAGTTAAAAATTAGGTATAAACTAGATTTTTTTGAACCTTACTTCTCGTTAGTAAATGAACAATTTATTTAACAATTAATATTTATATAATATTATAAGATTATATTGTTTATTTAATAATAGAAAAATCATAAGCTACGGAAACAAGCAATTTTAAAAAATTACAAAGTAATAATAGTCTGGTTTATATTCGAGTTGGTCTTTCCTTTTATTATTTAATATCTAAAATTTCGAATGAAGCAGTTCATTAAAAAATAATTTTCTTTTATATCTTATACCGGCTTCAATTATTGGTTGGTAATTAAAAATTCTATTCTATTTATTTATAAATTAAATGTCATTTGATATTTTTGAAATTTTAAAATAAAAAAAAATTAATTTTTTAAATAAAACATCATGCTGAATTCATAACTTTAATTCGTAACTTGAATTTATGGAGAGTATACATCCGGCATGTCTGGTCATTTGCCATTCCCACAAAGGGTAAAACATTATCTTGGTCAGTATATAAGCCCGATTGTGACTTTACATAAGTATAACATATATTGTATATGAATGTGTAAACCATTGTCAACGGCTTGTATATGTATTAGATGTATAAGGTATATAGATCGAGCGTATTTTTAAGTTACCTCAAAATTTTCGAAATAAACTCGAGAAACATTTCTAATTAATTAGTTAAAATAATTATGCTAGTCAATGAATTTATATAGGAAAGCATAATAACGATATTAATTTTTTAGCTAGGCAATATTTTATATCTTCGCGTTATCTTAAGCTTGTGTTAAGATAAATTTTAATCATAATCAAAAATTCATTGATACGAAACTAACTATTATCGACCTTAAATACCTAAAAAATAGCTTGAAAAAATGTAACTCTAAATCGGACGGAATGACCGTAAAAAGCCTTGCATGTTTTTCTATTTACTACCGAACAAATGTATTACAAATGTACCCTATTACTAGGTATCTTCATTTGAAAATTCCTTGTTTCTACCTTAAAAATAGAATGCATTTCTACCAGGGTAGAGATGATTCGCAAGTCGTTTAGAAGCATCTCTACATTAGAATTTGTTAATAATAATATCCGAAGATGTAATTAATTGATTAAATGCTGTTACATGTGTCCGTGTTAAATTGCTCTGCAGAGCCTCCCTATTATTATAATATTTGGTGAGAAACTCGATTAATGCTCCACAAATTTGAAATTAAGCGTAAATTTGATTATTGCAATCTTCATTATTTGTTATCTAATTATACGTTCTACAGAGACCTTATAATTTATTTTTTATAAATTTCATATGAATATACCGTATATATGCACACACTATGACATGCTAAATTGCTCTTGTATTTTACATACATTTATTATTGTCCATTTACATTGCCAATTATTTATAACGAAAACGAAAGCTCGCTTCGCACATTAACTCCAATGAAAGAAACAGATATAGAATTAGGTGCAAGAAATGTAATCTTACGGAATTACTAAAATAAGAGGAAACTTCGAGGCCCAACGAACGCGGCAATCGCGCGCGCATACACGAAATTCCTCAAAGCCAAATCCAATGCTTCCGTATAAAGAAAACATTCATCGCGCTCGCATTCCCCCGAGTCTCGCGTCCGCCGATCGCCTCGGTGTAACATACAATCCCGATCGATCGATCGATCGAGTCTGCGCCGCGAGTGTACGTACCGTGTACTTTGACGGACAAAAAACGAAGGAGAGAAAGAAGACAAGAAAGAGAGAGAGAGAGAGAGAGAGAGAGAGAGAATAAACGGAAAACTAGTACGATCGATCCGCTTCGCGCATGAATGACAGCTTATATGGTCAGTTCTCGCGCGCGCAGTTATTCAATCAATGTTAAGAATTTCGATCAAAGGATTGTGAGAGCGGGGCGGGGGGGGGCTTTGCTCTCTCACCGCTCTCTCCGTATGTTAGTGTATATATATATATATATATATACACATCGGAACATAAATTGGCGGTATACGCCCGTGAATTCGAATAAGATTTCGCAGAAATCAAAGAGCGGCCCTCTTTGAATAAATAAATTATTCATACGAGCTCCCCGGTTGAGAGAGGGACGATGGGGGGGGGGGTCGGGCGAGGCATTAGAGAAACTACACGAAACAATCGCGCGCGTACTCGACTTTCCGCGTCCATCCTCTAAGCATTCCTATAAGCGCTCGCGTTTGTACCTATACGCGTGTATCTTGTATCCGCGTCGATATATTAGATGTGTGTGTGTGTGTGTGTGTGTGTGTGTGTGTGTGTGTGTGTGTGTGTGTGTGTGTGTGTGTGTGTGTGTGTGTGTGTGTGTGTGTGTGTTGTGTGTGTGTGTGTGTGTGTGTGTGTGTGTGTGTGTGTGTGTGTGTGTGTGTGTGTGTAAACGCGCGCGCTCGTCTGGGCTTGCTCGCGTGAGTTATGGGGTTTCGTCGCCGGAGCCAAGTCCGACGCGACTAGACCGAGATTTTTGCTTTATACCGATCGCGCGCAGGGCCATACAGATATATATATATATATAATACTGTTCTGGTAAATGCTAATAGTGCTCGCGATTCCTTTCGCTCAGCTGTCCCCTCCCTTCCTCCTGTCCCTGCCCGCGTGGCCCCGTTCGAACGAGTATATGCAGGCGTATAGGAAAAAAAAGTATCCGTTAGGCGATAATGACGCAAATGAAAGTGGATAAATGGGCGCGAACAAAAGTTTCCGTCGTACGCACACACGCGCGCATCGGACTTACAACCTGATGCGCGCGCGCGCCAGTGCCGCAGTTATACCGAGACTTATATAAAAATGGTTTAATTAAGAACGGGTTTAAGTAATTCACGGCCGCGGATTTATTTTCTAAATGTATATAATATATAGTTTTTTTTCCCTCGTGACTTTTACAATAAATATTATGTGCAGTTGATGTCTACCTTTTTGCGTTAAATTCAAGACAGGAGGTATGAAATGATGTTTTTTTTTTCTCGAAGAGATCGATATATAGCTGGACGAACTCTCTAAATTCGAATCGAGTAGAAATTGATCGTACTAGATCAGCCAATATTTCACTTACAAAGGAGTATATGTATGATCTACTGAAAAAGTGATAATTTTTTTTTTCATTCAAATATATCTTCATTCTCTTTATTTTTAATTAGATACTGTATTAAATGTTATTGCTTATTTTATTCATTCTTTATAAAGTTATCCAATAAGAATGCCAGGGCAGCAAATAAGAAAAAATTAATCTATTTTACTTCTTTGATGAAAATGCTTGTTTTGAAAATCAATCTTGACTGTTGATTCTTTTTCCACATTTATCGTCGATGGTATTTTGGGCGAAAATTCAAAGATGTAAACAGGAATTATAATTAAAAATTTGTTCATTATCTGCAGCTTTCAAGCTGCTCAAAGTTGCTACAAAGAAGACGTAATCTCGGCTTGAAGAAAATCATAGCTTATTAAAAAGGCAGCGTCAAAGAACGACGCCGAAAACGAGCCAAGAAGCTCTTTCGCTACATATCGTCCGTGTTTTGCGAAAAAACTGTTCTCCAGTTTTATAGATAATTCAATTTTTCTCATTCGGTGAAGCAAATGCGAATGTCGTAACGTGTTCAACCAAAAAAAAAACAAAAAAAAAAAAACTTTACCAATTGGCGGATTTGCACTGATTTGCGTTTTTCGAGAAAGTTCAAATTCAAGGCAAGACGAACAAAATGGGACTTGGAACTTGGATACGTGTAATTGTAAGGTTGTAATTGGTACTAATTCGCTGACCTTGGTTAACCCCCCTGCCTTAATGTCGAATGATTATGCGCCATTGACAATAATTCATTGTGCATTCAGCATTAGAAATTATTCATTGTAATTGGCTCACTTTAGACGAGCCTTTTGTAATTAATGCTTGAAGATTCTAAGGCTCCGCCGACGTATGTACATATGTAGGAGCCGTATTTATTATCAACTCATTGGCTTGTGCATGACTCACAGGCCCGGCTCAATTCAAAAGCTAATGGGACAAATGTGTACTGTACTACTACGCGCGCGCTTATACTAATATATAGCAAGATACTCGCCGTCCAATGCGTGCGCGCATCTATGCGAGATTACGTAAGAAAAGGGTTCGCTCGCTCGCCGCGCGACTCCAAGTGGCGTCGGATATTTCGTGGCAGTATCGCTCATATAAACATATACACACGTGCGCACTGTACACACTCGCAAGGGAGCGTGCGTGACCGGACGTCCGCGCAATCTGGTCCTTATAGACCGTATATGTACAATGTGTATGCATGCGACTTCGCGCGCCTCGCACGGTCGTAAGGAGAACGGCTCGTCTCGATTTTTATATCGCGCGCTTGACTTTTAACCAATGCACCCGATCCCCCCCTCCCTCCCACCGCCATCCCAAAATTGCGGTCGCGCAAAACGATGCGACAAACGCCCTCATCCCCTCGCCCATCCGCCCTTATCACCACCCCTGGGCGCGCGACAACCATGACGCTATATTCTATCCTCGTTGTAGTATCTGCTCTGTGTGCGTGTGTGCGTGTGCGTGTGCGCGTGAGTTGAACGGGCATTTGGTGAGAAACCGCGAGAGCATCGGGCGACTGACGCGCGTGAGAATCTCGTGCGACGACCCCCCCCCCAACCTCCTGCCGCATCATCGTCGTCACTAATCGGACGATAGGCAGACGCACGCGTGCGTCAATGCGTTGGTCACCGTCGTGGCCCTCGCGTGTATAATACGCCTCCTCTCTCTCTCTCTCTCTCTCTCGCTCTCGCCTCTTCAGTCCGAGCGCACAGGCGGGCCGCAGTAGCAAAAGTCCACTCGATAACTTGGCGATTTTTGGTGCGCTGAATCGATTTTTCGAGGCTGAAAAATTCGTCATTTCCGATATAAGGCACATTTTTTGGCTCAAAATATAAGCAAGTGATTTCGATAAATAATTACATTGTACAGATATTCTGTCTATTCCATGTTTTTTTTTTTCGTAAAATCCCTATTTCAGGAATAAATGACGGCGAGGCCTCGCGTGTCTCACACTTCGTACAATCGTGTACTTCAAAGCTTATTCCTGCTGAAATAATGAAGATAATAAAGCTTTATCATACATAAAATTGTTCGTCATTAATCGAGGAATAATTCTATCTGCCTTTTTCCTTTTCTTTTAAAAGCAAAGTGTCAAATTTTTTTATCAACTGATAAAAACTAACCATTTTGGAGAAAATTGGGCCTTAAGTCGGAAACTACCAGTTTTTGATTCTGATAATCTCGAGCAATTCATTCAACGGTCCAACAAACGTAAATTAACAGCGAGTTATCGAGGGGACCGTGAATTTGCTGCGGGAGTCTTCCCGTGCACTTGGACTACTTTGCTCGAGGATTTATATTGACGAAGAAAACGTCCATCGGCGCCACTATATAATAGAAATAATATAAAACAAAGTATACATGGAGTAAACTTATTTTGTGAATTCATAAATAGCTGATTATACTTTAAATATTTACTTACGTATTGGACAATCCTTTCTAATCCTATATTATATTTAAAAAAACAGATTACAGTTGATATTTTATAGTTTGATTAGACAGATGATATAATAAAACAGATTAAATGAAAATGATTTTTAAAAAGATTTGCTTACCTGAATAAGTGTAATAAATATTTTTTATGGAAAAATGACAGCTTTCTTATCGAATTCAATTTTTATTATTTTGGTCCATCTTTTATTATTTACATTGCCATTTCGATATCTTGAAATAAATTTCAGCAGCTTTAGTATTCATAGTTCTATAAAAAGTGAAGTTCTTTACCGCAATGTCGGCTTGTAAAATCTTCTCAATAATGTTTGGAGAACTTTAGGATGCTCTTTTTTTTGGGGTCTTAACTCTGCTATAATACGTCTTACGCTTCACTCTGGTCGTTTTCGGCATTTTTCAGTTTTCTTGAATGAAATTTTTGGCAGAACTTCGGAATTTTACTAATCTAAGCAATACTTTCGCGCACACATTGTACTCCGATGGCTGACATTTTTTTGTTAGTTCTGCTGTGCATCTCTAGTATCGCATATTGCAACCGCCAATGTCGTCGCGCTTTTCGCGCACGAGTAAACATGGCCGTTCCCCGTCCTCTGGAGGATTCGTTGGATTCCACAATCTCGCGCGTACGCTAGGCGTGGGCGCTGGATCGGGAGCCCGCGATATCTCTATTCTCTCCAAATTCTTCGTACGATTCGTCCATAATAGGCAGTTACAGAGGCTCGGCTCCCACCCCCTCCCCACGTATATATATATATATATATATATATATATATATGTCATATGAGCGTCTATCGACGGAAAGAACGCGTTAGATTCATTCATTAGAATGTCGGCGACGCGGCCGCGACGCCTCGGGGTGGACAGACGAGGAAAATCCAATGATTTTCTATACAGGCAGCAGCAGGGGGCTGATTATAATTGTACTCGTTTAATTTCATCGCTCGCCGCCTCGACGCTGCCTCGGGAATAACGTCAAACGCACGGGTTAATGTTAATATATCGTTATTTTATATACGCGAGAAAGTTATATGTATGCATATATATTATATATATATGTGTGTGTGTGTAATATATCCAACAGTTCGAGTCGGCTGACCAGAAAAAAAAAAACAAGGAAGAAAGAAAAGGGAAAAATTTCGACGGCATTAGTCACGATTTTTACGAAATCTTTTAAGGCTGGTTAAGGCAGAGTGCGCGCTTCGTATACGCGTATCGTACATCGAATTCAAAGAAAAAGACCGTCGATATACTGTACATACCAGTTTTGGTAGAATTCAATTATAATTTTAGTTAAATTTTTGAAAAGCTGGTTCTGCCATTTTTCTTTCTCTTTTTCATTTGTTCGTTCGTCTGAAAAAAGGAGATTCCTCAATATTTCTTAATGTTTTGCAAATAATATCTTTTGGCAGTCCTAACGGACCCTTTCGAAACATAATTGTACGAGCATCGGCAGCGTGTGTATCGAATGGTTTCTGATATGAATGGACATCCAAATCGATTAGTAGTCGTCGGAGCAATGAAAGAAAGGCTTTCGAGCGAAAGTACACGTATGCATCATTAGCCAATTCGCGCTGCGCTTGGTCGACGATACGATTTTCAAAAGCACTTCTAACGTAAATTATAGGCGATTAAAGATATTCCAACAGAGCGAATTCATCAGATTATGAAAAAGAAAAAAGTGATAAAACACGATGTTAAAAGATTTATTTAATTGCGACTTGTGCAAAAGCTAAATTTTATAATGTCCATAAATATATACTGCTGTTCATTCCTATTATTTAAGAAAACATTCTGTTGATTTATAAACAGTTAGCAGTATATTACATGTAATGATTTAAAACATAACGAGAGAGTAAAATTAGTCCTTTTGATAAAGGAATTAATTGGACATTTTTTTTTCAAATACCATTTTGGTTGATTTGGTGGTAATCTTTATCGTTTATGTGGTGATTTTGAATGTTTCTTATTCTACCTCAATATCTTTGCTAGAGATTGCTCTATATAACCAATGAATTGACCAAATATAACCAAATATAACCATTGATCTATGTATATTATATATTAACATTTTATAAAGTGTGAACCAAATCAATAGAATCCTGATGGAATAATTTGGATTTTCATATATTTGAGATCATTAAATATAGTTTTAAACACCTCGGATTAAAATTCTCTAGAGAATTTTCTGTGTAATATTTTGGAGGAAAATTTAAACCATCATAATTGTACTAACGCCAATGTGTCCATGGAAGGGAGATTGAATTACAAACTTGTTGCGGCACTATATACGCGTCGAACGACCAGTCAACCATACGTAACCCATATAATATATATATATATATATATATATATATATATATATATATATATATATATATTACGTAGTTCATTGATCGGTCGATTAGTGGAGAGCCGTAACCAGTTAGTTTCGCCAATTGTATTAAATACGCGGACATTCCGGCAGGGTAGTTGACGGTTAAATTGACGGTTAAATTTTCCACATATTTTCCCTGACCAATACTATATGTGTAATACGTCCGCCTCTCTCTCTCTCTCTCTATACTGCCCTGGATATAACCCACAATTAATGCAAAAGTAATCGATATTTATCTATGTACTTTGTACACGCTGTTCATTCCAGTGTTCACTCTATTCTATATAAATTGGAAGGCTTTTCTAACTTTTCTCTATTGCTTCTCTCTTTTTTTTTTAATCTTATCATCGGCTATCCTCTTTTTTTATCAAGAATAACGACTTTTCGTATTCATATGATTCGAAGCCATATTCAAGCCAAAGCCGTATACCTAGATGTGGAAGTTTAATGATCGCAGCTGTTCGGTATATATACATATGAATAAGGATATTGACTCGAAAGAAATTTTTGTACGCTTCAACTATTCCGTATATGCTATCTGTTAAATAATTTTTCGTTCCACGCCTCTTTCGAAAAATGAACGAGGTATTGCATAAAATACATTTACTTTTTGCACACTGGTTGATCTAAATAAATACGAGCATTGCATAGGCTTTGCCAAACTTGTTAATGAGACTTAATTCGCGAAGTTTCTGAACGTGAATTTATTAACTTTGTCACAAATACCGAAAGAAATTTTCGTAGACGCCAGCGTATATATAGCGGCCTAACTTTGTACGAGAGATGTCTGAAATTGCTCGACATGGGAAATTATAAATCGAGCTGAAAAGTATACATAATGAATGTCCAATTGATGCGCGAAAGCACTAAAAAAAAAAAAAAAAAGAAATCAACATTGTCTAACTCACGGGTAACGTTAAAACGAGCCCATTTCTGCCTCTGTCTCTCACCCTAGCGAGCTGATTTTTTTAACAGAAAAATTGTCTGTTCACTCGGATATCCATACGCCAGGGGGCCTGAGCGATTGATCGAGGTACTGCTAATTGCACATCGATGGATTCTCTTCCTATGAGCGTAAAGGCAGACTGAAAGTAGTCGCGATGAAATTCCTGTCTCCGTTGCGCAAAGGGTCTCAGGCTGGACGGCGATCGTATCACCTTTATCGATAGATTATCGGAAGTGACAGGTCTATCCTTGTACTCCATATGCCATGTCGAGAGAGAGAGAGAGAGAGAGAGAGAGAGAGAGAGAGAGAGCACGAGCACTGCGAGAGAGGAAAACTTTGTTTTCAAGTAGAATTAGCTCATTTTCGCAATAAGCATTCATTTTCAAATTTGCGTTTCATATGTAAATATCATTCGGCAAAGAAAGGGCACTCGATCTCGACTGTATTGGTTTTGTGTTGTTCCATAGAAATCTAGTTTTAATTTGTATGCATATATGTAAAGGGCTAAAATAAAATCTAACATATATTTCCTGGAAGGCTCGATTGAGTGCGTGACATATTGAAGGAGCGTCCTGTGCTCGTGTCAGTGACTGACAGACGTAACATTGACTTCGATATAGAGATTCTTCTTTGTTACAATATGTATTATTGATAGACTTTTATGGCTGCTGTTTATAAAATACTCTGTGATATTAGCAAGACTGATTTACTACTATATTTTACTATATTTATTATATCCAAAGTACTTTTAATCTTCGTTAGATAATATTTCTTTATGTCATTTTGTTAAAAAATTTATTTATTTATTAATGCTTTTATAGCTTCTATTATGCAAATACATATATACATCTATCCATTTCTCTCCCGCTTCAGTATATCTGGTAATCATAAAATCTGATCGTATACCTTTCGGATTGCTACTTTAATTCTCGAGTCAGCTGATCGCACGTCCAAAAGCTGCTCTCGGGCGTCGTCACTGGTACTGGCTTGCGCGTATATAAATACAGATATATATACATATACATGCGCGTCCGCGCGTACACGCACACATGCGCAATGAGGAATATACGCCGCGGGAACAGGAACAGTCTAGCTAGAAGGGGGGGGGGGGGTTGTGTAGTAGTAGCAAACGAAAAAGAGCTACGTACTGATCGATGTGCGATGTGCGATGTGCGTAATAGTAATATATATATATATATATATATATATATATATATATATATATATATATATACGCGGGAAGTGCGCGCGCGAGATGTGCGCAATCAGTAGTAGTGGACGCGCGCGCGCGCGGGCCAACGACCCACACCAAGCCATCTCCTCGTCAGTAGTTATATGTACTGCGTGGAGCGGCACGTTATATCTATATAGCTTATATACTTGCGCGCGAACGGAAGGTCTGCGCTCATATGTACATATACACCCGACTGTGAATGAAAACACAGATCTGTGCGCGCGCACACACACACACACGCACACACACACACGTACAAATAAGAACATTATATCTATACATATGCAAGCAACTAAAGCGACGCTGACGCCGTGACCCTGACTCGCCGGTTATCGCACCTTCCTATACCTCCTCCTTCATCCTACTACTGACATTTCTCCGTTTCTCTCTCTCTCTCTCTCTCTCCCTCTATATATATATATATATATATATATATATATATATATATATATATATATCCTACTTGCGGATATCATAGATCGTTTTTTTTTTCGTAAACATACATCAAGTTCTGTCTTTTTTTACGTGTAGATTTCGTCTCTACATTCTTATTTTTAATATAATAAATATATAGATGTTGCATCGAAAAATGTCAGTGAAATAATATATATATATATATATATATATATATATATATAAATTATATATATATATATATATATATATATATATATTTATATATAATATTTAAAAAATATTAAAATTAAGGCAGACTCGCACACACACTTATGTACACACGCAAAAAGGGAATAAGGTCATGTTATATATACGATTAACCACATGCAATGAATTTATATATATATATTTCAAGCAATTCATTGTCCTACTCACGGATATTTTTGGTCTTAAATATAACTATAGAAACCAGCCGCTGGTCCGACCCATAAATATATATATACATATGCATCAGATATAGATACATAAACATGGCGTAGACGCTCCGAATGTTAAAGACAAGCGTCTTTAATGCGCGGCATGAATTATCCCCTCTCCCCGAACAAAAACAAAAATTGACATTCATAATATTCGGCTGTTCTTTTCGCCCTCGATCCCAGATCAATGGACGATTAACGACAGTAAGCCATTATGGGAAACACTCGGTTCTCAATGGCGAGCGGTATCGTTCGGAGTCGAGCCCGTTTCCTTTTACAGTCGATAAACCAATGCACCTTTGGCCATATCAATAGTTTTATTACCTGCTTCCCTGGCGATTCCTTCGCATGCTCTCACTGCAGAAGAGTTCATTAGCTCCGCCCGTTGTGCCGCCAGTAACATAGTAATCGACTCTGCGTATAAACATATATAGCTGGTTATTTTCTAAGATACAAATGTTCTCAATTCCGTCGCTTACACCCATTACCTTTTCAAATTAGCGCCGCTCGCACGATCGTATTGGGCGATAGTCTTTATGTACGCCTTAGACGGAGCCTCGGCTGGGTCGTAACGAAAAGATCTCCCGTGTAGAGTACGCCGAAAATTTCCACGTGCCGGTTTCCTTTGTTTCTTTATTCTTTTCTTCTTCTTTTTTTTTCTGCCTCTTCTTTTGTATACATAGGTTGGCCGATCAAGCGGGCATATGTAACGCATAGAGGGCCGAACATTTTTATAGTTTCGCCAAACTGGTTTTTCCAAGGCCCTAATATATATACATATATATATATATATATATATATATATATATATATATATATATATATATATATATCACACTTGACGAGGTCAATTGTTACATAAAGCTCTTTTTAATTGGAGCATCTCGTCGATGCGTATATGGCACTTGGATCGTTCGTTAATCCCTCGTGGGAACCGTAATAGATATATTAACGGACTGTATCCGAAGGGACAGCGACGAGAGGTAATGGCATTAATTGATCATTCCGAACGATCGGTGTAGTGCGCTTCACGGATCCCATTGTCATTGAAACATTGCGTACGCATTGCGCAATATACGTATGATCCAAACGCCGTATACAACGTATCTCCCGGGTCAAATCGACGTCGCCGCGTTAAAGCAGGTGGACCGGACCGTGCTAGTGTTCCCTTACGTCTTGAATGTAAAGAGGGATGTATACCAGGTCGCTGATATCCAGCGCTGTTACATATATATATGCATTCGTGAACCAAACCCATAGACAGCGCAATCTTTATACAGAGGAGCTCCGCGTCCAATCGGATCCCTCGTACATCTTTATTGGGAACTGAAATCGTTGCCTCGCGACACGTCTTGCGGGCGAAATTAGGAATTAAATTTAGGACGAAATAGTAAATTCTTTGGACCCTTGTAGAAATCAAGGATTTTTGTTTAAGCAACATTAAAGTCATTGGCGGTTAATTTTATTCTTCGGTGTTTTAAAGAACTAATTCACGTAGAATCATCAATTATATTCTCACTAATGAAACATTACTTTTTACTTTATAAGAAATGAATAATAATCGTTGGTTTTCGATCCTCGAGAATAAAAATTAATGACGAAGGCTTAAGGCTAAACGCACAGTGTTAAAAATAACTGTAAGTTACTGACATTCTTGTCAGTCAAATTTATTTCATTGACTCGCTCAAAATTCAAATTGCACTGAAATTTAATAATACACTGAATTTCAATTATGGTTTGAAAAAAAAAATTCATTACCATTAAACTAAAATGTAATAATCCTCATTGAAATTGTTTCAAATTCCACTGAAGAATCTGTCAGATTTTATTCTCTGTTCAGAATTCTTACATATAACTTACAAATTTTCATTGAGTTCATAATTTTCAATTAACTTATGTACATTCGACTTATTACAATTAACTTATTACATATAATGCTACAGTTATAAAGTCTTAATTGAATTTACGAAGCTTATATACTAACCAAGGTAATTTTTTGCCACTTGCGAAAGTGTTCAGTTACCAAATATTAGGTGTATGCACTCTCGATAAGCAAACATTTCCTAAGTAAAATCGTGTATCCTTCTTCATAATATATAGATATGTATTCAGCTTAAAATTCACATGAATTAAAAAAAAATTAATAAAAAATAAAATTACATTATTCGTTTGATAAATAAATCAAATGGCGCCAGTTAACTACCAATAATTGAAACAAGTATAAGTTAATAAGGAATAGTAAATTATATTTTACTACTATTTTCGAAAACTTTATTCATATTAACTGTCAATGCCTATTCATACGATTTACACGAACTTTATCGAAATTTCAGTGCTCTTTAATAAATCAAGTTCCTGTAATAGACTTAAAATGTAACAGTATTACACGGAAAATTCATAAGACTGTTACAAAATGAAAGGACCGAAATTTCAGAGTTTTTTTTTAACAGTTCACGTATGAAATTTATACAAATTTCAAGCTTACTTCGAAATTGCAATGAATTTCTTCGAAAACGTTTCTATTGATATATTAAACTTGACTCATTATTAGTCGATTTGAAATTTATTTAATGATTGTCAAGTACTATTATGAGTGAATTTTGAAAATTTCTTTACGTATATAATTGAACATTGCAATTACGTCGACCGTTGTCAATTAAACTAACAGATATTTTTGCCGGTCTTACAGTTTTTATAACCAATATGCTACTATACTAATATGATGTCCGCCAGACTGATCTTTGTTTGTAATCATCCCCATAGTAACAGAAAGAAAAGTACAAATTACTGCCTCCATCACCATTATTGAATCGATGTACTTGTCGCTGTGCAACATTTTGAACCGTTTTAGGTTCATCTTCAGGGACTCTTGAATGCATATCATATACACTGATAAGTTGGTATTGTAAAAGTCAACTTATACCTTATGGAACATCGTTAGCCCAAATAGTTTCTTATCGAAGCAGCTCACGAGACATCGATTAACTTTAATAATAACACGTAAGGAAATGAAGTAGGACAGTGTGTAGCCCGTTAAAGAATGTCAGTCACGTTATCTTTACGTATGCTTAATTATAAACTGTCTTTATTGCGGTCTCGAAAAAAACGTACTGGGCGCGCTTAGCGCGATCGTAACGACAGAGTTGCGATAGGAAAGCATCCGACGAAAGAAATATTAATTTGAGTCGCTTCCACAGAGACCGAATATCGACGATCTCCTAACTTTTTATATAATTTTTTCACGTTCCATAGTAGTGATTTGCTATGTTTTAACGGTTGTGCGCGCCTGAACGCGAATCACGATCCTATACCGAGCATTGCTTTAGCCATGCCTCCAATTTCAGCTCTCAATTCGCAAATCCAAAGCATCGCGCCCGCAGCATCGAGCTGAATTCCTCACCTATATATGTATATATATATATATATATATATATATATATATATATATACATATATATATATATATATATATATATATATATATATATATATATCCACCCCATCTGGCGTTCCTGCGGCATCGAATCGCGCGCCGGCCGAGCGAATCTCCCGTGCGACTTTCTCACACCTACCCCGAACGTGTGCCGTTGGCGTGTATATATATATATCTATATCCCCCGTTAGGACCCCGCAGACGCGCGTGGTTTATTATAAATACGGCCCCCGCGACCCGAGGCCGCGTGCCTTCGCGCGCGCGAGCGAGAGGTCGAACCGTAATTCATACGTGTGCGCAGAGCTGGGCCTCCTCGCGTGCGCGCTTATTCGGATATGGTTACATCCGAAGGGGGTAAGGAGAGGGGGGATGAGGGAGGGCACGGACGCGGAGTAAACGACGAACAGGTGGACCAGAGGTGGCAAAGTTCGTATCGCAAAGTTCAGTTTTCGTCCTCTGTAATCGCCGGGTCGAGCGGCGGGTCGATCGGGAGTTCTGCTTGGCGCTGCGTTGCAGGTTACAAGGGATCTCGAGATTGAGATTTAAGCTCGAACCGCGTGTTCTTTATCGCGGTTGACGGGCATGGGAGGTGGGGGGGGGAGCTGTAAGTCCAACCATACGGTCAACTACGTATAGAAAATACGTACGTACGGAGATTCGTCGGAGGCGGGGGGGGGGGAGTGGTGGATTAAAGCGATAAATCCGAATGAACCTTTCTAATCCGAGTGGACATTGGCCGTATTGATCACCCGTTATTAATAAAACGTGATATAGCTCTAAGTAATAAAGTAATAAAATATATGTTTAGGGCTAGAGAAGATGGTCGTGGCATTCTTTTAAATTGTGGCGTATTTGTAAATTTATTTAATTTCAAGGAAAGCGTCGAGTCCGCCTTTCCCTCTTACCGTTCCTTCTCTCGTCATTTCTTCTTGTAAAGGCAGTGCATCTCGTTAAGTTAAATAATCTACAAATTGAGTATTATTATAATTTTTTTAGTTACTCACAAAATGAAGCAAATTTATGACTATAATGAAATAATGTCTACTAACTAATCACCCAAATCATACGCAGCTGGGCGGTATTGAAAATTTAGGTGAATTTATAATTTTATCACTTTCGTCTGCGTGCGTGGTGGTTCGCTTTTTTTTTTTTATTAGTGTCTAAACACAATACAGACATTTACAAATAATGAAACGGACAAAGTTTTTTTTATCGATTAGATTTAAGAATCATGCCTTTAAGCATATATGAATTTTTTATGAAAATTATATTCTTTGTAAAATCAAGAAATTAAAAATGATCGACAGTGAATGTTTTCATTTTTAAAAAAATAACATCCTCTACATATTAGGGAAAGGTTAGAAAAAGCCATGTCAAGTCTATGTGTATAAGGTCATATGTACATATGCATTATTCTAAAAATGGGGCCACGTATAGTTTTTTTTAAATTTTTATTTTTTGTTATAACCATATATTTTGCTGAAAGATTGATTTTTTACATTTACATATATATAACACTAAATATATAAATTTAATATATTTTGCTAATAATTAAAATGACCAAAACTTCTAGCTTTATTCAAATATTAAATGTGCATGATTTTAATTAACGTTAATGTGGGAAATAAGAATCATCATTTCTCGGATGAAAATTAAATACGAAAGAATATTCAATAAATTTTTGATTTATAGAATTATAACTATAACTATATTGGCATAAGTATAACTATATATACTTTTAAAATTAAAGTATTAGTTTAACACGAGAAACAAACATAAGCAAACTGGCAATAAATTTTACAGCATTTCAAGTCAAAAGCTATATATATTCTAAGTTTTCATCTAAGCATACTGGTTCAGTTATCAGTAATGTGACAGGTGACCTACTCTTAGACGTATCGATGTGTGATAAATCGATTTTAACTAATAAAATAGGAATATTTTATCAAGTCGTGTGAATAGTCAATAATAGTATCGATGTGCCATGAACCTTCCTTTAATTGAAATCTTCGCTCAATGAAAATAGGAAGTAAATATTTTCTCAGAAATGATTTCACAATCCAATAACCTAATTCGAAGGCAGTTACACCGAGCAGGGCCGTATCGAGTAGTAGCCAAGACTGTTCCGAGCCCTGATTGCATCAGGCACTCCCATAAAAATATATCGCACGTTCAAATTTATTGTGGAATATAATAAATTTCTTCATATTCGCGTATTCACTGCGTAGTATACTACGGCTATTTGTTACTTTGCATTACACCTACGAAAGTAATATTATAGTGTCAAATTGTAACCTTGATATAAGCTACAGCTTTATTTTATTTAAACAATGTTGAAGATTGAATCACTATGTTTTTGGTATTAAAATAATTCTTTATGAATATATCAATCATTATTTTCACGTTAGTTTCTTAACCCGTCGTCGCGCGACCGATACTTCATTTATTTTTAATTTGATATTTCGAATTACAATAATTCTATTGCGATCTTTTCACTTTTCGTCCGCTTTCATTAGGAAGAAAAAATTCTGAATCGAAAAATACTAGTTTAACTCTTATTTTACACGTTTATCCCTTCTATATATATATATATTTCCCGCTCGTATAAGCCCGATAGCTGAACACTCGATGCGCGCGCCCACCGCTCTGATTTTCATCTGAAACAGTCAGTGTCGAAATTACGGCGAAGCTAACGGAGCCACCTCAATCGCGAATTGAAAAGTTATGCGGAGAGCGGATAAATCACGTATTATACGATCGCTCTGGCGTAGCAACGTACAAAGCGAGAACTTAGTCCGTGTACTGCGTGCGCACGGTCCACAGCCTCCCGCCCCTCCTCCCCATATATCAATCCACGATATTATTCGCGCGACACAAGTATAGCGCCAAAATGTTGCCTACTTTCGTGCCGTCCTCCTCCTCCGTCTCCCTCCCCCCCTCCAGGAGAGGGTAAAAATTACCATTTTATTAAATTCCCGCGCACTATTTCGGGAGAAAAGTTGTGTATATATATATATATATATATATATATATATATATATATATATACACATGTGTGCGTGTGCGCGCGCGCGCCTGTGCGTGTGTGTATCGCGCAGACGCGGCGAGGGTCAACAGCCGCGGGGAGGCCGCGTTGGCGGCGACGCTCGGAGGAGAAGTTCTGCCCGATAATTCGGGACGCATCGTTTTTTTCTCTTTTTCATCGGCGCGACTGTTACGGGAAAGCGCCGAGGGCGCGGGGAAGAAAGAAATCGCACGTGCCCGGCGGCTCTCTCTCTCTCTCTCTCTCTCTCTCTCTCTCGATCTCTCGCTTTCTCCCGCCTCAGCAAGTGAGGGAGAGAGAGAGAGAGAGGAGACCGAGAGGGAAAGAGCCGTTCGCCTCCTCGGGCGATGACTCGGCTCGAGAGGATCTCCTGGCGTGGGTCCAAAGTCGATGGGATATTCGGGACCTCGCGTTTTTTCCTCCTCGCGAACCCTTCTCCCGTCGGCGTCCTTCCCCCTCGCCCCTTCCGCCCTTTGATCGGCCCCTCGCGCTTGGCAACGCGCGCGAATTTTTATCTATATATATCTATATATATATATATATATATATATATATATATATATATATATATATGTATGGAAGGTTGCTGCCCTTCGTCTTTATTATATAACCGTCGCTATGGGGCGACTATACGCGAGCTCTGCGAGCTCGGCGCGCGTTGAGAGCTCGAATCTGAAGCCATTGGCATGACCTCCGGTGGTGAAAATTTTAATTAAAAGCTAAACGCGCAATTTTGCACAAAGTATAATAGAGCAGTTTCGAACAGAATTGCTCGTATTCCTCGTAAGGAATATAATTCCTACGTGTTATACGTAAGTCTATGACTTATCCCTTTCTAAAGTTGTCCATGTAAGAAATTAACGTGTTGTTAGCGACTGTGGGAGCAGAAAAGCTGAGTGAAATTAACAGTTCTGGAACTTTGACAAGAAGGTATCACTCAAATACGCTTGACCTGCATGGCAGTTTATAGATGGATATATAGAAATTTCTGGTAAATAATATATATATATATATATATATATATATATATATATATATATATATATAATATATTATAGATAGATATCTCGCAGCTTCTCGTGAAAATTTTAATCTGCGATATAACTGCGATGTCAGTGATCTGTCAGTTGATATAACCGTAAAGCCGATCATATACCAGTTATCTTTATATACCGCACTTTTACGCTATATTTAATTGGTAAAATTGTCTGGAAAACCAGCTCGTCCTTTATGGATTCTCGTCGCTCAATGTTACTACCGAAATAATCGAATATATTTATCGGAGGACACAATTATTTAATGAAGAATGCGTAGATCGTGCTTTGGTCCACATAGCCATATAAGTTGATTATATATATGGGCAAGCCACGCCCCTCCAGTTCCGAATAACGCCAGAAAAAGGGACATATACGCGCGAGCGCGCAGTGCGCGTAGATTATCTTTTCCCTGTTCCCCCTTCCCCATACGCTGTAGTCTATCCTTTTTATATTCCCTCGCGTTCTCCCCCCCCCACCTCCAACCCCCAAACGCCACGTTTTTGTCTCTCCACCGAACGCGCAATTGCTCACGTCGACGGATTTCTTCCTCTTCGCCCGATGCTTATCCGTTTATTTATGTGCGAGGGCGCGAGTCTCGCGCCGGACGGGCCCGTCGCGGGACGAAGGGTCGGGACGGCGAGGGAAGGGGGGGGGGGCTTGAAAATTGCGCTAGACGCCACGCCAAATTTGAGGCAATATTTCGCGGAGGGCGCCCGATGAGACCGGCACTGGAGTTCGTACTAATATCGCTTTATTTCTAGGGCGAATGAGTTATCGGCGCTGTTTCGCCGGATCATCGTCACTTTATTAAATCTGCGTAAATTTCTCGATACCATCGTCTCTTCTGCCTTCATGCAGAAAATCTAAGGGAACAGAGATGTCCCTCTGTTTAGTTGTACTTTATCGTTACCTATTCAACGAATTTTAATATGGATGATTAGAGAAACATATCTAAGGTTAGATTGTCGGACTTCAACCCAGTTACGAATTTATTAGATTAAGGTTAATTAAGAATGAACTTCTCAATATGTCAAAAAATATTGTTATAACGCTTTTCCTTTCAATATTGCTTTATTTTAATATATTTACGCCAGGTAATTTGTCTAAAAACGAATGATATAGGAAAAAAAAGAACTATGAAAGTTCGAACACGTCTCCGCCTCGGTGTTGCCAAAGACCTTGAACTCGCTTTCCCATGTTCATTTCAAGTTCAATTTTTTTTTCAACGAAAGCTCCTATTTTCTTTTTTTTCAGTTTCTGAAAAAGGAGAAAATTTTACGTTCAAAGATAAAATGGACTTATGAGCATATTGAAAAGACAGAGCAAGGATTATCTTCGATGGTTATCTGCATCAATAAGGGTGTACAATTCGAAATGATTCGAAAACAACCACTCTAGGCATAGACGTATTTAACCATTTTTTTACCTAAAATGTTTTCCTTTTTCAGGATTTGACATTCGAGAAAAGGATTTCCCTTTGAAATAAAAGACTGTAACGATCAAATGATCGCGGAAATCAAGTTCCATGTGAACTTCGATCGTAGATGTCTTTTTTAAGGTCGTTGGTAGACTTTTTCATGCTCTAAATGATGATTATATCATGAATTCCCCCCCCAATATTGCATACTTAATTTTTTTAAATTTTATATTAAAAAAATTCAATTGAATATTAATTTTTTTAAATTTCTCAAAAGAGATATAAATATATATATATATATATATATATATATATATATATATATATATATATAGATTATTAACCAAAATTTCAAATAGATATTGAAAAAAAGTTTGTTTTGCTTTTAGTTTTGTTCAATAAAAATGACGGTGAGTTATATAGTCTTCTTTCTATAAATTATAACACATAATATATTTTCAATTAAAAATATCAAATTTAACTTTTAAACTGGAATATATATATATATATATATATATATATATATATATATATATATACGATGAAGTTGCTATGTTAAACGAATTGATTTTTGTTTGTTAAAATCTTTCTAAATGAACACTAGAATATAAAAGTAGCTCGTTCCCGATACGTGAATTATTAAGTGTGGTTTTCTTAACATTCTACTTGGAAATAGTTACAAAAAAAGAAATAAAGAAAACATTGAGTTTAAATTTGTAAGAAATATTGAGTAGATCCAGGACTGGGTATTCAAAATCTAATACAATCTTCTTAATACTCATAATAATTTTTTAATTGGTCAAATTAAATTCATTTTTATAGAAATACATTTGTCTACTGACAATGCTATGTGTATTTTGGGAATATGGACTTGTTTATGTTAAAAATTTTCGATTCGTCTTTTTTATGGAGATAATTTTTTGATTTCAGAGAAAAAGTATTGGCGCAATTCTGATAGAAATTTTACTTACTTGTTTGAAAACATTGTTAGAACAATTGTACAGAAGAAAAATATTGTACGCAGTATTGAAATATCGTTTCAAAATGTATCGAAAAGTATCAAATTAATCTAATATTATTAGCTAATTAAACAAAAATAAAAACTAGGTCGTTGAAAAAGATCCGATACCTAATCGATGATAACAAGATCAGAACAGTTAAAAATAAGCATTCAAATTCTACAAATATTAAAAATTTCAATTAGATTTTTTCATCAAATTGCAGTGATTAAAAAAATTAAAAAATTATACTAAAAAGCATCTGTATGTAATGTCTTCCTTTTTACAGAAATTTCGATTTCTTCATCGACCACACTATATATGCATATCAGTTCTAACTCCACTTCATACTAAACCAAGACCCGCAGAAACATTTCTCGGCCTTATAGCGAACGGTCCCCGAGCGCATATTCCTCCCCCTCCGTGAAATATCGCGCATCCCGTCCTGACTTTCCAGTTGTGGCGACTCTCTTCGCGCGATCTCCTCTCTCCCGAAGCCGCGAGCGTTTACTTATATTATATATATATATATATATATATATATATATATATATATATATATGTATATATATATATGTGTATATATATATATATAGATATGTATATGTACCAGCTGCACACGCGGATCGAGGCCCGACGCACGAGCGACCGTGCAGGACCTCCCTTCCTTCTCCCCCTTCAGGTCCGACCGGACCATTACCCCGGCCACATCGCGCACGCGCGCGGCCTTTATCGCAGCTTTATCACACACGCTCTCTCTCCCCCTCCCTCCCTCTCTCTTTCGGACAACCACGTCCAGTCGGGGCTGCATCTCCCCGCGGCGGACGCGCGCGGCGCTCTCCTGCCGCAACGCCCTACCCTGTAACGCTCTCGCGCTGTGGAATGCCTGCGTATATATAGGCGTCGGACGGAGCTCCTCCTCGAGCGCGCCGACGCTGCCTCGTGCGCGCAGCCGCGCGGGTATGTGGCCGAGCCTGAAACCGGTCGCCGAACTCGCCTCTTTCGGGGCAACCTCTCTCTCTCTCTCTCTCTCCCTCCCTCCCTCCCTCCCCCTCCGCGCCGCTGCAGCGCGAGAGCAGGTCTGCTGCCACGAGTTCTACGGCCCCCCCTCCGCCCTCCCCCTCCCCCCCGTCATACACCGGTTGTCCCCTGCGATGCGATGGCGCGCGCGCGCTCGGAGACTCGATCACTCGATGATTGCGAAACGAAAGCCTCGCCTCGTCTCGCAGCGGCCAGCGGCCAGCGGCAGCCAGCCGGCAGCGGGCAGCGCGCGGACACGCGAGCGCTGCGCTCAGTGTCAAGGTCGCGCCCGATCGCCGATCTGCGCAGGCGCGTGCGGGAGAGAACCCGCCAAGCGCTCTGCGATGCGTGCGTCTACGTACATAAACGCGCGCGCGCGCGCGTATATATATGTATGTGTATAAGGTACGCGCCGCCAGATTCCCCCTTGTAAGCGGGCGCGACAGGTGGATCGGGCGACGATCCGCGCGCCGCATCGGCTCGAGGCCGTTCGGAGGTGCGGATAAATCTATACCGGCGTCATCGTCGGTCGGCGGGGGAAGGGGGTGGCAGGCGAGGAGATGTTAGACGCTGGCGCGTGGATCGTAGCAGATCGAAGATCGCATTAGAGCGGCGAGAGAGGAAGCAATTAGTATATAAATCTATATTATATTTACATGGTAAAACTGGTGCGACACCGAGGGTCTTCGGGGCGCGAATTGCAGCGCGAAGACGCTAGCGCGCGCGCGCGCACACACACACACACACACACACACACACACACACAGACACCACATATATTGTTTTATATACTTTTAACGATGTAGATTATGATTATCAGTCCTAGAAATTGTAAATGACATTATTATTCTGTCGGAGAAAAATTTGGCATCGGTATTTTACCAGACGTACCGGGATGTATATCGTGTTTCTGAAGGTTCTCAATGATTTTAATTACATATGAGGGGGAATACCGTTCTATTAGTGCAGGTTTTCTTGTCAGATACTCTGAAGCATAATTATTACACTTTTAGCTTGCTCAAATATGTACAATTTTTTTATTAGATAAGACACTGTATTACGTTTACTTCAACCTGCATTATTATTAGAAACTACAAAAACATTTTACGTCATCGAAACCAAACGTGAAATGGCAACAAACCATACAAGTTACAAGCTTATAAAGGCATCGATAGGTCTTTAACTTTCTTAGTTTACCTTTTGTAAACCTGACACTCACGCACTTCCAAATTGACACATTGATGTCTATGTTCATTTGAAAGATTCACAATTACGTTTAACAATTTCGAGATTTTTTAAAGTTTTCGAAATTGTATCAGTCAAGGAGGAATAAAGAGGCTTGGTTAAACTGAACCGTATTTGAAATAAAAAATTTACAGTTCATTGCATATAATAATCAAATTCTCACTGTTACATTTTTTTAAATACAGGCCCAAATCGCGTTTATGCACTTTGCTAGAATATCTCCAGCACCCGAGCTGCGAGAGCGCAATTACGATCCCGGATTTCTATTCATCCCGTCAATCCTCATAATCCTCGTTAACTACATGCTTAGGTATTTGATAATGCTTCATAATAATTTTTATAATTATTCGATAATAATTTTTGTCGACTTCCAGTAAATATTCTGCCAGTCGTTTGTTTCAATAATACATCGTCCATTATATTATCGGATTATTCAAGTTTTCGAAGGGGCTCGTCGAGACCAACTTGTTCATTGAGCTTTGGATCGCTTTAAATATAAGAATGTTTAGAGAGGGGATCGCGTCTTAATAGACCTCGTACCTGCTCAGCTCGAAAAGTTTTCCAACGAGAAACAAAAAAACAGTCCGTCGTTATCATTGATTGGCAATTTTTTCAATAGCCAAATTTTGCGCATCTCTCTGCCCGCGGGTATTTCGTTGTCACGCGCCCAAGTTCGCGTGACCAATTAACCCGCCCTATAATCGTAACAGGACAAATACGCACAATTTGCCAGCGAATATCACAAAAACCTGGATCGACCGATGAAAATGCCAATATCGAGTTTGACGTTCAAAATTCGCTGGGAGTTATAAATCTGCGTATTGCTGTACTTCACTCGACGGCGGTATAAATCTCAAAGGATATCTATACGATGCGCATCCTATACCTGCGAAGAGACTACTGGCCCCCTCCCGCCCCTCGAGATCGTTCTAAAAGCAGAAATTTCGATGGCAATCTTCAAAACACGAATGATTACAATGTTCCCGCACCATTATGCACCAAGCGTGCCGTTAGGATGTCTTTTACATAAACGCGAGGAAAGCGTCGCTCTTATATGACGCAATTAACGCCTATACTTCCGGGCCAGCAGCGACCGATCTCCGCAGTGGTACCGCGCGAGGGAAACGGGAGACTCGCCAAGGTCGCGGCCGGCCTTCTCGACGTTATTCTACGCAGGCTCGGCGATCGGGCTGTTCTTACCCTCCCGCTTGGCTTCTCTGCGGCGAATTGCGCCCGAGTGAAATTTGCCAATTGCTCGCGATACCGATGCGGCCGGTCCATCGGGCGCCGCGGATCGTCGCTCGGCCGCCGATTTTTTTTCTCGCCTAACGACGCAGCCAACGGATTTGGAGACGAGAGAATTTCCCAGGCTTTGTCGCGGATAGCGAGAATCGCGAATTTCGGGGGAGGTAGCATAATTGCCGAGGAGTTCCAAGAGAGTCGCGAGGCGAACGGTAAACGTGACGGTCGCCACAACGAATCCCGATGGACAAAATGATAAAATTCATTTCTGATACGTTATTTATTGAATTTCGAGTTAATCGCCCAACAAACGTATAGATTTTCACGCGAGATTTCACTTCTTTTGCCTATGTATTTCAAAGCGCGAGACAAATACGGTGGCGCATCGATTACGAGAAATCACGAACCATTTGTATTTCTGACACTCGTATGAAAGTCCAAATGTTTTACTGGGCCGTGTCCAATTGCTTAGTCAAGAAGGCCGTCACTATTAACGATCCATACTTCGTACTTTATTTTCCTTGCTTTCGAACAGAGTTAAATTTTTTTTTTTTTTTTCGCTAGGCTTAAGTGCCCACCAATTATTCGCGAATGGCGCCGACACCATGGGTGGAATTACATTTTAAAGTTTCTATGCCTACATATACCACTAATATACACTTAATACAGTTACTACGTATATGAATTATATAATGATCTAAGAGCATCGAAATAATTGCTAATAATTCGTGCCTCACAGTCACAGGCGTGGAGATACAATGGTCGAATTGACCTGACAAAGCGACTTTCGCGCTTGAAGGTTAAAGTTCAATAATCTTATATAGGTATATCTCAACTTTTAACTCGAGGGACATTACGAAATTCTTCTTCGTTGACTATACAGAGTGCCAATTTGTATATTTGGGTCGTTCATCTGTAACTTTGAACGATTGACTGTGATCGTATAATGATTCGAAATAAATCGGTGCATTTCATTTGCATAGGTAGAAAATCGAATGTTATTTATCGTTCCTATATACGAAATAGTCTTTAATTTTCTTTTTGTCGCTAGTCCATTATAAACGAGTAAGGCAGTGCAAGGAGGAAAATTTATTTAATGAATTCTCCGAGGACGAAACCAGACCAATATACTTTCCAAAAAGTTTCTGAATCACTGAGTACACATCCAATCTCAGCATTGACTTATCACCTTCGAGTTTTGAGATATATTAATTTTAAAAAAGGTAAAAAGACGTTTTTCATTCGACTACACGTCGAAATAATGTAATATCAAATATAATTTTTTTCACGAGCAAACTAAAGACAGACAGTCAAAGTATAGGTTTATTATCCTTTCGAATACCGCTGAGTTTATTAAAATATCTCCTTTGATTTCTCTAAATTCACATTGTCTAGGTAAAACACGTTCTTTTTTTTACAAAAATTAAAAGTTCAAACTGAAATATTTTACGGAAAAAAAGAACACGTTTCAGCAAACCTAATTGCATTTGATAATGCATTATTCAGGTTTTTTTTTCTTACGAACTAAATTTAATAAATGATAAATTTAATTGCGTTATGGCGCTTGGTGAAAATTAATTAAATAAATAAAATATAATCTAGAGAGAAATATATAATTTCACACTCGAATCGTTCCACATTTTGCTTTATACAACCAACAAAAACATCTCTCAGGCGTTTTAACTACGCATGACATTTGCTCAATAAGAAGTGCGCGAGAAATAATTTTTTTTGACGAGGATAGGCTAAAATTATAAAGACTTTTCAATGAGTCGAAAGAAATGCTATTCGTACGTTTCGTCCTCGGTTAACTGCCGAGCTCGTCGGTAGGACGACTGTTGGCCAATTCCTGGACGTACGATGCTCGTTAGAATAATCGAGAAGCTACGATATAAAGGCAATGAAAATAATTCAAAGGAAAAAAAAGGAAACATTTTTTAGCAAACTTAACTGAATCAGATCATCTGTTTGTCCACTGTTTTTTCTTACGAACTAAACTTATTCGCGATGCTTGTACTATATGCATAACCCGGAATATAGTTTTGATGCCCTTGCACTTGTCGGTTAAAAAATGTCTCAAACGTTCGACTTGATGATTATATCGTCCGTCGATCAATTACGAACTGATTGCTCGCTTCGATCGGCGAAATCGGATTCTCGCACCCCCATAACGTCGCCGATCGCTCCCCGTAATGGACGGTGCCCGAATTACGTCCCATTGCCCTGTAATAATGTACAATGAGACGCGGGGCGTTACACGCGCGCTCGACTCGTCGCGCTACCGACAGAGAGACGGAGAGAGAGAGAGAGAGAGAGAAAGAGAGAAAGTGTGAGAGACAGGCCGAGCGCGCGTATTGTATGGGAGCCAAACGCGGGGGAGGGGCGATGGGAAACACACACGAGAGTTATAACATCACCGAAATAAACCAGTTCCGAGGACTTCTCGGTCGAAAAGACTCTCGCTTCGTTTCGGCTCGCGTCTGTTGCGTCACCGAGGAGACGGGGGGGGGCGTCTCCTCCCTGCCCCCTCCCCTCCCGCTCACCCGGCGAATTTTTAAGTATAATATCCATAAAGCCGGCAAAACCGAATGTCGAGCAGTTTTTTTGCTTGTTTGTTTTGTTTGATTTTTTTTTGTTTTTGTTTTTCTTTTTTATTTCGTTGTAACGAAGCGCCGATATTATTATTATACATACTTCGGTATTACTATAATTATATTTGGCCGATTCGGCGCGCCGGTCTCCGCGCCTCGGGCTTTTAACGCGCTTCGACCCACGTATATATGTATATATATGAAGTAATTAGAAGGAATCCGCGAGGCTAATGGCCGACCGAGAGCGCCGCGAGCGCTGTGTGTGTGTCTGTGTGTGTCTGTGTGTGTGTGTGTCCGTCGTACAAACCGTATTCACGAGCACTCTTGGCAAATTTACAGTCCATATACACCTCGGTGGATCTGATATACATTAAAACAGACTTTCCCTTCCACGACGCGTCTCTCGATCGTATACCGTGTTTTTTTTCCCTTTCTTCCTTTCCTACCTTTTTTTTTTAAAGCCTAGGTCGGTGCGCGCGTTACACGTATAGATCGCGCTGCTGGTTCTCCTATTGCCCGTTCGAGATAGAGCTCCGGTGGGTGGGGAATGGGGATGGGTGGCAGTTCCTCGGGCAGCATCTGAAGTGGAAAGGAGCGATGTAATGAACGCGGATGTTACATATATAATGTACGCGCGCGCGCGCGCGCGTGAGTGTGTGCGTGCGTGTGTAGGAGAGCGCGCACAATAGAATTTCTTCGTTGCGCAGTTGTACCGTATTAATCGCCGATTTAAATCATCTCGGGCGAATGGATTTAGCGCTACACAAAGATGAAAATATATGGGTCAGCGCGGATTCTGTATATGTCAGGATTCTGTATATATATATATATATATATATATATATATATATATATATATATACACGAGACCTATACAGTTCCTTGAATTCGAAATTAGCATAAATAAATGTATAACGCGTATATATTGTGAGATAGTTCCGTGTATAGATATATATATATATATATATATATATATATATATATATATATATCCAACATGTCTTATTACAGCTGCACTGCATTATTAGGCAATACAGAAATGATTTACTTTGTCGGTTAGTAGGGCATCGGCTAGCAATGGCAATTCGAAGTTTTACTAGCGGTTTCAAGCTCAATCCATTTTTGTATATATATGGACTACTGATTTATCAGTTATGAGAGAAATAAGGAAAGAATTTAATATATCGAGCTAATAAATCTTAGCTGGAACGTAAAACAATATTATATTCTTTAAAAATGGAATAAGTGAACCAAGTTCATATTAAAACCAATTGAATTGTACTTCTGTCGACTGCCCATATACAATTAATAAATATTTTTTATTGGTCTTACAGTTTTTATTTTTATTTTATTTTATTTTATTTTTATTTTATTTTATTTTTGGTTGAAATTGATTGGACTGTAAGACCAATAAAAAATATTTATTAAAGTTCATATTAATTTATGAATAAAGAATTTCATGAATAATAAACGTTTACTTTATCAGTAGGAAAATGTACTTGTATAATCAGACACGAGTTAAATGTAAAAGAACGTACGAAAATTCATTTGTTCCATAATTATATGTGAGTAAGAACATTATTTAGAAAACGCTGTCTTAACTGCTGACAATAATGTCGGTATTTCCTGTCGAACAAAAAGTCATAGACTTTGTCAAATTACATTTTCACGTATTTTCAACTGAATTCAGTCAGTATCAATTGAAACCAGTCTCATGATAAAGATGATAATGGACATTGATGGATAATATATAATAATTCAGGATGATTACTTCGTTATAATATTCCACAAATGTATATTACCACCTAGCGACCGGTTGTAAAACTGATGCACAGTCTCCAAGTGGACTAAGATGTTTTCTTGGAATATTCCTATAAATACTGTTTATATTAAAAAATAATTTCTTTTTAATTTTTTTTATACAGTTGGATGTTTTTACAGAGATTTTTGTTTTTTCTGAAAGAATTCTTTTTAGAAGCAGTGTGCTTGCTTGTTACCTAACCATATGCTTGGGTACTCATTTGATTTAGATGAGCATGCCTACAAAAATGTACATATTCTGTACTGATGTTTTTCAATCTATATACGTCTTTACACCTAGTGTGATATATGATTAAATTATAATCACTCTGAACCGCGTGAATGAGACAGTTTACGGGCATCGGAAATTTCTTAAAACATTCTATACTCTAACGCTGTGCGAAATATATTCATAACAGGTCACATTTACGTTGAAATATTGATTCTATTGAGAACTTTATTTATACAATTCATTTTAAAAGAAACGACACCGTAGCAACCACGCACACATACTGAAAATGTATCAATTCGAATAATATATATATATATATATATATATATATATATATATATATATATATATATATATAATTACACGATACGCAGTAGAGGATCGAATGTAGAAAACTAATTCAGAGGCTATATTTAAAGAAAGAATATGTAACTTGTTTCCGCGAAATCTTAATAGGAAGAAAAAAAAGATCGGTTCACAACCAATGACAGATAAAGTAGTCGCGAGTTCGCGGGGCTAAAAATTGTATCCCACCCCGTTCAAAAAGGAACGCCATAGACATTACGGACGACACGCCGTCATCATCGCGGGCGGAAGACACCACGCGCGCATTCCTCCGTCATTTTTCCGGTTAATGCTCGCTCCTTCCTCTTCCTTCGCAACTTGCTTTTCTGCCCAACCCCCCACCCCTCCCGCCCCGCTGCTGCTCCCGCGCGTTTTCTCCCGCCTCGTACCGCCGTCCTCCCCATCTCTCTTAACTCTGCGTGTCATGGCGAAAAAAGCACGAGGCCGCGCGGTTGCGGGCAACGTCTCCCCGCGCAAGGTTCGATGATCTCTCCCTCTCTCTCTCTCTCTCTCTCTTTCTCTCGGTGTTTTACACTCGACGCTGCTGGGCGCACGTGCGCGGAGACGGAGATGGAAATAGGCAGCTTGATTTATCGATAATGATTCGATTTGTTGAAAATGAGACGAAAAGTATCGACCGAATTTCGGACTGTACGTCGTGTACAGTTGAATGTAGCGACAAAGTAAACGGGATCGACTCGTGCACAATTTACACGTCGTGCGGATTATATAGTTGTACCGAGACGACGCCACGAAAGATCCTCGCTAATGTCCATTACATTATTCTATTCGGCGGCCGTAAAATTAACATTATTATATTTGAAATGGCAAGAAAATGATCAACATAAATCAATCATTGGCGAAGAAAATTCTATACAAAGTATGGAGTCATCGTGAACGATGAGGAGGCATAAAGCTGGCATATCCAGCATCTGTCTATATAGCCCCGCTGTCTCTGAATCTACGAAAGAGATGATGAATTGCCCGTACGGGAAAATGTAAAGGGGAGGCTCCCCCAAAAAAATGAGCAATGCCAACCGAAGAAGTGGCGATGCTATTATCGGCGCGTTCGCTTTTGCCATTAAGTACTTCTTAGAGTCCTCTTTCCTAGATCTACGAAGAATATTCATTATCCATTAAGTTCCTTCGCAATTTTATCATTTCTCCAATCTGTAGTTTAAAATCCTCAGAATAATTCTATTCTAAGTTGAGCGTTAGGTCAGTTCATAAACCTTAATAAATAATCCAAAAAGTTTCTTGAGTCTTCTAAGTTGAAGAATTTCTGCATAGGTGAAGCTAATTCATATGCATAATATTCTCCTTCCAAAATCAATAGGGAAATAAGTGTCACTAATAAAAGAACGACATCCGTGGTTTTATAAAATGATGTATAAGATCGCTTGGATACATACTACAATCATCGGTATTTTCCCCCGATGGTTATAAACTAAAAAATCGAAATTCGTATTATTGTTTGTTGAATTCTTATTGTGGAACAAACGATAATAAAGTAGTTTAATACGGTCGCACGTGAAATTAATTCAGCTGGTGAAGCTATACCGGCATGGCGAGTTTTACAATTATATTTGATGCTTGTATACTCATGCTGCCATGGACAGAAATTCTGCCCGCGAAACCGGTAAAAGACAAAAATGTAAAAACATCATATAGCTACTTTTCTACGCATCAAGTGTGCTTTGTACGTTCGTTTATCCCGTTTCAAGTATGAAACCATTCTGACAGTTATACTTTTTCGAATGAAAACGACCCTATGGAACGTGGCTTGAACTTGGAATACCATGAGAATACCATACGGCTTTCTAATTAATATGGGGTCTGCGAATCGCGGTCGGTCCGCGATTATAGCTGCTGGCCAATCTTTTAGCAGTGATCTTACTGCTATGAAGTATGAAGTCTATGATAAATCGCAAATAATTACAAGTAGGTTTATTAGCATCTCTACTTGTACCATAATCAATAATCGCCTCGGACGATTTATCAACACACAAACACATACACAGAGAGAGAGAGAGAGAGAGAGGAGAGAGAGAGAGAGAGAGAGAGAGAGAGAGAGACGAGTAGAGGAACTGAAAATATATGATTTAGCTTTCCCTGAGATTGCATCGCATATGTGTGTGTGTGCGTGTGTGGCGTGTATATATATATATATATATATATATATATATATATATACACTTAATCATGGCACGGTCATTTTGGGAACTGCTTATGGCGAAGGCCATATATATATATATATATATATATATATATATATATATACTTGTAGATCAATTAGCGCTTGAAAGTTCGAAAAATTTTTTTAACCGAAATCAAGATGGTCGGGAAATGATTAATTATCTCATCGATATGCGTAATTGTTCTTGTTCTTATGGTTTTACGGGTTGGTTCATACGTACATGTAATATATATAAATAAAGCGATATTGTAAAATTTAAAACAGAAGCCAGGAGCTCTATACGTAATGAAGAAATTCGTAAAGATTTCTTGAGAATACGTTTTCGTTCCAAGGTCGTACATTTTTTCTCACCAAAGAATCCTCCTCCGTACCGTTCGACTAATTTTAAGATAATGTGCTGGATATTTTGATTATGGATCTGGATATGTACTATTATAATTATATAGCTCTATGAAAAATGCCGGGCAATCGCTCGCTACGAATTTATACGGTAATGCCAGATCATTGTGTGTAGGAGAAGCAGAGGTGTTCTCTCGAGTATATCGTTTAGATACGTTGCGTTCTCGACTGGGGGACGTGGAGGGGGGCGAGCTCGAGCTCACCGCCAATGTCAAGGTCGAGTATATCCACGCACGCGCGCGCGCGCGCGCGCACACACACACACACACACACACACACACACACACACACACACACACACGCACGCACACGGAGATTTGCAGCGAATTGCGTACATTCGCCTCGCTGATGCTTCTCTTTCTCGATCTCCTTCGATCTCTCATTCTCTCTTTCTCTTTTCACGCTTCGACATTCATTCATGCTCGATGCGCATATGAATGTGGTATAGGAAGAGCTGAAATTTGCCCAATCGCATGCTAATGTACTTCGGTAACTCGTTGCCTTTCCCTCTGCGCCTTAAGCTCCCGAGGTTCGCGGGAGCTTTTGCCTTTATTCTTTTTTCCACACAGTTTTTGCGAGGAGATTCACGAAATGACTCCAGAAGCGCGTGAGTCAAACTTGTAGGTTTGCTGGAAGCCCATCGGGAACGTGCTGGAATTTCGCGTAGCTGCTTTTGGCGCTTTATATAGGTATACGCGCGAAATTGGTATGCTTTATAGCAAAAATCCTTAGAAGTACAACTGAAAAATTACCAAGCATAAAATTAAAATTTATTCTTAAGAACTGATGTAAGGATGTATTTCCGTAACCACATATATTGGATTACTTTGTGCAAATGTATCATTAAATTGAGTCACTCAATTAATACGTATACATCAAGTATATCGATTGAAAGCGATAAAGCGATGGAAGTCCGTAGTCTAAAACAGATAAGATTTGGGTAATCACCGTCAAAAAGTTGTCAAACTACTGCGTGTAGGACCGTAGAGTGTCACGTGGTGAGAAATGATTTTAGAATGAAAGTTTATTTCGCCACTCATGTTTTCTTATGATTAAATGAAAATTTTTGGTTTTCAGGTTAGATCGCTCATGGCATTTATAACAAACAATATGTTTTTATAATACTTTTTATATCGACTACAAAGCGGGACCATTTTAAAACTCTTTACGTTTGAAATGTACTTTATGTAAATATGTATTGTTTTTATTGTTCAAGCATCTTTTAAAAGACTTTGGTAGTTCAGCCTTATATAGGAAATGTAGATATATGTGTGTGAGTGTATGTGTTTGCCGACTTCATCAGGCGTATTTGCTCGTAAGAGAACGAAGAGGACTTTTCGTGAACGTGTCTCATCTTCTGTACAAATATTATGTAGACACTGTATCGACTGAGCGTGAGCAATGGAAATTGCAACAATTCTAAAGCAGTTTTTTTTTAATTAACAATTCGAGTATCAGTTTAACGTTTCCATTTTTTTCTTCATCTATATTTAAGTGAAATTAATATTGGTTACCATAAATAACATAGACAATAATTCCTTACGTTTCCTAATCTATATATACCTTTTACAGTAAGCTTTCCAATCTATGCGTGTGTGCGCGCGTATATTTCTGAATCGTTGATTATGAATACTTTTACTCTATTTATCAGTTAATAATTTCCTTGGAGACCGATAATTTAGTTATAATCGGAGGCGATAATTTGTAGTTCGCGATAAATCTAGATTAAAGAAATAAATTAACCTTATCGATCTATACCATATCCATATAAATGCTGGTACCTTATTATATAGTAAGTACCTTTATATATATATATATATATATATATATATATATATATATATATATATATATATATATATATAGATAATACAAGCGCAGCCGCAAAAGGAATCAAAGTCTCACCGCGCTGGATACCGTATAATAACTATATATATATATATATATATATATATATATATATATATATATATATATATATACAGAATTCCCTCTGTGCTTGCGTATCTCGCATTGGCTCGTGAAAAGAATGCCGCTCTATCCCACTTGACTATTTATTCGATCTTATCTGTGAGCTCTTGCCTCTTCTTCCTGTGTGCCTCGTAATATATTTGTATAGATATAGCCCCCCCTGGGGAATTTTTTCATAACTCTTTCCGCGTATGCTGATTTTTCAGTTCTTTTTTTTGTTCCTGCTCAGTGCGCCGACCGATCGTCAATCTCGTGAAAACCGCTTGCGAACAACTCGATGGCGGTAAACCTTTACAGAAGTTGGATAATATAATTTATCCGCGCGACAATGACGCGCGGCAGGTGATACTCATTTTCAAAGAGATATACATGAGTATTGAATTACGAGTCTTGGGTATTGACGCAAAATTTGCGAGTTCGTTATTAGAATTTTAATTTTTAGTACCTGACGAGGAACCGAGGCGGCTCGAAACGTTGGACGAGTCAGATATATAGGATTTGGCCAATTTGACGATGGAAGCAGTCGAATCGTCCTTTGCCGATAACTAGCATTTTATTAATCTTTTTATTATTATTAGAAGTAGTATTTATATTTCAATTTTTGCGTGGGTGATTATAAACAAGGACAGTCTGACCTTTATTGTGATTATAATTATATTAATTTATATTGACTGTAAAACCCATGAAAATGTTAAAATATTTGTCAGTTGAGAACGCATGTAATGGAAATTCTTCAGGACATCCACATAATAGTTTGTTTATGATGATGTAAGTTTAAAATTATCAGAATAAATTGCCAAAAACAAAATATGGGAAAAAGTATATAAAGTTCATAGCAAATTTCGATTTAAGTAGATCGAACCAACTTGCAAACGCAATGAGAGACACGTTCAATTTTGCTTTATTTTTCCTCTCTCCGCTCTGCATTCCAAGGATGCTAGTTTTCTCAAAAATAATTTCACTTCGTGCAATAGCGCGTTAATTTATTCTTCCTAGTATTTAAATAGCCTGTTTTTTCTTTCTTCCGATAAAACGGGTGGGTCCGAATTAATTTAAACTTTTGTAAATCGTGGGAATTTTTGTTTTTTTTTTTTTTTTTACCGCGTATATTGCCGCTACACTGTAAATCGATAACAAAACCCAAATCGCCAGCATTCCCATAGAATTTTTTTTATATTGCATTTTTCTAACGAATCTTGACTCTTCGCTGGACATTGGGCAATTAATGTCTCGGCGAGTGAGTTGGCAATACGTCGGAATTCTTTCTCAAACCATTTCATGAAACAAAGAAGCTGCGTCGATCTTTATAAAACTTGAGTTTTCGTATACGGTTATCGGATTTTTATACACTCTATATATTATATAATATGTAATCTTTTAGATAAAAAAAATTTCCGAATGTATCGCCCCCCCCCCTATTTCGATATAATCAACCCCTCAATTTAACGTTCGCGTATCGCGCGATATCTCAGAATATGAATTTCGATTGGCACGAGCTCGTTGATACAAACATTCCGCGTTATCTATACACACTTACATATATAGGCATAATTATAGTTTTTGTTCAGGAATTTTCGAGGTTAAAAACGGCATCCGTGCACGCTTCCGATGTTACGATCAACAAGTGATATAAATACAATGGCGCTCTATATAAACGATGCACGGTTGTAAGCGTATAACACGCTGAAAATTACCGATGCAGATGTACTTTTTTTACGGCAGAGCCCCTATTGAAAAACGACTCCCTCGTGCTCTTACTCGTAAATACGGGCTAAAAGTTCTTCCCTCATTCCCTGATATGTGTGTGTGTGTGTGTGTGTGTGTGTGTGTGTATATTTATCAGCGATTTAATTTCAGCATCGAAACTCGCTGCGCAACCTCCCTCCTACGTACTCGGAGTCTTAACTGTTCTCAAGAGCTCGATCACCGACCCTAATTCAAATATTATATATCTATAGTGTAGTAACAAAAAAAAAGGTTCACCCCCGATCCTCTTGTGCTTTCCTATTTCGAGACAGTAGGCCTTAAAAGCCCCCCTCGACCGTGGCGTAAACGCGGCTACGACCGATGGCGAGGCGTAAATTATAACGGCCATAGTGCACTCGCCGTCTGAACGCGCGAGCGTCGCGATACGCGGGATGATGCAGGACGTCCGCCACTCGGTGTGGCCTACGGCTCCGTGGCTTCGTCGCGGCGCGCTAGCCCGATTCAAGTCCCGCGAAAATCCAGGCGATCGGGGAAGACCGACGAAGAGCAATGGCGAGGAGCGGCGATACCGTCGCTCGGCGATCCCCCCTCCCCCCCGGCGCGGGCTTTCTTTGGGCAGATTTTTGTTTTCTCTCGAAGATATCGTCAAAGCACGAAGGTAGGAGAAGATCTCGCCTCTAGGAATGGGACTGGGCGTGGATTTGTTAATGCTGCCGCGAACGTCCTTTTACACTAACGCAACGGAACGTCGCCTATGCTAGATCACCGTGTCTTAAATATTACCGAATTGCTGTCTTACGTATGTTGCCAGCACCCAATCGCGGTCCATATTCCCAATGGAGCTCCCAAGTCGTCGTCACCCCCACAAGGGCCCGGAAGTTTATGGCGCACGTGCGCACGACGCGCGGCCGTAAACTTGGATCGCGCGCGGAGGGGGATGGGATGAACGGTGACCCGGAATCCAGTCGAATTATTAGCGGGACCGAGTTCTCGTCCCATATGGATTTATATTTATGGAAGATGGGTAATTGGGATTGTCGGGACGGATGATTCTGGTAATCCAGGGCGTCACGACGTTGCTCGCTGTGAAACATTTAATTTCACGTTTAAATGCTGTTCGTTACTGCTGTACGTAAATCGTCGAATGGATTAGGACAGTGAAATTTTGATAAATGTACCCGAGTATGGTAATGGCGCGTTTTCCAACCATAGGATTTTCTTATTGTTGGCCGAAGACGGCGACTTCGGTTGAACTGTGCCATATTTGTCAATTCACAGGTGCACGGCCTAGCTGCGCCGTGGCTATGGCAAATCGCTCGAACTATCGAAGAGTTTCAGACGAAGCGCTTGCGCATATAGCTTCTTATAATACGACCTCGCGAGTGGCTCGTGAGTTTCGCCAAATATATGTCAAACCCATACATTGCTATCAAAAGCATTGGCAAACCTTAGGCCAAGTGCGTGAGATATCGGTCAACGTCGAAGATGGTTTTGTAAGGTAAAATCGTTCAATTTGATATCCTTTCAGTCGGTTTCTATTAAAAAAAGAAACAAGAAAAAAAAACGTATTCGGCACAGAGATGAAAGCAAACCCATATCGTTTACAATCGAAGATTTATTGCAAACGTATTCGACCAACCGGACCAAATATTTCTTACCTTGAATTTAATCTAAAGAAAAACCAACAGGACATTACTTTCCGATATCCCCTGCGAATAACATATTTGGCATTAATTTCCAACATTAATTCCTGTACGACGCAGTAATCCTGATACCCATATCTGAATACTGAATATATATATATATTAATGACTCTCTCTGTGCGTGCGTGCGAATCTATAAATGAGTACGTCAGTTTTGCATATATATATATATATATATATATATATATATATATATATATATATATATATATAGACTCTCAAAGTAAAAGTACCCAAAGCTGCATATAATGCATAGGTATACAGTTGAAAAAATTTATCAAAATAAAGTCATCGTCGACTTCGCGTTCGCCTTTGCTACACATACATTCACAATACCCCCCCCCCCCCCACACACACACAGACACAAGAATCTAGTTCAGACCACCACCAGGGGGTGCCGTCACTAGCACTGTACACACACACACACACACACACACACACACACACACACACACACACACACACACACACACACACACACACACACACACACACATGCGCGTCAGCTGTTTGCCGCCTCCTATACACAAGATATTTAGCCGTTTCTCCGCGTATAACTTCCGGCCGTGGGAGGGAGACAGATAGATAAAAATTGAGACCGAGCAGAGCACCTTCTCGCGCAGCGTACATCGTGGATTTTGCCCGCGTGCGTGCTTGGCCAAGTTCATATTATATATATATAGCTATAGTTGGAAGAAAAGCCCCCGGTGTGCGCTGACTGTATACGGTGAATGGAGCGGAACGCGCCGGTATATAGAATGCAACGGCTATATAGACGAGCCTTTGCCATTCAGGTCTTCCCTCTCCTCCCTCCCACCCCCTGGATAGTCGCGCGGCCACCTTCCTTTCTCCCTCCATTCCTGTCTCTCTCTCTCTCTCTCTCTCTCTCTCTCTCTCTCTCTCTCTTTCTCGCGGCTTTAATACCTGTTTTCACGAGGAGAGGAGTCGCGATGTATCTATATACATGTATATATAGGCGGCGAACGCGCGCAGATTCCAACGGTCTGGAACGCGCGTCGCGGGCGACGTACTTTACATCTCTGCCGAGCGCCTCTCTCTTTCTCTTTCGCGCACGCACGCGCGCACACACACACACAATTTTACATACACACATACGGACGACCTATCTCTCTCATATATATATAAGCCTAAGTAGGAAGGAAACGAAAGTATTTCTATGTACCCGCTGAGATAGATAGTACGATGAACGGTCGATTATTGAACGTGTCCGTCTGGGCATTCGAAGCGTCTGGATTTTCGAGAAAATATGGAAATTTTTTTTTAATTCCGCGGCCGCGGCGTTGGAGTTTCGTCGCGGCCTTGGGAATTTGGAATTCTAATATGAAAGTAGCAGCATCGGCAGACACACATTACTATATATAAGCTCGTTTATTTTGATGCGCGGGATCGATTTAAAATCTTATTTATCAAAATTTATCCCCCAATAATCGTATAAATTGCGTAATAATGAGATTAAGTCAGGATTGTATACATTAGTCGCATAAACGAATAATACACACAAAAAATGTGACGTTTAAGTTATATATATATATATATATATATATATATATATATATATATATATATATATTATAATACATGGTATATGTGTTACTTTTGGATTTTTGCATTTATGTATTATAGGCAAGTTGGAAATACAAATCGGTGAATCCCAAATATTGATTGTGGCGTGCTAATGCCTCTGCAAATATGTAATCAACATTTTCAAAATTTAAAAGGGTATTCGTCACCGCACGTCCGCGTGTAGATTTATTGTAAAGTCTCCGTTTGAATATAGCTGTATGGATTCAAATGATTTTGTGCTTTATTCAAGACGTAATAGGCGTTAATTTTAAGATTTTTTTACTCCATTTTATATTTTCATGAACCAGTTTTGCTTTTAAAAAATGGTCCTTCGTTTGTCCTTTTCGTCCTTTCCTGACGATCATTTTTTTTTACGCTTTATGCTTTTATTGACAAGTCCAAGCCACCTGCAACTATTGTTGGAGATCGTCAGTTGATCGATGAATGTTACGGTCGATGTTTGTAGCTTGGGATTTGGAGCACTGCATAATGATCGGATATCGGGTAAAATTACCAATTTTTTTTTTTTGCATTGAATTAATTCGTATATAGGAGTGACGAAGACATGCGTCTATAAGATAACGCGAGCTTAAAGATCATCTTCATATATTATTGTCAATCTATATGTTTTATTCAAAAACTTTCTAATTTTTAGAGGCGGAGAATCGAAAATAGAATTCATCGCAACATTTGCATTGCCGGCTATAGGACGTACCAAATATTCATTTCCAGCATTTATTTTTCTCGTTTTTTTTTAAACAAAAGTAATTTGCCAATGAATTGCTTTCGAAATCAATGGCCCATACGAGTCTTTATTAATTCAGCTTCGGCTCTTTTTTCCAACCTTTTATCGACTTTCGATAGTTGCCTGTTATTGTGTGAAGGATAATACGTGCGTTTATCTCGCATTACTGGCGGGCTAAAAAATATATGTAAAAACAAACGAATCCGTTGGAAAATGAGCTCGTGGGTCGGATCGATATTGTAAATTAAGAGTGCGTACCCCCCTCCTCACCCACACACATACACACACATACACACACGCGCGCGCGCGCGCACAATCGTACTACCGAATAGCATACGAAACCAACGACTAATGCGATCAACACTTTTATTTTTATCGCAAGTTACACGAGCTCACGGTATATAACAGGAAAAAGACGTTACATTAATTAATAAGATATGGTGGGGGTGTTTCTGGCGCCTCGAGATTTTCTCCATAACCCAGAGTGTGTGTGTGTGTGTGTGTGTGTGTGTGTGTGTGTGTGTGTGTGTGTGTGTGTGTGTGTGTGTGTGTGGTATCCGCGTGGCAATACTGCGGACACCCTTGCCGGGGTCGGCGAGCGGGAGTTAAGTCACCTGCCGCGGCCGGCACAGAAGCACACGCGAGCTCAGAGAAAGAGCGGGAAAGAGAGAGAGAGAGAGAGAGAGAGAGAGAAGAGAGAGAGAGAGAGAGAGAGAGAGAGAGAGAGAGAGAGAGCGAGAGAAGGACACGAAAGTAATATGTGTGTGTGTGTGTGCGCGCGCGTGCGCGTATGCGTGTATGTATGTATGTATGTATGTATGTGCGTATGTATGTATATTCCAACTAAGAAGAGCCTGAGAAATACTGGCGAGCCGATGCCGATTCCGTGTTGCCGATATATATATATATATATATATATATATATATATATATATATATATATATATACTGCGCATGCCCGCCAGTGAACTGGGAAAGTGGAAGGGCGTCCGCAGATTATTATACAGTAACCATAGCATGGAGTTTGAATTTTTTTCTTCCAGTTTAAATTTTTTTTTTTTTTGTATACATAAGAGAGTTAATGGATATATATTTTTATTTCGAATTTGTTAATGTTGCTTTTTTTTTATCGCAGACTGGTCTTTTCTTTCTTGCGTTGGGCTGCTGGAATCTGTAGTGCGGGGGGAGGGAAGGGGGAGCTGTCCGAATACGAAAATTTCTATCGTAAATCCGAAAATTTGCATAGACTTCGAGTATCAAGATTCGCTGCACCTTTTTTGTTTGATCGAGGATACGCTTAGAAACATATGTCCATTCGCAGGAGTCGCGAAAATTATCTCTTAGAGAAAGTTGGACCGTGTGTATTTAGGTGTACGGAAATATGGGGATAGAAACCCATGTGCAATGGGTTCCAGATCGGAAGACTGAACAATTTATAGTTGCAAATAAAGCTGTTCTCCAATGTATGTGATTTTCTGAAACTGATATGTTCATATTTTTCGGAAAAACTACAAGTAAATTACGAATTTTTAGAATTAAAGGATGCACGAAATCGAAGATAGATTTTTAGAGGAAAAATTCATTAATGTAATATTGTAAGATTTAAACGTAAGAGAGATTTTTAAAAACATTATTACTATGACGATATTCCACTTCGGAAACAATTAGATTTAGAAGGTTCCAGTATCTGAGCTTATTTATATGAATTTAAACATCTCTCTTTCTCTTTCTCGGTGTGTGTGTGTGTGTGTGTGTGTGTGTGTATGACGGGGGGAGGAGAGGTTACAAAAATACCAGGCAGAAAAGAATATCGAAATGACGCCCCTGCTCATCCGGTATTCGGAGAAGTGTCCAACCTATCGTGCCTTCGAAATTCTCCGGGTTTCCATCTTATATATTCATACACACACACACACACACACACACATACACACATGATTTAAGTTCAAGGGGTAAACCCATCTCTTTGGCGCACAATGGCAATGATTCGATCAACAAGTGGCTCGACGACTCTATCACTCTTTAAAGAGAATAAAAATCATACTATGTATACGACTTCTAAATGAATATATAAGTAGATACACACACACACACACACGTACACAAAAATCCTTTATTCGGCCGCGGGGTATTTCATTATTCAATTACTCGCTGAAGGTCGCTACATTAATCTAAATGATCGGGACTGATTGATTATATTCTAAGCCTTGAAGTAATAATTCTTTGGTACGAGTTACCCGTATTGGAATGTCTCCTAGGAACCTTGAAATATTAACGAATATATATATATATATATAGCGATGATTAAGGTATAATTTCAATTAATTTGGTCTATATCTATTTTCGCGTAGTTTTCCAATCTTGACCCTGAACTTTCTTTTGAATAATCTATGTATATGATTATTGGCCATGCTAGCTATTTTTCCAATTTACACACACAGGTACAACGACAGTTTTTCGATTGTACATAACTATATCGTTGCTCCTTAAAAGGTATAAAGGATCTCGCTTCATATCGCGTGGCTCGGCTCGACTCCAATACACGCAGACGAGAGTCCCGCGGAGACGACGAAACGCTCAAAGTGTGGTGTCCCCATATGCTATTAACGGAACTCAGGCGATTGGAGTGAAAATCCGCCGACGAGACGAGAGAAAAGAGATGCGGGAATGGAAATGTCCGTTTTCGTTCGTTAATGGAGGGAACGCGACATAATTTTAAGTATTATTAGAGTGGGCTGATATACGCATTTCTAGGCTATTGCTGTGGAATAATTGGGGCGAAAGATCATATACTGAAATCTTTTCAAATCTTTAACTCTGGAAATGTATCAGCACCGAATTGATTCTTTAGAAGCCACAATCAATCATGCATCTTTATACTCATCACTATTGCAAATCCGTTTCACAAATTAAATAGTAAATTAACTTACGACGACGATGTTGACCGCACCCAGGATCGTCATTTTGACTTCTGCAAGTTCGTGTAACGCATTTTATCGTCACATTTTCTGAATTTCAACAGTTCGAAACAAGCCTTCTGGTTTAGAGTCTTGATGAACTTAATTTCACGTTCAAAAATTTAAACGATCGCTCGATTGTTGGTTACTTTTGGAAGGAGTGAACAGAGAACTTTCAACCGTTCGTTTCTCCGCGTGAGAGAGATGAAAAAGGTATAAATTCATACTCTAACTCTCTCGCACAGTACGAATACTGTCTTCCGTTTCTCCATTTAACCTGCTACCTTCAGGTATATATAGATGCTCCGAAGCACATAATTTGTTCGTTAATCCAGTTGTTATTGTCCTAATACAATCTGAAACAGTTTGTTCTTTCTCTCACATTGCTCACTTTTATCCGATTTTTCGATCTCACGTGATCTACAACGAAAAAATTTATGAAGTACAAAGCAATTTATTTTTCTGTTATAACTATATGTATTTTTATTATTTTTAATTTGACCGTCATTATATTATATATTATAGTATAAAGCCTGTAAGGACGATAAACATATTTATTAGTATAAATGTATAAAAGTATTACTCTACGTTGTAGAAAAAAACATTATGACGCCTTGCAGTATATTCTAAAGTAACAAATGCTACTGTACCGTTTACTGAAGTAAATAAATACAAAAGTATTATATTACGTAAAAATTATTACAGGTATAGTTTTTATCGATTTATTATTTATAGTTATATAAATATATATATATATATATATATATATATATATATATATATATATATACATCAATAAAATTTCATTTTATCATATTAAAATTTTTCGTAAGACAAACGATGTCTCTTCATTAATAGAGAATACAACAATTTTTTAATGAAAAATTTCTCTCCGCTTATAAATGTCAAAAGTATCACACGCGTCTCAGTTGATCTGAGTCTGCGTGTCATTTTGATTTTATGAATGATTGAATTTATGTACATCTCAAGCGGTACAGCCATTTCGTACCATACGATCGAGTAGATATTTATATATAATACCGCTTGACATAGCAGCGTATGCGCGAAACCATATACATAACCATTCCGAGTGAGCTGCACATTACCTCTTAATAAATCGCGCCGATCGTTTCAACCGATCGTTCGCCTGATCCTCGATGATGCTCTATAGCATACAGCTTTATGTATGTATATATATATATATATATATATATATATATATATATATGCATACATATATTTCTACATACATATGTCGGAGACCGTTATAACCCGCCGCGTTATGCGCGCGCGCGCACAGCGAACGGTATCGCGCCAATATCTATATGCTCCTTCGTAGATATTTGTACAGCGACTCCCGCGCATACTCTCTAATATTATATTATCATATATATATATATATATATATATATATATATATATATATATATATATATAAATCACATACATATAATGCATATTTCTATATTATTTTGTCACAGGTTTACAAGGGCCTCGACATTATCACGGCGAAGGTCACGCCGGAGGAGCAGGCGATGGCCCCCCATCACATGCTCGACGTCATGGACCCGCTCTATGAATTCACGGTGGTCGACTTCAGGAACAGGGCGTTACAGATCGTATCCTTTCACCGTATATATATATATATATATATATATATATATATATAGAGTTATAAGTTTTTCATTTTTTTTTAATGCATTCTCACGCACGCCGAACACGAACCTGTTGGGTTACGAAAAACTATCCGAAAGATTGTTATTGATAACAATAATTGATTTTGCTAAATAAATTTAAATAAAATTAATTCTGATCGGTGAATTTCCAGGGCTGATGTAGAAGTTGAGGTACATACGTATACGAGGTGAATTTCATTTTCTTAACTGAGCTTTAAGGAAACCTTTTTCAAGACATATATGAAAATGATATTATTAATTAATATTAAGAAGTTAATTATTAATAAAAATAATTATTAATCAATTATCGATATAATTATTATACTTAACGATTATAATTGATAATAAAATAAGTTAAACTTTTCATTCAAAGTATTTACAACAAAACTTAAAACAAACGGGATACAAGAAAATAAAGTCACTTATAACGCGTGTACCTCAGTTTTGGATGTACAATGTAAAACATTTATTTTGTTCCGTCGATTTCTCTTGAATGTGCACAATGCAGATAAGGAATTAAAAAGTCCCGAACGTTAGTTTCTTTTTTTTTGGTTTTTGTTTTTTTTTTTTTTTTTTATAAATCATTGTCATTCTTGTAGATAATTCGATGTTTCATCTTCACAAGCTGACCCTCTATGCCTTTAGTCCTATGTCTTTAGCTTATGCGCGAATTTATAGAAATCGGTACCTGCAGTGATTCCGATTCTGATGGGAATTTTAAGTAATTTTTGAAATTAACGGATTGCTTTTTAAAAAACTCGTATTCAGAATATTAAGATACACGTTCAACGCACTTGAATGATAAATTGGTCCTGAATTGACTTCCGAAAACATCGGTGATTTTTTCGAATAATGCGGTTTATCCGTATAATCTAAGGATTCGCCGACTCCAACCAAAAAAATCCTTTGGATACTAACGAATCCACACGGCAGTCGGCTGCCGTTAACGACGCGCGACAATTAAACGGGTCGATGAGGGTGAAAGTAGCAGCCGTTCTATAATATAATTTTTCGGAAGTATCTTTGGCGCGCTTAATGCGAATCCACCGCGATACGTTTTCGACGTAGTCCAGCCAAAAAGCATAAGTAACCCCTTCTTTTTTCGAGATATCTTTCGAATAAATTGCGAGATCATTTTTTTCATAGAACGACTAGACGCAGTTTAAGGTACGCACCGCGCCTTCTTCCGAACGATACTTAGTTTCGTTTGCATAGCTTTGTTCTCCCACCGAGTTCCGTTAATTTAAAATTTCCGTTTTTACCCAAAAGAGGACAACATCGATGTGTCAAAGATGCCGTGTTCTTGTTTTTTCGGTTTTCTTACATATTGAGGTCAGAATATCGCAAGGGTCTAACGCGGTGAAGTGATTTTTCCCACAAAAATCGTCGAGAAGAGTAAATCGCTTTAGTTTCCATTACTGGTAATCGATAAAATTTTGCAAACTTCACACACACACACACAGCACGCACTGTGGAAAATATTTAAATTTGATTTTTTTTTTTTTTAAATCGACAGCGACGAGCTTAACAAGCATCAATCCCGGATCTTCGAATTTCACGCGAACGAAATCGGACGGCGAAACAATGGACTGCAGTTAATCCAGGGCGTCGCGCACGGAAATATGCCGCGCTCGTGCGCGATCGGCGCGAGAGTTTCGTCGCCGCGGCTTCGCCTGGCTCATCCGCGCGTTTAACAGAAATTCCCCGAGGTCCAGTTAAATTATATATTTCTCGCGTGTGTATAATATAACCGTCCGCGTCCAGAGCGCCGAGCTTAACAGTAAAAGACGCCAAGGAGAAATCCGCGGCACGCCATGAGCGTTTGTTTTTTTTCTTCTTTTTTTTCTTTTGCTTTTTTCTTTTCGTTTTGAATCCTAAATTACGAGAACGAGTTTTCTAATTGCAAATTCTCTCTAACGGCCGCGTCGGAAAGTGTCGCGCGCGCGCGCGCAACTCATCTTCCTTGCTTATATATATATATATATATGTGAGTGTGTGTAGTATATACATCCGATGCGTATCGAGTCTTATGAAAAATGAATGAAAGAAAGAAAGAAGAAGAAAAGGAATAAAGAGAGGTACGAGAAATCAATGCAGCCCGTATTAACGTCGAAAAGAGAAACCTTTGGAGAAAGTAGGGTTGATTCCTTGTTTTTTTAATTTTTTTTTTTTTTTTTTTTGAAACTAGCTCCTTTTTCTTATTCATTTTTTTTTGTTTTTCAAATCTCAAAGATAATTTTTTGTATCTCGAATCTCTATTAAATTTAGCCAATTTTCGATTTTCCTACCGACCCGCGTACGAGAACAATTATTTATTCCGTGCCTGGCTTTCTCGGCATATATGGTACGCTCGACACCGGGCAACTGTTATCAATCGTAATTATCGTATATGAAATTGCTTCCTGTGGAAAAACGTCTCAGCCAAAGCGTCAGCTCGAGATGTTTGACACCCGTCACTGTGCAACTTCTTTTTAATCGCGTTATCTAATATATATATATATATATATATATATATATATATATATATATATATATATATAAATTAAAGCAGTTTTTCTTATATATACGTATACGTATATTTACTATTTCATTTTTTTCCCGACTTGCATGGGTAATCCGTAATGACACGTTGGGTGCGAGAAGGATGGCGGGGGGGGGGAGGAAGGCGAAATCTCGCCGACGTATACGGGAAATATATAACGTAGTCGTGGGGAGGAGGGGGGAGGGCAGGATTGCTCGTTGGGAAGAAAGTACCGGCGGGCTTTCGTGCATACACGCCGACGGCACGGACTTACGGGCGCGCGGGGTGGTATTAAACGCGCCGGACAGCGGAATGCCGCCGTTCGGTAACGAGGGAACGGAATGTTTCGTTTCTAAAATATTAATCGTACGCGTCCTGGCTGCGAGGGCACGTAGAGCGGGAAACATTCGAATTGCAATTATAGTGTTAATCAAAAACAACGGTATTTCGTCTTTGCACCTGGAAAATTTGACATTTTTTTTTTTTTGAAAGTACACTTTGAATTCGTCTTTTTTCTCGTGGTTTATTTAGAATTGACAACATGAGAGAGGGTGCATTGAACCTCACAAATCAAAATATCGAAAGTTTTTAATAATTGTAATTTGTCGCCAATTTCTGGCAAACGTTATTTTGACGAATTCAGACGAGAGAGTAGAGGTAAACAATACGCAGAATCGTTTTCATCAACATTATATATTTATTTTTCGAGTATTATAACGATTATTATATAATTTTCTCCCTAAACTACAAGAAGCTTTTCGACTTGCGAACTTAACCTTCGAATGCTTTATACGTTTCAATCTGCCTTCTTCTCTTTTCGAGAAAGACGGGTAATTAATGCCAAAAAAAATGTATAATTAGTTAACGTTTTGGAAACGATTTTTTCTTGAAAAATATCACTTTTATTGTAAGAAATCTATTATAGAGCAGAAGAAGTGTATCGAAAGGCGGTCGTGACTTTTTTAGTAAGATTTATATCATTCTAATAGTTTTCAAGTTAAATATATAAAATTATTATTGTTTAGCGTTTTATTGTTTTCGATCGAACATATTCAATAATTCATAGAATTCCGTTTGATCATTGCAATCACCTTGCGACTTAAGGCTCATACGCAAAGATTATAATTAATGTACACGACAATTGGCTGATGGACTTAGATCGGTATAGACGGTCTTCTTAGTGTATAATCACAAAATAATCAATTTTAAAACGAGGCATGGAGTGACATAATTAATTTTAAAGATAAAATAAATTTTAATTGACTGAAGCGATTGGCTCAAGACAGTAAATTTGGAAAATTTTGAAATTTCAATTGGAAAAATAATTCGTTTCGTAAAAATCCGAGCATTTCCCAAAACTTGAACTGCCATCTTATATGGTTCATAAATTGCCAGAAAAACTTTTTATTCTCAATGTAGATTTCAATATGACTTTTTCCATAGGCAATAGTTAGTTTAAAATGAATAACTTTCATCTCTCACCCCCTAAATACTTTTCCATCCTTTCCGAATTAATTAATTGCAACCCACCAACCAATATATATACATATAATACAATCGACCGTTCGACGCCGAGATCAGAATTTTTCCTCAACTCTCGCCCGTACCGACCGCGGCGTCGGCGCGCAGATTAACGACCTCGTGAAGAGCGACAAGGTGCCGATCATCGTGGGCGGCACGAACTACTACATCGAGTCGCTCGTCTGGAAGATACTGATCGACGCGCCGAAGGAGGCGGCGGGCGACGAGGCCCCGGGCGCCGACGACGGGGCGCCCTGCCTGAAGGTGCGACGGATCGAGGGAGCGAGCAACGAGGAGCTGCACAGGAAGCTGGCCGAGGTAGATCCCGAAATGGCGTCCAGGCTCCATCCGAACAATCGGCGCAAGGTCATCAGGTGAGCGTTCTCGATCGGCATACGCGTTTGCGTTCGCGCGCTCTCGTCGCTGCGTTGGCGGTCGATCCGCAAGCCGTGCATGGCGCGTCCGATGCCAGGCTTACACGGGTGTTCTGTAAAAAGAGAAGGCGAGAGCGACGTTACATATGTGTATATATATATACTGTACTGAACAAAGTGCGTCTTCCAGCCCAAATTTTGATCAATTATTTTCAACAGTGCGGGAAGTAAAAGTTTTTACTATTTTATTATGTTCAATTTGCAATAATAGTACATAACTTTTGTAGTTGGAATCGTAATAAATGTTATGAATATGGTATGGTTATATATATACTCGATTTACAGGACCATGTGGCACGATTTAATTTACAATTCATTAATATTATAATGCATTAATTAAAATAGTAAAAGAAGCAAATGGTTTTACTATTTCAAGACGTATTCCAAACCTATTAATTTTACCCAAATTTTGTGATTTCAATCGTAATAAATGTTGGTAATATGGTACGATTTATGAAAAGAAAAATTGTTTTTTCTTTTGTTATTTGCATGACAGTTTAGTACACATGTGACATAGTGATTCGCACAAAATTGTACGTACTGTAAGAGAATATATTTTTCAAACAACTCGCATTCTCTTCTTCGTATTATGATGGATTATTTTAATATATTAATAACATTGAGCTTCTATTAACATTAACATAACTGTAATTTTCAAAAGTTTACGATGGACGTAAGTATTTTTTTAAATTTTTTAGTATATAAATCGAATATGCTTTTCAATTGATCAGATACTTTTTAACTGTGTAAAAAGCTCATTGAGGCCAATTAAATTAATATTTCAAAGAAAAAAAAAACTTTCCTTACATCAAGAAAGTGAGTTCTGTTTGAAATTCTTTAGTAATCAAGGAGTGTCGCACGTATCTATATTGAGCACAGTTGAAAATTTTTTTTATATACACAATAGTTTTTCTTGAATTTCTGATAAAGTGCGTGTCAAACAGAATTATTTTTTTTAAAAGTTGAGTAAAAGCGAACATCGTTCGTCGAAGAATAATAAAAAAGAAATATTTTGTCACCAGCAAGGCTTGGTAAAGCTGATACCATTAAGATTTACTTTCTTTTAAGAGAAAAGGATCAAAACTACAATGTTTGAAGTTTTTGCTGTTTCTTACAATGAATTTATTGATTTTATACATAATTCCACGTTACAAAATAAATGTCATATTTTTTCTTGGTAATTATTGGATTGTGAATATATATATGTAGTGACAATTTGGGATTGAATAAACAAATAGTATATATAGAAATTATATTTAAAGTTTATAAACGTTGACAGTATACACTTTATTATGTTGGATTCATTATTTGCATGATTGATTTTCAATTATTTTTAATGGATTCAAGATGCCAATGTTTAACAATTATTTCACATAAACATAGTAGTCTTTTTAAACATTTTTCGTATTTTTATATGAGTCAGCAATTCGTGTTCTAAATTTATTTTAATTTTTATTATGACTTTGATTGAAATTTTCAAATATTCAGGTGCTAAATTCCAAACCAGATACAGTTTATGACAAATGCCGGTATAAAATTAATATCATTAATTGAATCATACGAACAAAGCTTTTACATAAAAATAGAATTTTAAACGGGATTGAGGATCGGATTAAAAATCCGTCTAGCCTGACTATACAACAGCATATTTAACACGTCCAAGGTTCATTATAAAAAAAAAAAAAAAAAAAAAAAAAAAAGAAACGCCCAGACACCGCCAGGAAAGAATATGAAAGAATAAAATGAGAAATAAATTCTCTTTTCCCGACGACAAGTAAAAATATTTTAAAACTGTCCCATGTCTGCCAGTGATTACGTAATGCGCTATTATTAGTGTATAGTGCAATATAAAAAGCGCGCTTGGCAAACGCTCTCAAAGAGATTACATAAAAAAAAACAACAATAATCTTGACGCAATATCCGAAATAATATAGCTGTAATATGTGTGTATATGTGTGTGCGTGTGTATGTGTTTGAGAAATCCCAAGATTCGCCATCGAGATTCAATTGGAAGATGCTTAAGAAGTCATTCCTTGGACTGAAATTTAGAAATTCCTTATGTACGCATTTTTTGGTGAGAAATAGATAAATATTTTCTTATCAAATAAATAAAAAGATGCAGTAATGAAGAAGGTATATACTTATTACACTTCAAATTTTTATCGAAAAAAATGAATAAGAAGGTGTCTCGATCCTGGAAAAAATGTCCATTTTATCTTCGCGAAAAAATATAATGAATTGTCCAAAATTCACTGAGGACGTAGATTAAAGAAAATGAAATCGATTCGACGTAAATCATTCAATTAGCCTCCGAACGAGAAGGTGTTATGATTGAATACCTACATAAGTGTACATACATATATATATATATATATATATATATATATATATAGTATCTGTATACAATACAAGAATAATAATTTTTGTTAAACCGTTGAAAAATATCTCGTCCTCCCGCTCGCGCGCGGCCGCGCGCATAAATTCTCGCGTACACGCCTTAACGATGTAGCGCGCGCAGTATTATTGTCGACGACTTTCGTATATGTGTACGGCGAAAATCGGGCGATTAAATTCGAGGGAGCCGTTTGCATAAGCAGTCGCGGCTGTCACGCGAGATAACGCACAACCGCGCTACGCAGATATATATATATATATATATATATATATATATATATATATAATGTATGAATAACGTGCCTGCGCACGGTCGACATTTAAACAAATTCCGCAATCTCCGCAAGAAACTGCGTGCGTACACGACGTCGATCGGCGATATTGTTGTACATATATACATACGTACATACATACATATATACATACATACATATACACGCTGCTGCTTCATGAATTTTAACAGTTTACCACCCCCCCCCTGTTCCCCTCCACCTCCACCACCCCCCGCAGTCTTCGGCCTCGATAAGCGAGCGACAAAAATGTTACGTAACGGCCGCGGCACGCATATGCCACACGACCGCCGGTATGGCTCGTTGCTATCTCGCATATCATCCTTGCGACTAGGCGAGCGATTTTCTTCCCCGCCCCCTCCCCTCCCCCCCTCCGCGAGCCTAGCCGCGGCCGCGAGCGTTTACGTGACGATCGGAACGAGGTAGCACCCGGTATATTAGCCGGCGCTATTCTTTATTATAGAGGAGTAATGGTTAGCGGCCTTCCGTATTATCCCTACGGTCCCTGTGGCAGTTTGCGGAGGGAAAATGAAGAGAAGGATCTGAGAAAGGGCGATCCTGGTTGAAATAGTAATTTCAAATAATAATAAGTCAAGTCTTGGTAAATATTAATGATCATAAGAAGGTTTAACTGAATATGATCAAATCGTACTAGTCTATAGTTGGCCACAATTCGAACTGAAAGATATAGCTGAAGACTGTAATGATCATCTAATTGTGCAAAAATCGAATGATAAGGTTTTGAAATCAAATTAAAGAACGGACCAGAAACCGGTAAATGGTGCTTTTATCAATTATCACTGGCCATGAATGCCCAATGTTCTTGTTGACTGTTCATTTTTAATTTTCACGAATCCAAGTACCAAACAACGTGTGGGAAGCTTGGACACGACTAGGAGCTAATTATTGGTGCAAAGATATTTTCATTTTCAAAGACAATTGAATATTCAAATTGTTGTGTGGGTATAATATACAAACACAGTGTTATTAACAATATGTGGCAAAAATTTCCTGGAGTAGACCATAAATTTTCCAGAGGTTGTGTGAAAGACAGCGCACAAGATCTATAATTTCACCTTTTAGTGTTTGTTGATAATGTTCGACTATCTTAAAATGATGGCTGTTGACTAGTGATTGTTGTGCCATAAATTTGTATTTTGAAGAGATTGCGTTAGATAATTTAGTGAAACAGATTTTAAATCAGAAATTAAATTTAATGATAAGTTGAGTTATAGTTTTCGCAAAGCAATGGTTTTTGCATTGATGCTCATCTTCCAGGCGATTTAATCAAATCTCAAGATTTTATAAAATAATAAAATAAAATTGCAACGGATTTTAAATGAAAATTTAAAAAAAAAAAACATCAAACAAATGATTTCGCAAACGAAATATCGCGTTGAAATGAATGATGTAAAATTTATCATAGCATTTATTTTATCTACTTTTCTGCTTCCGCGGGATAGTTCTTATCGGTCCTGTAATAAATACATTTATAATTCTATTGAGTGAAGAGAAACAGGTAAATATTCAATATTCGAAATCTCATTTTGAATTTGTATGGATGGGATGTTTATTGAGAATTCTACAAACTGGTATATGCGTTAATTACTTTATTACTTTATAGTTCAGATCAAGGAGATAGAGAGACGAAGAATTCGCTTATGCACGTTACTGTGCAACACGGCTAACGAACCGGATGGCTTTAGTTGGCTAGCTTAGGTGAAACTAACTGGTTACAACGCCATGCGTCGACCAGTCGATGAACTATATAATCGGATGCATTGGCTCCTATACAAGTTATCAATAATTCGTCGGTTGGTCGATGGATGCAATCAGTTAGTTTAGCCTGATTTTCCGGTCTACTGTTACCATCATAGTAATTAATAAATTATTACTTATATTTATAATATTAAGAAAATAAATTAGTAAGAATAATAAATAGAAGCAATATATTGAAATTGATTCGTTCTATCATCACCCATAATATAACAAGCTAAGCTAGATCGTGGATTATTAAACAATAATTTATTCTATTAAAAAATTAACAATAATTACTGCGTATATATGTATATTTTGTTCATACAATAAAAATAAAGAATCATACTTATTTCTTTATTTACTACATTTAATTCTGGAGCTAGATCTAATTTAGATATTGATTAATATGCATATCTCTTTTCTAACCGCAATTCTCATTACGGCCTCGGTCACCAGAGTACGCCACGTGTGACACACTTGTTAGTATACGAATAAAAGCCGAAAAGATCGAGGAAATGCGGCGCTTTACGAGCGCGTCGCGCAAAGTTTACGGGCCCCTGGGGAACGTGTACGCGCGAGGGAGGGAGGGAGAGAGAGAGAGGAGAGAGAGAGAGAGAGAGAGAGAGAGAGAGACGCCACGGCCTTGATACGGATAAAAGCACGCGGGGTAGCCCCGCTCGCACGCGAGAACGGCTAATTCCCATCCTCTCATTGTTCGCGGCGACACGGCGAATAATATAATTAATTATGCGCAGCAGCAACAAAGAAAGACCAAAAAAAAAAAAAAAAAAAAAAAAAAAAGAAGCCGCTCCCGGTCAACGATAGGAGGATCGAGCGGGACAGAGAGCCCTCCTCATCGGCGGTCTGGCGCGTTACGAAACGAGCGGCGGCTGTTCACCCTCTCCTCCCCCCCCTACTCCCGCCACCTCCCGCCCCGCGCGCCCCCGAATATTTATGGAGCCTCGACGTCGATTTTGGGATACGCCGACGAGGCGAGAAGGAGGGTCCCCGGCGAAAGACCGGCCCGCAGTTATCATTTCGTTCGGCGGAGAGCTCTTTTATATTATACGGACTTTAATGAATTGGAAGTTTTCGGCGGGTGGTTGGTTGGGAGGTGGGGGGGGCGGCAGTACGGGGAGAGGGAAGAGTGGGATTTTGACCGGCGATCGTGATTTCTCTGAATTCGTGATTAAGCCTTGTGAATCGTTTAAATTTTAAAGGAGATTATAGATTGGCGCGGAGAAACGCGGAGGGGCCTTTGGGTTTGCGATAGGTCAAGAGGCCGGTTTCATCGGGCATCGGTGTCGGTCATTTAACAAGGAGTTTAATTCTCTTGGGATAGGTGAAGATGAACTGATATTGCTTTCATCTTATATACATCGGCAATGTGCTTTAGGCAAAATCTATCTTAATTAACCCTGTTAAAAATGTCTTCTTTCTGGTTTAGGTTAATGATCGTAGGGCGAGATTTATTTTGCTCAAAATTAAGAAGATTTTATTTGTATTTTAATTGACGATCAATTCGATCAAAGATTTAGACACAATGAGAGGTAGCTCGATATATATACATATATATATATATATATCAATGCTCTTAATCCTCTGACATATTTTTCGTAACCGTATTTTTCATAAAGCCAACGAAAGCAAAGTCGATCGATAAAGCGTCCGTGGGCTGACCTTGGCGAGGTCGGATTTCGTTACATACCGCGCGATTCATCTCGCCATCCGTTTGGCGAATGAATTTTTCTCGGATTTAATAGCGGATCCGCGTTATATATACGACGCCTTTAATTTTGATTTACAATGGGGGGAGGGGGGCGAGGTTATGGGGCGCGTATAACCGTCGTTAAATAACCGACCGGATAAAAAGGTCGACTACCTGCCTCGAGATTTAGTGCAGCGCTCGCTTGAAAGGGGTGACCGACAGAATATATATATATATATATATATATATATATATATATATATATATATATCGCCATACAGGAACCGCGCGAATTCCCTCGCTCGTCTAGACTCTCAGGCTCTTTTAGAAAATCAATTATAATGCCCCTTGTATGTGGAGGAAGGAATTTATTTATAGCGAAAGAAAATGCCGAAGGCCAGAAAAAAAAGGTGATCGTGTCGTATATGTATATATACATAGTTCTTTCAAAGATATATTGGATATACATAAAAATGCGCGTACGATTCTTTAGATCGGGAAAGGCGCTCTTTTCCCCTTTTCTTTTTTATGCGCTCTTTCATATTGGCCTTTCTTTACAGTTGCTAGCTCTCGAGTATATACAATATGTCCCAGAAAAATGTTCAAGGAAATAGTTTGCCTTTCGTAAAATGGCCCATTAAAAGCAATGCGTGGGATTTATTTAATTTTACACTTCTCAAAGAATATATATATATATATATATATATATATATATATATATATATATATATATAGGGAGAAGAGAGAGAGAGAGAGAGAGAGAGAGGGAGGAAAAGCCGATAAATTTCTTTAATTTGGTAATCTTCAAAATTGCCATACTTCTCGTTGAAATTCGTTGATCCAAAAAAAGAAAGAATGCCACCTTCTTCTTCGGCAACGGCTACGGCTTCGACACTTAAGATTCCACTTCGCGTGTTCTTCTCGGGTTATCCTCGAAAATTGTCTCCTTCAAAGTATTTGGCGGCACGAAAAAAAAAAAAAAAAAAAAACCAACAAAAAACTTCTCGCACACATAAAATTCCCGAAGTTTTTGAAAATTCGAGGAAGAAGTTCGAAATTTGCGTGCGAGTAGTTTTAAAATTTTTAATGCGTGCGGATAATTAATCCTCCGGGATGTCTATATATACCAGAGATCTTGCTTTCAAACAGCCATATCGTTCGAAATAATAGACGGCTGATTAACTTTGAAACGGTTATATTTTGAAAACCAATTACGGTTTACAATGTAGACGCGGTTAAAAAAAAAAACTAATTATAACCTATGGGAGGGATACTTCACAGTCTAGGAAAAAATCATTGATAAAAATAAAGTCTGTTTAATATTCAAATAATAATTCTAATAATATTTGTTTGTTGGACATGGCGTCGAGTGTCAGTGGATAAATTACGTAAAATACGATAAAAATGCGATATAAATAAATTGTTAACATTATTTATATAGAACGAATAGGAAGACACTATTATTTTATTAATAAATATAATATATAAATAAAGTTAATAAACATTAGCCGTCAAATATAGAGGATTACTGGAAGAGTACAATAGTAACTTACAGTAACAGTGCCTACTGTAAATTGTTATATGTTTACTTAAATTAACAAACAATTATATTATGATTGGGTTTAGTCTTTTAAGTTATAATTCATGATATTACGTAACGAGAATTCAGAAAAAGAAAAGTAAATTGTAATATATAAAAGAAAGTAAATATCTTTAAAGTAATATTATAATTTGTTTTGGCCCAAGGCACTCAACGTTTTGACCACTTACTTGTTACAAGCATTTTTCATCTGATTTTATTAAAAATACGAATTCGTACGAAATTTTATGTATTTAACATGTGTAATCTTATAATGACTATTTTCGTGATATACACATAAATTTTCGTTGAAAATACAGTAAAATACTAAAATAAAAGATCGTGAAACTAACATGAAATTTTCGACTGTTTTCTATTTAAAATAAAAATTCAGTTTACATCTTCTGATCAACTAGAGAAATTTTTTAATTTCGTTTTGACCTCAATTTCTTCATTTGTTTCTATAAAATACTCAGAAAATTATTTCTCGTATATATATATATATATATATATATATATATATATATATATATATTCATCAAAAAGATATAATATAGAAAGTTTTACAATTAAATTTTAAGAAAAAATAAGGGATATCTTATCTGAGTAGATTTTAGAAATATTTTTAGAGTCATAATCAGAAATGAGCATAAATAATACTCAGTTATGCTACCAAAATAAATCCTTCAATTTTTAGGAAGATTTAACAGTGCATCAGAGAATGATAAAGCTATATGAAATAGAAATACATTAAAAGTCATAATTACATTTATTATATTTTAATTATATTTTATCATGTTTGCGTAATAACAGAATGAAATCATTAATTTTAGTGTTTTTCATATATATATGATAAATCATCATTATGAGGTTCAATTTCAATTAAAAAAACACGAATAAAAATGATTTTAATCAACTAAATTACCTGTAAGTGACATCGAATCTCGGATCGAATCCGCAATTGCTCGTATATATTGTTGGACAAATTTAATCTAATAAACCAAATTTAATCTGTACATATAGAATATTTTTCTAATATAAATTAAAATATTCTTTAATTATTATATCATCGACTGTGTAGAATCTAAAATAAGTACCAAGTTCCTTGGCTAATTCATTCTTAACATTGTAAACTTTATTCGAAACTATTATTATTATATATATAACGTGATACCGGCTTCCCTTGGCAGAATACTGCCTTTTCTCTTCTCTTTTTAAAGTTTCGGCGCAGTCTAGTGGAGAAGGAGGGAGAAAGGGAGAGCGTTTGGCAAAAAGCAACCGGGCGGGTCGGTTCTTCTGCGCGCGCGCACACTCCGCGACGCGCGGGCGTGTTTAAAGCATCGTTCACACGCGCGCGCGCGCGCGAGCACACACACACACACACGCATACACATATGCGCGCGCAAAAACGACGACGCGCAGCGAAATAAATTCCCCTGAAGTTTGCGAGAGAGCTCCGCGTGTGGTATATGTGCAGCGGAGGAGAGCCGGGAATGAACGAGTGAGATAGATAGACAGATAGATAGATATAGATATGTATTTATTTGTCCTCATAAGTACAGAGTAGCATATGAAGTAACATTTTTAGCACAATAAATTACCACAGAAGATTTTGGTTAATATAAAATTCAATAAAATTCAATAAAATATTAATATACCGTGAAAGATAAATACTATATAACAATGCAGTCAGTTAGTTTTATCAATATCACGGATAGTTATAATTTAGCAGACCATAATGTAGTAATGTTAACTATGTAATAACAAAGTATAAATAATATCTAAATATGCAAATATAACACATGTAAATGTAAGGATAGGTAAGTAAGTAAATAAACTCCTCATATTCAAAGACTGGATAAATTTTATTAATAAATACACTTAAATCTTAAATTTAAGATTAGGTCTAAATTGGACAAATCGAATACAATGATGTTTATTCTTAGCGTTGACTTGAATCTGCTAAGCCAAGAAACTTTACGAATCTGTACAGGAAGGTTTGTTCCAGTAATGAGCAGCTTCAACTTGGAAAGATCGTTTTCTAATCCCAGTGCTCATACAGGAGGGTTAAGTTCTTTTATCGAGTGTTCAGCGGATTCCCTGGGAATAGTTGTAGCGAAGAGCCACGCCAAATACTTAGGCGCATGTATATGCATGCTTAAGTAGAGTCTATCACAGCTATGAAATAGTCTCTAATCTACGCGTAACCCACCCAGAATCAGCTTGTAGGAGTTCATTCTTTTACGTGCCGGACACAATTTCTACATGTGGTAACAGTAATGTTTCCGCACGTCTTCCTCGTAAAATCTAAGTGGTATAAAACTTTTTAAAGAAGCGTGAACTATAAAGTATTCTATGAACCATTGAGGTGACAAGCTACGTGGGATACCTCATCTACACGATAGAATAGAATCTAAGATCAAACTGAGACTCTCTGTAGTAAGTGAAAAGGGTACCGAGATCTTATTTCCAAGTCAACACTGCCTAGTAATTTTTTTATCTTCAGCTATAATTTTGCGAGTACAATATAATACGGCTTTGGTCTTTCCACCATTTGGTCTTAATGAGGCAGAAGTAGTCGCCCAATCTGGCACTACAATCTCGCAGTCGATTGTAAGGGACCTGAACATAAATTTGCAGGTTGTCAGCATAGAGAATATGCTTGGTATTCGAAGGATGATGTACCAAGTATAAATCACTAATGTATAAGCAGAAGAGTAATAGTCTGAGAACAGAACCTTGTGGAACGCGAAAATTCGTCTCGATCCTAGAGGACTTCTCCTCTGTATTGATGCCTAACTAGATCCATTCAGAAGAGTAAGAAGATAACCATTTTAGGGCTACTCTAGAGAACCCTAAAGGGCAAAAACGTGCAGACGCGGACGAAGTATATTATCGAACGCTTTACCGAAACTAAACTCGAGGAGCATAGTGACCTGTTTTCTATTTGCGCCAGACCTAATTAATATCGTTGATCAGTCTCAACAAGGCAGTTAGCTTAGAATGTAAACTTATAAAGCCCGTTTGCATGGGGTTCATAGAATGGGATACTATACCCGAACTTCTAATGCTGATCATCAACGCTCTTCTAAAACCTTAAAGAGAAAGTAAAAGATTAAAATGGGTCTAATACCATGTGTGCCGTCTTCGAAAGGTCAGGAGAAAAATGCGGAGGTCGGCGAGGAATCGAATTGCTGTACTAGAAACATACTTTTGAATGAAATAGGTTTAACAAGGATACTTTACGGAATGTCGTCAGCACTCCGCGGTTCAGACGAAAAGTGAGAGATGTGGATGATAATATCATTTAAATCAACTTGATTAAATGAAAAACCCTACTCAGAAACGGACAAGATAACCTTCTCGCAATCTTCCATCTCATTACGGGATGAGAGAGAAAGAGGGAGAGGGAGAGGGGGAGAGAGAGAGGGAGAGAGAGAGAGAGAGAGAGAGAGAGAGAGAGAAAGCCCAGTGCGTGACGAAAGCAGCAGCAGTCGCCGCCGCGCGTTCACCTGCCCAAAAACCCGGGTGGGGAGAGGCACGGTAGTGGCCAGGCCGTGTATATGCATATATATATATATATATATATATATAGGCGAGGTGTCCTCTTCCTGGAATTCATCACGATCGCCGATGCAGGCTCCGTTCACAACGGCGCGCGCCGGAATTCGCGACGTCGTCGCGGTCGATTTTTTCGCGCTGCCCGTACACGCGCGCCTCGGGCTATATATGCGCGTGGGGGCGACGCGGGCGAGCGGGCCGGCGGCGGCCGCGCGGACGGACGGAGAGTACGCGTGCGGCGGGAGGTCACGGTCAGTTAAACGCGAAAAAGTTTTTGACAATTGTGCAATATAGGCGCGGGATTCGGCTTAAAACGAATGCGCCCGCTAATTGGGCAACGGGCGAATATATTGCCTGGGTTCTAAAGATTTAATCGTATACGCGAAACAGATGGTGTATTTATCGTACGTTATACATTGGCGTAAATTAAAAAAAGTGATATTCCTCGAAAGCGCTTTGGCCTAGAGATTTCGTCAGTTTCATAAATCCGATTTAAATCATTCGCATTCGAATTGTATAGATACTGTTCTTCCTAATATGCTAGATTAATACTATATGTTCGGAACTAAAGACTGGTAATACAGTTTCAAGATAAAAATTCATTCTTTCAATTCTTTAGCTGGAATTATTTGCAATGTAATAAAGGTACTCTATAAATACGTGTATACATCGTAAACGAAATGGTTCAAATATTTATAAATAAAAATTTAAAACTAATAGGAAACTTTCATTATTTGTACTTAACATCTAGTTAAAATTTCCATAGCTTTTTCAAAGTAAATTGCAATTAATATTTATTTTTCATCTGATAAATTGTATTAATCCTATGATTTTTAAAATTTTTCATAAATATTGACTTATAGTACGTCTACAAATTTTAATCAATTATATTCAGTGAAAACTGTACAATAATTGTTTTAGTTACTTACATGTCAAATAATTGGTAAATAATATTATTTTTATTTAATTATATTGTTTTATATGCCAGTCTTTTATTATAATTTTCGTAAAGACTGTCCTGCGAAAGCTGAAAAGTCGATGAATAAATCAGATCAAGATAATTTGCAATTGCAGTGATTTTTAAAGTTCAGTTGGATTTTTCTACCGCTTGATAATGATAAAAAATAGATGAAAGTATTTACGTTTTAGCTGTGCATTTATTGCCAAAAAAATTCTACTAATTTTTTCTTTATTCGATCTCGATTTCTTCCGAATATAATTATGAGATTTTTATCTGCCCCATATGACGATGTTATATAGTTTACGTAATAATATCGTTCTCTACAGTGCTGCCTACAGTAAAATCCTATGATTCACCGTGTCAAATTGTTCGTTCGAAGCTTAGTAGTGTAGAAAGTTTATCATTGTCTAGAATAACGTATAAATAAGTTACGAAAAATAATTCAGTACATACATAGCTCGTTGAGTACATCTATAATGTAAAAAACCCTAATTTTGTGTCCGATTTGTTAATCCATTTTTTTTAAATATTCATATAGTTTATGATAAACGGTTTTTAAAAATAATATTCTTTGATATAATGAGGACGTGTTTCCAATATGGAGTACAATGTTTATCACTTGCTTATATGAAAATAAATATATACAAAATGTTCATCGGATAAGATTTCGATTTTCCAACTATTCAATTCAAACTTTCAAACTATTATGCCAATAAGATGGTTTTAATTCATTTATTATAATCGCAATAGAGCAATTGCGCCACAATATATATATATCGCGTCCCTCAAAACTATCGATTCTCTACAAACCTCTAACAATTTTGCGATTGCTTTTTCAGGTACGATAGCGTAATGACAATGTTTCTAACAATTATCAATGATTTTGAACCAGTTCGGTCAAAATTATAACCGAATTATGGAAAATCGAGCGAGGGTTTCCGAGTGATAACTGTTCATATATATAGATATATTATAAACAAAGGATCAGTCGCGTGGTACTTATAGAGAGGACACTGGGCGCGAAGCCGAGAACGCGCGGGATCGGGCGCGCATGCGCGATCCGGGGAACGCCCGCGCCGCCGCGCGTGGATCGGCTCGTAAATCTTTCAACTGCGTCGAGCCGACGATCCTCGCGGGAGGACTCTCGTTCTTTTATTGGCCTATTTTGCCTACAGTCGCACAGCTCGTTCTTGACCCGTTGACTAGAGAGAGAGAGAGAGAGAGAGAGAGAGAGAGAGAGAGCCCGGAAGGGGCGGCGTCGTTACAGGGATTCCATCGTCCGAGAGGCTCGTCGAGGGACCTCGCGTTCCCTTTCGTTGTCCGATCTGTCGCGGTCTTCTGTGTAGACTTTTCAATGGGAGGGGCAAAAGTGACCGCTATGAGGAAATTTACCGCATTGGTTTGGAGGTGGAAAAATTTTGATGAAAGTATCTGCTGGAGGTGGAAGCTGATTGTCACATTGAATTGTCGGTTACGCTTTGCGCACGATCAAGGGTGGTATTATAAGGTTTTCAACGATTCGTTCGGCGGTAAATAAAACAAAAAAAAAAAAAAAAAGAAAATTGATTTTTAGCTGTTACCTTGACTTTCCCGATTAACCTGCATATCTGTTTATTATTAGATTCGAGCTTTCTACAGATTTTGTCGGATCCAAGTGCAAAGACACGGAACACGAATTTTTTCATTGTAATTATACACAATAGACGATTATTGCGATAGATACTTTTAAAGAAACTCTAGGAAAATCGTAGATAGGCCGCGAAACTTTTTCGTCATCTCGATTCAATCGAACTGATCGTGCAGATCGGGCGGATGTAGCAAGATGACGTTGAATTACGTTTCGTCAAGTTGACGATGTTGAATCTCAATCGATGATGATAATTGTCAAAAACCGCGGTTACTCTTCGCCGTACGGCGAATCCATGCGATTTCGATAATTGAGAGTGAAACTCGCAATCGTAAAATCGTAATCGGCGAAACATGCCGGCGGAATGCACTGTACATTAAATCGATGAGAATGACAGTTACGAAGTGTTATATACGGCCGTACGATCGTCGATTGAATTTGAACAGGATTCCGGCGGTTCGCTCGGTTTCGGCTTTGTCGAGTGCATTTAATCTACAGCCGCCTTGGCGCACGGAGCGGCGTTTTATGGTTAAATTTACGTCAGTTTGAGGGGGCGGGGGCTCAAAAGTGAGTGAAACAACGATACTCGGATAATTAACGCACGGCTGCCTGCCTCGAGCGCGTTTCAATGCACGAGCGTATTAGGTCGTTTCTTTAATCTTTATAAATGCAATCGTTATGTATAGCTCGACATTGGGGATCGTTCATAAATCACGTACAGCCCTATATTCGTACGCTAATGTGCGATACGTCTATCCCCCCCCCCTCCCTCGCTCAGAAGACAGCCTCGTGGCTTCTTCTCACGTAAAATAGCCTCTCTCGACTCTCGGCGCAGTTTTTCACTTAATCCACCCCCCCCCTCCCCTTACTCGCGCCACGTGCACGAATGATCCTTCCCAATCCTTACAGCGTAGTTACTCTAATCCACGCGCTATTTCGAATTTGTGTCGTTACGGGAGCATTTGTCCTACCATTAACGAGATATATAGCGTTGTACGTATCTTTCTATTTTCCTCATCCGCGGAAGAACCGCGTTTTTCTCAACGAAGAGCAAAGAAGAAGGAGACAATTAACCGACATTTACACGCGTTAAAAGCAAAAATCACGCAGCGGTCTTCACCGTTGGATTATCATCATTATCGGAACGTCGCGCGGCGTGGGCAGCAACAATCGTCCGGAGTCGTCCGGCAATCCCTCGGCGTTCGTTTCTCTTTCGACCGCGTACGCATCAGACCCTGCGTATTCGGGCCCCCGTCGGCCGATACATTCGCCACGAAATCGATCCGCGGCGGCGGCGGCGGCGGCGCGCTTCCTCGCCATTACCGCGGTGACTAAGCGAAAAAAAAGCTCCTCACTCCCGCTCCCGCCCCCCGTTCATCAGCGCTTTTATAATGCAACTTCTCTCTCTCTCTCTCTCTCTCTCTCTCTCTCTCTCTCTCTCGATTATTCGGGCGGGCCGACGGCGTCGCGCGTATCCTTCGCCCCGGAGAGCCCGGCCGATAAAGGCGCGCGCCTCCCTTAATAGCGTCCGAGGCCCGCGTCCGCACTCGGCCAGGCCCGTGGCCTCGCTCGCGCGCATGATCATGAATGGCTCGTCGGACTCGCACTGAGAGACGCGGCCGCTCTCGAGGGGACCCCCGTGCTCTGTATATATATATATATTATACACATAAATACCGCGGCTTTCGCGGACGGCCCTCTGCGCGTACGCGCAGCTGCACCGCTCCATGCCACCCACCCCGTCCCTTTTTACATATTATTATTATTATTGTTATTATCTCTCGGATGAGTCGCGCGACCTCTGCAGCATCCGCCGCTTTCGTCGGCGCGGCAGGGGCGGGGTGTAGGTACATACATAATCGAGAAGTCGAGAGAGACAGGGGGAGAGAGAGAGAGAGCAAGGCAGCGCGGCAGTAGATTGGGGGGGGGGGCGAGGAACCGACGCACGCCCGCATACGCGTAGGAGTGCGGGCTTACGGGGGTATGGATAATATAATGGAAAATAGCTTTTCGAATCGCGCTAATAGGGTGCGGGGCTTAATTAAGGGGACGGGCCAACCCCACCCCTCTGTGCTCGTGGTAATTGTTTTTTCGGAGTACAAGTGTTTATAGAGATATGTATTGGGGGGCACTCTATAATCCTCCCCTCCCCCCCATCGTGATTTCGACTGTATTTCTCGATAATTTTATCCGCGGAAGTTGTCGGGGGGGGGGTGAGGAGGGGAGGGGATGCGATTGAGTAATAGGATTTCGAAATTTCACATCGTCGAGGGGGAGAGCGCGGGCTGGCCGATTAATTTAGAGGCGCGCGTCTATTTTCGATATGCGATACTTCGAAATGCTCCCTCCCTGCGCATATTATGTGTATAGAGTGTTTATAATTATGCTCTCAGAGCGTGCAGTAAACGAAACGTTCAGTGATGGTGGATTTCTAATATCCGTTTAACATTGCGACAAATACGTGATGTACGTATAAACAATTCCTAAATCTTTATATTGTAATGTTTTGTTCAACAGACATAAATTAGTGCATTTTTTATAAATTATTTTTCATTAATTTAGATAATTTAGATAATATGAATTTAGATAATATGAATCTAGTTAATATGAAATATTTAGTTAAATAATCAAACTTATAAACAAGATCACTGTCACCATTTCATTTATATATACTATATAGTTATATATATCGCACATTCGAAATAATAATAATAATAATAATAATAACAACAACAACAACAACAACAACAACAACAACAACAACAACAACAAGAACAACAACAACAACAACAACAACAATAATAATAAAAATACGGTGCAAATTGGTTTCAAGCCCGAAGTGTTGGGATGCGATACCCGTTGCGTAAATTGTGCGTGATTCATAGATTTTAATGTCTCTTGCACTTAAGAGACATGCACTTAAGAGACATGTATTTCATGTAGATTATCACGAAATGTAATTTGAATTTTTATATATATATACACATATTTAAATTTTTAAATATTTGAATTTTTATGATATATATAATAAAAATTTAAATTTTAAAAAGAAATTAGTCTGCTGTCTTCCGGAAAGCACAGTCAAATGTTGTATAGCATTACATTGAATAAGTATCTCAGTATCTTTGAGGACAAAGTCGGGGAGGGTCGATTGGTGGGCTGTGTGTTTCAAGGCCATCGGTGTTACAATTAATTTTTACGTACCAAGACTACTAATACATTTATTTATCGTCTAAATGCAGGACTAGTATCGTATTAATTACTAAAACACTGTCATTAAAGGAATGCAAAGGAAAAAAATTTCGACGCTTCCTTCGTGATTGCCTTGTACCTTGAATTCTACGTTCAACGTGGACACACTTTTTTTTTTTTTTTATCCATTTTTATCTATCATCGGAGTTTCTCCTGATCTTCATCGTTTATCCTCATTATTTCTTTATGAATATCAATAGAATTTACATGGAGCAATACATCCATTTCTCATAATAATTTTTTTCCTTTTAGAAATTTTCGGTAGGAATAAAGTTTTGTTCTCTTACATAGCGAGGAATCCTTGAGAAATGAATTACTTACCTATTTCTATCGTTTTCAATATACATTTTTTGTTAATAGTAATAAAAGTAGTTAATAATAGTAACAAAACCATTATTTTTGATTATGTACTTTTGTAAATTTTCGTCAAAAACTTTTAGATCTTGCCTTTATAAGGGAAACTGACTTTTTTTTTATTTCGTTTCGATACGATTTTATTGATCTCGCACGAATTAACGGATTATTTTTGACACAGCGCTGAGAAACTTCTTCTTTTTTTTCTCGCTTATTGCGAAACGCCGAGTGTTTTTCTTCTCGTAACGATTATTGTAAATCGCGTGGGATTTTTTTTTTTTTAATCAACGCTGCACTCCAGAGGCCAGTGTATTTTCTTTTAATGCCATCGACTCAGACTTGAAATTATAATATATATAGGTGCATAGGCAAGCCTTAGATTTATATTATAGACTCGAGAAAATTTTAGTGCGCGCTCGTAAACCAATTTCACAGATTGATCCTAATGCACACTTTAACCGCGTGCTTAAAGTCTTGTCTTTGGTATGTCGAAGAGCCATCGGATGCCCTCGCCACGGTTGTGCAATTTATATGGTACTATAAATTATATACTATCAATCATTCGCTCTCTCTCTCTCTCACTCTCTCTCTCCCTTTGGATGGGGGGGGGGGTTTAGAAGAAATCTTCACAACGGGTTGAGACTGGTCAAGTTTCGCATAGACGTCGTACGCGCGCGCGCGCGCGCCTTCTCTGCGTTATAATCGAAATGAAAATCCGTTCGATATTTATATACGAATTTATATGCGTAATGCGCATAATACTAGAATAGAAAGACTTCCCTCCTCCGAGTTCGGGTGTTTAATGGCCTAATGCCACTTAAATGCATAATCATACATTAAGCCACGTATGTATATAAATATAATGGGAAAATATATGGGAGAGCGGCTTTATTTATATCGGGAATCCATAATGGAGGAATTTTTACGTCGCAGTAGTTTGGTTATATATATAGTGATCTTCCGGATGCTCGTGCATATGTATATATAATCGAAGTTTTATAGATTTAAAACGCGTTGGGTGTTCACCCGAGGTCGAAGTCGTGTGTTTTTCTGGCGTACTAAGCGCGCTTAGTACGCGCGCACCCAATTTCGATCGCTGCTCCATTCGAATATCGAGCTTGTGTACGTATTATACGCGCGTTTTATCGATCCGATCCTTGAAAAGAAGCCGATCGCAATTAATATTTCACAATCGCCGAGTGAGCCTCGAGCCGAATCGGAGGAAGGCTTAAGGGTATCGTGGATTAATATATTATGCATTTACCGCGGGTGCATATATATATATACACCATTCAATTTCTGGATACATTTATTTTAATGAAAGTGATAAATTTTTTTCTCTCTCCCTTTCTTCACGAGCCCGTGATTATTCCACGTCGTTATGTATGTGTTTTTAACAGTTCCTTATTGCGCGCGCGTCAATGATCATCCGAGGCATCGGGCACCGCGCCTCGGACATCGTTGGTATTACAGCCTCGTTTAAAAACTCCACCTCGGGCTCGGTGAACGGTGGCGTGGTCATTTATTCGATCGTTTTCAATGAATATGATAATACGTTTATTTGGTGCAAACAATAATATAATAAAATATAAATATATATATATAATATATATATATATATATATATATATATTTAGCAATACGAATGATTAGGTAGCTTGGAGAATCCCTTATCTTTTTCGTCGGTGTCTGATGCTTCCCTAAGATTTAATGCTGGATAAGGCATAAACATTTTTTGTCACCATATATATATATATATATATATATACATATCAGGATTCTATGGGAGAATTTAGGATTGCGCCTAATCAGCATCAGGGCGTTATATCATTCTTTTTTTTTTTTTTAATTGTTAAGCTTACCCAACCCAGAAGGGTTTATACAGCTATATCAATCACATATTAGTATCATTGTACATGTAATAATATATTAGAAGTGTTTATGATAAGTGGCTTAGATATTTAAATTACAATTTTCAAGAAATGTACAGAGATGTTTGAGCACATTTACATTACATAAGGCTAAGCATGATTCAATATTTATATCATTCTTACTATGGCATTATTAGCCATGATTATGCTGCGCTACGCAGCGTTCCGCCTCCCTCCGCTCGAATCGACCTCGGCTCATTCGTCGTACTCGCGACTTCTCGCGCTGGCCCGGCTTGTCGTCTCCTCCGAGCGGCGATCGTTCCCCGCTCTCTTCGCGCATCCGTGCAGTTTGGAATTCGGCACGTGTGCCTCGGCAACGAGCCCCAATCAAATCGGCCTGCTGCCCGTCGGCTCAGCGACATGATTTCGAACGCACATTCTTACCTCGCTCATTATCCATTTGCCGGCTCTCTAGTCTTGCTACACAGGGGGGGGGGAGGTCACCTTGTACAACTGCGCATCGTACCGGATCCGCACACCCGGAGTAGTAAGTATATATATATATATATATATATATATATATATATATATATATATATACGACTTTCGGCTCCCACCGCGCAATCGTTACGCGTTAGCGAAGAACCCGCAGGTCCGAGTGCGCTCGCGCATGCTGCACCGCCGCTCGTCGATTAATAACACGTATGTATGTATATATATATATATATATATATATATATATATATATATGGGCGGATATATGCGTCGTGCGATTCACGTGGCGCGCCGCGGACTTTTACTTGACATACGCGGCGATCGCAGGGACAGCCGGTTCGTCCGGGCTCACGCATATGTATGCGTAATATATACGGATACGCGGGCCGAGCCCCCGCAGCGAACTCGCGCGGGAGACGTTGCTCGAAGAGTGACCGGCGACCGAGTGCGATAGAGAGAGAGAGAGAGAGGGAGAAGGAATGAGTCGCCGCGGCACACACGTGGGCGAACACCATCTTCGAGCGTTATATATCCACATTCGTACACATATAATGTAATCCGTGCGTGCGTATACGGTGCGCGCGCATCTAACTATATAGTATATAGAAGGTGTTCGCGCGCGGCCTTCGAGCCGCGGAATGTGTCGCGTTCTTATAACTATATCTATGTATTATGTATATCCTCCTTTTTTTTCATTTGCCGATTTTCTCAGAGCCGTTAATTATTCCAGGTCTGAAATACCATCATCCCCCGCCCCTTTTCTTTCCGTCAATGATCGCGGTTGATATATATATATATATATATATATATATATATATATATACACATTATGCGCGATCCACAGATCGCGATGATTTACGATTTTTTTCCCTTTCCGTGTAGGTTTTTCTCGGTATTCCGTATAGCGTAACGAACCTTTTTTCCGGCGACCTCCCGCGAACGGAGCGTTTTTGTCCGACGACAGAGAGATTTTTTTTTTTTTTATTTTATAATACCGGCTCTCTGGACTATGAATAAGTTCGTCACTATATAGGTGTAAGACGGATGTGTGCGTGCGCACGGGCGTGCTCGTGCGTGCTCGTCTCGTCCGTATTACGTATATAATACATACATATAGATATAATGCATGATCGGGATAATTTAAGATGGAAATTCGTACGAATTTATCGCTGTATATGTTCTGCCGGGGGGAGACTTTTTTTACACATGCAGGTATATATATATATATATATATATATATATATATATATATATATATAGATACATATATACATTGGAAATTTATGCGATTGATAAAAATAAAACGAACCGGGCGAGAGGCCGAATTCGTGCGGTTAAAAGAACGGCGCGCGTAGCGTCGTCGACGCCGCGTTTTTTTATTTAAAGTCCCCAGCCAGGTGCAAGCAATCGCAATGCCCGACGAGTCGAGGCGGGAGTTCAAGCCGCCCGACAATGTGTACGAATTAGTTTTTCATATACAGTATAAAAATTCCTCTATTGATACGTAAAAATTATCGAATGACGTTTAATGTATCTGGTAGATACGTACTTAATAATAATATTAATAAGTTTAATAATAATATTGCGCATATTTATATATATATATATATATATATATATATATATCCTTCGATCGTGAAAGTGTCCTTGATTTTCATTAAAAATCACGAGACTACATTTTACTTTAATTGCAGCATAAATATTGAGCGCGAAATATCGGCGGGCCAGACTAATTACTCTAGCCTTTTTATACGTATATTATACTTTTTTTAATATAAATTTTATTATAAATTTTATATATGCATACATTAAAAATGGTATGTACACACACACACACACACGCACACGCACACGCACACGCACACAAATATAATATAGTAACCAGAGGAACATTTGCATTTATAATTAACAAAATATCGTTAATCGTCTTTCTTCCTTCAAGTTTGTTTTATTTTTCTCGCTCCACTTTCATCCTGGCTCGCATTTGAATTCGTTATCACATCGAAGGTGATAAATGTCAAAGTGAAAAAAGTAGAAAGAAAGAAAGAATGAAAGAAGGAACGGAGAGAAAGATATGGACTCGTTTGGATCGCCATGGGACTAGAACTAATCATGTACACTTATAAACGGATGGAGCATTTCATTCGTCTCTCAAAAAAAGCAAAAAAAAAAAAAAAAAAAAGAAGAAATCGACCGATAATCCAGCAAAACGCGCTAATGGTCGCGTCTAGATAGCGCGAGCGATATTCACTCCGAGCTCATCCGCGATCGATCGTCGAGCGTCAAATTAAAATCGAGCAATTTATCAGCTTACGCACCAACGTTTGTGTGTGTGTGTGTGTGTGTGTGTGTGTGTGTGTGTGCTCATGCGTACTTGTGTACGGGATTTCGACTCGAGCGCGCGGTCGCGATTGTAAAATGCGCGAAATCCATCAAAGGGTTTTTTTTATTGGAAGGGGGAGGGTGAATAGCTTTTATAAATACTCGGCGTAACCTTATTTGTTTCTTTATTTTTACTCCTCCTTCCCTCCCTACCCTCGGCCGAATCGTTCGCTCGAGCCTCTTAATTAAGCGTTGGCTCGCTTTTGCGAAAATTCGCCGCTGCAAGAAAGGGGCCAGAATAAAGTGATACGAGCCCTCTCCTTCTGGCATTTGTGGTTTCCGATCGCGAATCCCCAAAGGAGTCGGGGGGTTGGGGGTTGGGGGTTGAGCGGGGGCGAGGGAGCTACGCTCCAGACATTTTGACGATGCTAAGGCTCGACTTTATCGGGCGCCACTCATCCAGATTAGGTTTGCTGCGTTCAACAAAAAAACAGGACCGCGCGCGCTTTTTAATAAATATCATAAAAGGCACGCATTTACCCAAATGGCGCACTGAAACTTTCTGCATGCATGCATGCATATATGTATTTATGTGTATATATATATATATATATATATATATATATATATATATATATATATATAAAGATCATAAGATTAAAATATATTCTGAGAGCTTCATTCGAAATACTGAACTTCGCTGATAAAATCTCATATTGATATTCCGCGATTAATTAAGTCTAAAATATCAATGACGGCTGTCTAGAAAAATTATTATTAAGAGGTGCAAATTCCAGATAATACAATGAAAGATTTTATAATTTCTTATCGAGATGCGCTGCTCGCAGAATGTACAATCGTATAATTATATAATCGATAACGCAATGCTCGGAATCGCCAATTTTTCTTGCCTTTATCAAATAATATATATATATATATATATATATATATATATATATATATATATATATAGTCTCGCAAACACGTATACTTTCAAATCGAATATTTCTTCATTTTATCGCGGCATCCGATTCTACGATATATGGCTTATATAGCCGTTAGATCAATTTCAGACTATAGCGGAATATAGTCCAGGATCGACGAGATTTTCGAAGATTATACATTCTGTACGAACAGCGCGTCGCGCGCTGGGCAGCTGTATTAAAACAAAAAATCGCAGTTGGAATTTAACTTTGAAATCAGGTTCGAACGGGGCGCACGGCTTCTGCGATTCGAACACTGGGCGTATGCTCGAACGAGCGACTTGAACATCTCAGACGAGCTCGGTCCTTTCGAATTTTCGAGCTCATGCGTATCGAACAGTCCGAGCGACGAAAACGGCCTCGTATTCGGCCCACGGCTCGAACCGTCCGAATCGCCCGATTCCGCCGGCTCGACCGCTCGCAACGGCTCCAATTCGACTGTATTAGAATCACAGAGTCGCTGGCGCGCAGTTCGAACGGCTCTCGCCGTGGATCGAATCTTTCGATCAGCCCGAGCCGCTCGCCGAGCCCTTAGAATCCCATTTCGAATGCATTAAAGGACCGGGCCAAAGTCGCGAGGTCCTAATCGATATACGCGCTTTCCTGCAACGAAACAGAACAAAAAAAGAAAAAACAAAAACAAAAACAAAACAAAAAGAAAAGAAAAAAACGAAACAGCTTCGAGCAGCCCTGGCCGGCCGGTCCTCTCATCGATGTATAGCCGTCGTCCTCGCCGCTTTCGCCGAAGGCGCGCGCGGGTGTTCGGGACCCGGGCCAATGAAGCCGAGCAGGTACGCCGCGCGCGCATACACACACATCCACAACGAGGCACAGCCATCAGGTTTGGCTGCGAGGCTCCGTCATCGCGCGCTCTCGCGTCGGGACACGCCCAAAGGAGTCTTGCCGCCGTCGCCGCTGCTGCCGCTGCCACCTCCACCTCCCCCCCCCCTCGCCCCGCTCGCCCCACCCCCCGCGAGAGTCGGTCGATTAGCCCGGCTCCCTTTTGCTCCCTCGTCTGCTGCCCGCCCCGAACCGGCCGGTCTCTTTCGATTCGCCCGCTCCCGTCCCGGTCGTCGTCTTTTCTTTCTCCTCTTGGACGAGAGGAACCTGGCCTGCGCCGAAAGAAGCAGCGCCGCGGCGTTTTTCTTTATCGAGACGGGGAAAAGAGAGACGAAGGAGCGGGAGGGAGCGGAGCGTGAGAGAGAGAGAGAGGGGGGAGGGGAGAAGGATTAACAGTTAATAATGCTTAATTCCAGAGCTCCGACTTGTTTCATTCGTTGGCTGACGCTTTTATTGCCACCGTAGGTGGTGCCCGCGTCGGTTTTTCGCAAACTTGTCCCTGATATGGCGCGAAACTCATCTATTTTTTTCTCCATTTCTTCTTTCACTCTCTCTCTCTCTCTCTCTCTCTCTCTCTCTCTCTCTCTCTCTCTTTCTACCTCTCTGGTTCTCTGGCTCTCTGGCTCTCTCCTGCTTTCTCGACGCAGGGGACACTGGGCCGCGAAAAAAAGGAATATATGCAAATTCAGGAGATCCCTTAATCTCGAAGTGCAAGCTGCATATATATATATATATATATATATACACATAATTTGAACCTGATCACAACTATATACTTTGGCCGGGCCGAGGGCGGTTTATATAAGAATAAGAAAAAAGATTTTTGGACACTTATAGGATATCGCAACCAAACACACACACATACACACACACACACACACACACACACACACACTCTCTCTCTCTCTCTCTCTCTCTCTCCTACATATATATATATATATATATATATATATATATTTATATATATAGGCACGTAGGGCAAAAAATAATTGCCGATCGTTTGCGTACAAATCGGCGTTTTAAGAAATTTGCAAAGCAGTTTATTATACACGTTCGCTTCTAGAATTATTATCAAAAAATTCCCGAGATTGCAGTTCTTGATAGATAAATATAAAGTAACCCGGCTCATTTAATTTTATATACGTATAAATAAAATAAATTAAAATAGAAGCGAGTCTTAATTGTGCGCTCCTTGTGTGTAATATATATATATATATATATATATATATATATATATATATATATATATATATATTGTTCGAAATCTTCGAAAATTTCGCGTGTCCGAAGTAATGCATTTTTATATTATATCATAAAATTACTGGTCTTCGGTCGGTTTTCGGAATGAAATTATTTTGCTCGTCCTGAATAAATGGGAATGGCTTTTAAATAATTGGAAGATATTTCAAATACTGTAGGTAAATGGACCGATTATAAAATTTTTAAGTTTAATAAATGAATTCTTGTTTTATGTTATTAGTGTCTTGCAGGTTCAGTATCAATGAGATTGGGAAAGAAAGAATTCAAGTTTTCTGATCGTTTTATACGGACTCTTTTGATCTATAAAATGTAAAACATACAACAATAATTGAATAATTTTCTTGTCAAGTAGAATTTGTAATTATTAAGAATTTGCTTTGATTTCTCTTGCAATAATCACTATGCTTTTCATGCATATCAAACATAAGACATATCATATGGGGTGTTTATTAACATTATTAAAACATTAAAGAAATTAGTTTTTAAAATTTGAAACAGTGATATACTATCATATTGTGTAATAATTACGATTCAAAACTTTTTCACATGACAGGTTACATGCCAACATTTATTGTATAAGCTAATCTTAAGACTTTAGTAACGAGATGAGCAACTATAAATTTTTTTTAAGACGATCCTTGATTGGTCGAATTTCATTCGATCTTACACTTCATTAAGCTGTCGTGGAATAATATCATGCATTTTGATTATCATATATATATATATATATATATATATATATATATATATCGCGATATAAATATTGTTTTTTGCAGCCTGTCCGTCGGTATGAAAAGAGGGAACACCATTGGGGGCGGCTGCGGGCACGAGTTCGATACATTTAACATAATATAAAATCACTTTGAGAAACCGCGCGCGCGCGCATTACGTCCCGGGGCGGGGGGCACTCAATTATGGCTTCATTCGTATATTCGTGTATGTACATAATTAAGTGCGTATAGACGATAAATTGTAAGCGTGCGCTCGGCAAAACCTGATATTTTTGCGCGCAATATTAATAATAATAATAATAATTGTGGAAGTGGATGAAAAATGCTCGATTCTCCATATAAATAGTGGAATTGTATTAGCACTGATCTGTAAAGTTTCTCACTCTCTTATAAAGAAATCATTGAGAGAGAGAGAGAGAGAGAGAGAGAGAGAAAGAGAGAGAGAGAGAGTGAGAGAGAGATTTTATTAAAGAATAAATAAATAAATAAATAAGAAAAACAGCTATAAAGACTCTATAAGTCTAACTTCATCATAAAGTTGATATACGATGATACATAAATAATCATGAAGAGGAATGCCCCATTGGATTTCGAGTTTCAGTGAAAAAAAATTATATATATATGTGCGTATATATATCTATATATATATATATATATATATATATATATATATATATATATATTCATATATATAGGCACATAATTAAAAATATGATTTATTCTATCAATAGCACGTTCGCATATTTACGTACTGTCACTCATTCACTCATATACAATACTGTAATGCGCATATTTACGATTCTACGTGCATTTACGGTCGGATTATGAAACAGGTGTCGAGAGTTATTGTATTGATAAAGCACGCGTGTACAGCCGCGCTTCGTAGCATCGCATTCGGTTTATAAATATTGGACAAACAATACACCCACGTAAAAGTAAGGAAATAGCTTCGAGAAATGGCATAGCAACGAAGCATATTACTTATAATAAAGGGAATATTTACGAGATAGAGAGAATCAAGATAATTTTATTTGTTCAATGAATGCGTATTATTGAACATAATAAATATTTTTGAAATTATATATATATACATATAGAAAGACACAGACATAATAATTATAGACATTTGCAGGGACGATAAGGGCAACATTTTCAGAACATTAGTCAGCAGTTTCGTCGACTAAAATAAGTGTCTGATAATAATAATGAGAGGCGCCAAATAGCGGTCTCTGTTAGAGTCAGAGCGCTGAAATCATAGAGATATACACAAAGTGAAATTTGGAAATCAAGTTCTGATGTGGTCCCCCCCCCCATAAGATTAAAAATGACATTTATCGATAAATCGAATCGGTTCAAGTCGCCGAATAAATTGTCGCCGAATAAATTGTTGTGTAAGGGAGGTTTGACATAGTGGACGCTAGTCAAGCAAATCAGTCCCGCTTCGACGTACGCGAGGTCCGCCGAGACGCCCCACCCCCCACCCTCAAAACCGCAACGCAAGTCTCGCGACAGACAAATCGAGGGCAGAATTCGATTAGCGACGCGGCCGCGTGACGACCGTTCGCTAGCCATGATTTGGCGTCGAACATTAGCACGACACCGGCGCGATCCAGCTGCTCTGGACCGTCGAAGAGCGCGGCTCTCGGCTCGAGTTATCGCTTCGAGGGGGCGTCGATATGATAATAAGATGGCGGACCGTGTTGACTGTTTATATATATATATATATATATATATATATATATATATATATATATAAATATCGGACAGAAGGGCGAGTCGAAGCGAACCCGTTAGCCATGCGGCGGTGGGCGCGCATGCCCCCCATAGTCCTCCTCCCCCTCCCCCCATTCCCCGCGAGATTCTCTTCTAATAACCATTCTATACAGGCATTGATCGGACAGGCTCGCGATTTTAGCAGGCGAGGCGCGACAATACGGATCGTTCGGGCAAGGCAGCGGGCGGGAAACATCGGCTCCTCCGCGCCCCGATATTTCGCCTCCGTCTATGATGTACAATATATCTACACACACATTATATATATACAGATATACATATATATATATATATATATATATATATATATATATATATATATATGCATAGACAGTGAAGACGCCTCCGGCGCGGTTCTGGCTCACCACGCGCGGCACCGTGCGACGAACAGTCGGCCGAGAATAATAATGAGATTGCACGGATGTATATAATATAATTTCGTAATTGAACTTGGACAAGAGAGATTGATGCGAAGAATTTACGTACGTATATAAATAACGCGAAAAATTCAATTTGCGCTTTATTAAGCGAAGTATTGGCGATATGGCGAGGGAGAAACAGGGACGGAGCATATATATATATATATATATATATATATATATATATATATATTTACGTATATGTATGGAAAATGATGATTTGAATTACTTTCATTCATGCGCCGACCCATGAAAGTGATTATATAATCGACCAAATACTAATATCTGCATCGTTGCCGGGATTCCGCGGAATGTATAATGGACGATGTTAATCTTGTAAAAAACAGGTTCTCCCGTATCTTTTTTTTTTTTTTTTTTTTTTTTTAACAGGAAAACTAGAAGTATGACGAAAAATTAGGAGTTTTAGAAATCAAAGATGTTATCTGAATGATCGATGAATTTTTGGTACCAGAGCTACGGTAAAGGGGCAAAAAGGAGATATAACGATTCTATATTGCTGAAACAATACCATATCCTTTTGTAAAATTTGGGGTGTACTCTATGTTGTCAAACACGGGCAATAATGTTTTTCAGTTGATGCATTTACAAACATTACAATTGCTTTTGACTTTATGAAAATTACGAGTATAATTGAAATATTTCGGCTCGTCCGATTGGTTGGCCAACGTGCTGGATGTGCTGAAAAATTGTGCCACCGATCGGGTATACGTAGGAGTTCTATGTCCCTATTACCACTGATACGGGAGGTCGAAATCGTCGATACGGCCTCTGGCGGTTCGATTCTTGGCTAAGGCCACGGGGAAAACATTGCCACCTACCGAAGCTTCGCCAGTTTTCCCATCATTGATTTCCTTTCGATTGTCGACCAATCGTTACGGCGGCTGCAGAGTTTGCCGTGCGTAAATCGAGTTCTCGCCACGTTAACTCTGCGATCGCTGGCTGTCGAGGTAAATCTCGTGACAAATTATCTGCGAGTTCTGACGCCATCACGAGGCCGAACGAAGGCTCCGCAATCGGGACAGAAGCTCCGTACAGCCGCTGCTTAAGACACAGACGCGCGTCGGACGATAATACGTCTGGTTTTCCGTAATTTCCAACGGAACAACAGTTCTTATAGTTCTCCGAGTCCACTATTAGAATAGTCTGTCAAGTAATTTTACCACGTAAGTTATCCAGAGCCAGAAAAAAAAAACAAATGCAACCGCTCGATATGAAGGCTCTGCAGCCCTTGGCATTGCTTCCCACTGTATACTATATGCGTATACCATCGTTTGTAGAAACTATAGTAACTGCAGAAAAAAAGCTGTTTTTTAAAATCTTGTTCACAATTGTTTCAAGGCAGACGGAAATGAGAAAACGTTAATTGCATCGATATCAGAAAAGTATTATGTCAATTGGATAATCACACGATGTTCTGCAATTGCGATTGTATTCAATCAGAGAATAAGTCGTTCTCATTATTGCGGTAAATTGTATATTTATGTGTAGTGTCTCGTAATCGTTATTCGATAATTTCGACGGTTTCTGTAGTCGTTACTTGACACATCAACGAATTCATCGATCGCACCATGACGGAGCACTTTTATTATTATTATTATTATTATTATTATCATCATCATTTTTTATGCATTAAACGCTTCTGCCGGGACGTCTGTCGAGCTCTTTAAAAATGGATCGATTCCGAGGCGCTGCATTTAGATACAAATTACGTTTTCCAACAACGCGCGCTCACACGCGACACCTTCGTGCTTCATTCATTATTTCGTACGAATTCATCGTAAAGCACTTTTTGCCGATCGTTATGTACCGTTGCGTAACGCACAATTCATTCTCCTCGTTGTTCCCGTCGTCAAAATATTTTCAGTCCCGTCCGAATTCCCGAATGTCTCGTGTCCAATTTAGAAAAAATATCAATTTTTTTGTTTTTTGGCTCTCTCGACACCGAAATTCTCGAAATTGTTTTGCGTCCGGCGAGAGGAAGCTCGGAATTACGATTTCCATTTAAACGCCGGCTGCACGGGAAAAAGTTTACGAAGCCGCGTATCGGAATATATATATATATATATATATATATATATATATATATATATATATATAAATAAAGTGTTCGTCTCAGACAGTGTGTATAATAGTAATAAAATTTCTTCGTGTCCCCCTGAAGCTCCCTCCCATATTACTTCAGTTGTAAATTTCGCTGGGGTCCCCTCCCTTTGCGTAGAACTTGGAGCATTTTATTCTCGGCCCGGGCATTGTGCGGGGGGAGAGAAACAAAAATCCAAATTGTCCTCTATATATATATATATATATATATATATATATATATATATATATATATATAGATAGATACACACACACACGGGCAGATATTTTATGCTGATCGATGTCGAAGACGAGCGCATTTAACCAAAGGCTCTCCCGTCGCTGCGTGGGCGTAGAATATACATACATACATACATATATATATATATATATATATATATATATATGTATGTATGTATATATATATATATATATATATATATATATGTACACGCACATATATATCAAGGTGGACCCGCGCTAGATGTATCTCTCTGTACCTCTCCTCTCTCTCTCTCTCTCTCTCTCTCTCTCTCTCTGCCTTCCTCTTTCCCAGATGAACTCGAGCTAGCTCTTATCGAAGGCGGGAAGGGCGTCTAGAGCGGAGAGACAGACAGAACAGCTAAGGCCTCGAGCGGGCGGGCGGCGGCCCGTGGGGGAGGGGTAAAAAGTCGAGGAAACGCGGGAATAGAGCCGAGGGGAAGCCCGCTGGCGGGTGGGTGGCTGTGGCGGGTTGTTGGGCGACCGGGCGGGATGGCGGGGGGGGAGGGGGGAGGAGCACGCGGAAGATATTCCGGACGCGACTAGCTGAGACAGGCCCCCGCAATCACCGCTCTTGAAAGTCTGCCAAGAGCGCTCGGCCGTCGCAGAGCGCCCGCGCCGCTGCCGCCACTCCCCCCTCCCCCCCCGCGATCCCGCCCTGTCCTCCACCGTACGCCGTACCGCGCCCGCGCGACATCGCGAGAAACCGAAGCGGCGGCCCACCGAGCCACCGCGACATTTTTATTGCGCGACTTTAAACGCGTCGCGACAAGTTTTCTGGCCGAGCGGCACTGCCGTCGTCGGGACTAATAAGCGGCGCTGAGAGAGAGAGAGAGAGAGAGAGAGAGAGAGAAGAGCTATTACGTACTTTGGCCAGAGCAGGGTAATGGTCAAAAGGGGGGGTGGTCTGTTGCTTTGCAATATATATATATATATATATATATATATATATATATATATATATATATATAGAGAGAGAGAGAGAGAGAGAGAGAGAGAGAGAGAGATAATAAACACGATCACTGATGAATTTTCTTGGTCCGAGCAATGATGCGAATTAACTGGTCGGAGTAAATTTTTTGACTTGACACTTGATTTAAGTGTAAGCGATAAGTTAAAAAATAACTTTCAATAAGCTCTCTAACCGCTTTTTCCGTATACAATCTTCAGATATAACACATAGTCTAAATTTGCCTAAATACTTAGTGAATATAATTGTTGAAAAAATTTTATAATTATAATAAATATTGCTTTAATGCTAATTGAAAAATACACGAAGTAAAAACGTGTCGTTGTTACATTGAATAATTTTATATTACATATCTAAATCAAGAGCTATCGAAAGATCTGACGCATTATTTACATAATTTCATTGTGCTGATCGAGTTCTCTGCGATTATTTACATTATAGGGGGGTTGAAATTCTGAGATGTCGGGTCGAACGCCCGACGACCAATCGACGGTTCGCTTGTCCAGTGCAATCGAGCACTTTTACGTTACTTAACGGTTCCGCGGGACAGAGGCAATTTTCGTACTGCAGGCTGCTTCTTTTTTCCGGTATACGTGGTCTGATGCCGTGGGTGCACGCGTCCTCTGAACTCGTTTTGGGCGAGCGCCTCGGCAAGCTCGTCGATGGACGCGATTAGATTTCGCCCGCGATGACGATTACGCGGATTAAAATTCCCGTCGGTCTTTCGTCTGCAGATTATATATATATATATAAATAATGTACACGCTCGTGAAATCGCCGCGTGCGATTGTATGATTGCGCGATTGCTCGTTCTCGATTGACTTTAAATGTATTATGAGATGATATTTTTAAACATTTATTATACAATATCGCGATTATACGCTTTTTCGATTATTTTTCGATTCTTTTTCATTTATTCCGCAATCCAATTATTCGTCGAACTATGTACGGGAAAAAACCTGAGCGACATGCATCTCACTAGTACGTTCGGTGGATGGTCCTTTAATCGAAAATACAAGTGAGGAGGAGAAAAGGGAAGGAAAAGTAAATACCATAGAAACGGAGTTTGGCAGAATTTTCAGCCGCGACACCACCTTCGACGCTACGCCGGTTTCCGAACTCCGAAGTTCCGAAGTCTGTACACGTAGATACGGCGCGGCAGCGAAAAATCGGTCGAAATCTTAATGATTTCCCGTCGCGGCTCTTAAATTTTTTAATTAGTTCTCCAGCGACAATCGTAAGTATTTGAGAAATTCGCTAATTGTTAGCCTTTTTCTCACTCCCAAAAAAATTTTTTTTAAATATCATTAATTGAAAGATTTTCATTATATAAATTGGCCCGGTTCAAAATTTATATATATATATATATATATATATATATATATATATATATATATATATATATATATACATATATAATATGAATGAAGATAGACAGAAAAAAAGAAATTGATAATATTGGGACAATTATTTTAAAACAACTTTTTCAACTTAACATAACCTGTTTTGGGCGTAAACCCGCTCAAGCGGGTGCAAATCGTGTATATATATATATATCGTTCCCCACTTGATGAGAATATTCAAGATAATCCGAAAAAGTATTCGGTCGCTGCAGTCACATCGTCGCTTTTATACATCGCCGTTGCACAAATTTCAGTATTTTTTTTTTTTATTCCATTCGAAGTAGACTAATTGCCCCGCGGAGCTATAATTTCGACGTATGAACATTTGAAATCTAAAAGCCGGCCGGATAAGCAGGTGTAATTCGGAAAATGGACTGCCCCGATTGTGCGCGTTTTGCCGATATTATTTGAAATTAATTATTGAAATTATTAATTGGGCCGGGGCGGGGGGATGGCGTGCGTTAGCAGCGACGAAAGCGCGAAGAGCCGCCGCGCGCGCAAGAATTCTAGCACTGTCATTGTCTCGCACGCTCCTCGTCCCTCTCTTTCTTCCCTGTCCGACTTGCCACGCTCGATCAATTAACTCCGCGAAAGTCTGTATGTGAAAATCAGCCGCGCGCACTCGAAAAGCTCTCGAAGCTCAGCTCAGGCTCGAGCGTGCACGACTTATAATCGCCATCTCGGCGTTTCTCTCTTTCCCTCTCCCGCTCTCTGACTCTGACATTCACTTATGCTTCAACTTCCTCTTCTCTTTTCGTCTACTCTCTAAATATAAACCAGTGGAATTCTCATAGAATGGATTAGTGAAAAAAGCCTCGCCGTGGCTCAGTGAAAATTCACCGAATGAAAGAGAATCATAATTTTTTGATCAAATGCCATACATTGTTTAATGCTGTTTATTTACTATTTAATTATTTTAAAACGTGTTTTAGAATAATAAATAATTGACATTTCACTTACTCAGGCTTCAACATTCTCATTCTTATCTAAATACAATAATAATTGAACAGTCACAAGACCATATATGTATTACTACAATAAAAAGTGCAGTATCGATATTTTATCGATTGCTTCAAAAATTAAAACGACTAGTCCTAAAGTATTTCCTTCGGAACATTTAAAAAAACTTCTAAATTAGTCCAGCAACAAATTTTATGCCGATTTTGGTATATTTTCTGTATTATTTATTATTGCAGCAGCTTATAAATTTAATAAAAGAAATTTTGATATCCGCTAAAACCTTTACAGTTCGCGATATACATATGTACATACGTAAATATACATACATATATATATATATAAATGCTATATCGCACTTAAAAAAGATTATTGAGTCGGTATTACATATTTTTTTGATTTTATACATCGAAGTCCGTTTATTCTTAGAAGGGTATTGATCGTAGCGAAGGATGTGGTAGAAATTTCGAAAAATCCAGAGTAAATACCGGCGCAAATAGAAGGTTATAAATTCGTTAAAATGGAGAGACAGTTAATAGAAACTAAAAGAAATAGTAAACTTTTGATTCATTCCGATATCGTAAGATATGGAACGAATATACCGATTAACAGCCAATAGTGGCCAATTTCCAATTTACATTTAATTTTACCTTATTTTAATACATATATTTTATCGCTATAGCAAAGAGAAGTTTCAAAGAATACGAAAGCAAAGGTGAAAACTCGTTTAACTTAAGAAAAAAAAAACGAACAACAACAACAATAACAGCTCATCACCTTTAAATTAATATTTCGGGTCTATGCCTTTCGTGTCAGCTTGAATTATTATCTTGTCTTTATCACTTTTAAGTCCATATTGAAAAGGAAAGGCGCTCTGAACGCTCCAAAGGGCGAGAAGTGAGCAACGGTCATTTTCGAATTTAAAAACCTCGATGATATTAAACAATAAAGTTTCCTCTCGCAGTGAGACAATTACAATTTGATCTCTATAAAAGAACGGGTCAGCATCGGCCGATAAAAATATCCCCGGCACTGCTCGATCACCGACAAATTATTCGAAATATATATTAAGCGCACGAGGAAAATAATAATAATAATCATCATAAATCCTGACGTAAGATTATAAATATTATAATGAGCCGCAATCGTTGGGACGACGAGCTTTTTATAACGCGGTTCGACACGGATTACGCGCGTTAACCAAAGCGCGTCAAGCTTTACGAGGTAATTTAACCGCGCGGCATTTGTCATGTCCCGAGCCACCGTATAGAGGCGCTCGCGCGCAGTTTTTGTATATTGTAATGTATAGGGTAAATGCGCCCGAGCCGACGTATCGCCGCGCAGCAGTACCATCGCCCCCCCCCTCGTGGGGGGGGGGGTGGAGGGGGGCTTAATGACCGATTCGGCCTGATGAATATACACTTTCCTATCCGGTCTAGACGGCGTTAACGCGCGGCAATATCGCGTTACATGCGTCGTGAAATTCGAACGGCGGCGGGGGCGGGGGGGGGGGTCGAGGCAGCGCGACGGAGCGCCCCAAAATCTTCTCCGTTATACGCGCAGTGCCAATGCTGCTGCTGCCACCGTCGCCGCCACCGCGACGTTCCGAGTGACCGGTTACCCGCTGTTTTCATTTTTTTTTTTTGTTTTCGCTTCTCTCCTCCCTATTTCCCGCTCTTTTTTGCTGGGCGTTGGCGACCTGTGCGCTTCGATCGTACGGCGGGAGATTCTTTGCAACGAGGTGACGCTTTTTTTTTTGTTGCACGGGGTTTCGGGGCCCGGAGTCTAAAAGCGCGTTGGCCTTTCGTTACTTTCGTAAATAAGTCAATTGTTTCGCATAGAGCCGTCGCGGTGATTTGTTTGCGTTGTTCTGAATTAATATATATATATATTTATACACATACATATATTGGCATTGGAGACTGCAAAAATCTAAAATTAATTACCATATTTCTAGAAAAATTTACACAAATCTTATTAGAAATTACCTTAATAAACTTAGCTTTAGAAAGATAAGAGAAAAATTGTAAAAAGTCTCGAATAGTTTTAAAAATGTTGAAAGTTTAGCACTTTAACTTTTAAGTTTGTCGTACGTTAAGAATTTGCTTAAAACAGACCACGAGTAACATTCTGGACACTAAGTAAATAAATACATCATTTATTAGATTTTTATTGCAATCGCATTACCGGGTATCATTACGATATTCACAAGAAACTTTTCCTCTGTTTATCGTAAATTTTTTGGAACTGCTTGAAAGCAAGAAGTGTATAATTCAAAGAAATCTCGAATAAAGTGAACTTTAAACAGTCAACAAAAGAATTACACTCATACGTAGCTCAATGACATCTTTCAAAGTGTACGTTGATATTGTCTGCTAAAAGTTTTGTTTGTTTGGCATTTGTAGGTGAGATTAATGCTCAGAATTCGGTTTTTGCAATGCGCATAGATTAAACTTGAGTTAGCTATCGACGCGCAATTTTTTCCTTCACATGCAACGAGAACGATTAAAAGATGTTTTTTTAACTTACGGGTTTTTGTAAATTTAAAATTTTTTACAGTCCTCCTTAATAATCAATTTATTGAACGTATAATTTTTATATTTTTATTAAACGTATTGTTTGGATATAGTAGATCAATTTTAATTTTTATCTGCTCATTATTTACCATATATGCAATAATTTTATTTTGAACCTAATGATCGTTTAGGTTAAAAAAATAACTAAGCGACCCATTGTAAGTCAATTGAAAATTAAAAACCTCGGTTTATTTGGAAATTACAAAAACGAATCGTCTTGATATATTTTATTTGCACGACGTACCGAACGTTTTCTCTATTCCCATATAAATTTATCGAATTGCCAACAAGTATTAGATTTAATTTTCCAAGTACATAATTTACCGACTTATGACAAGTAACTCGATTACAATTCACGTATCGTTATAATTCTACTTACCTAGTCTTCGTTCCCCCTCTGTACACCGAACAGTACGCCCGATCCTTAACGGAATCGTTTTCCAACTTTCTAAAAACAAATGTTTATAATTTCCAATGCGACCGAGCGCTCTGTCCGGCGTCTTTGAAAAATAAAGGAATATTTTTCGAAATCACCGAGCGAATTTGCAGCTTGAGTAGGTGAAAGTGGCTTTACTCGTATATTAACAACGTTCCAAAGACCGTATGCATGTAAACGCGTGCGATTTGTCAACTGCCGTTTTTACAATTTTTGAATTTGAAATTTTTTCCGTGCTCTCGACTCGCAACCGCCTCTGTATATCGACTCTGTGCTCGTTTCATCGAACGGGCCTTTTTCTAAAAATGATAATATAAAATTTCCACAATCAAGCGTATTTTTCTCTGGTGGATTGTTAATAAAAAAATGAAAAATACTCATCGTAGGGGAAAAACACGGGATTTGTAGGTTTAAAAAATACATTTGTAGAAATTGTATAGAAATCTGTGACAGATTGGTGCGGCCATTTTTAAACAATCTTGCTTATCCGCTTGAAAAACGCAAATTTCTAATGTAATTTTGGTTAATTATTGATAATGTTCAATACTTGATTTATAATGTAATTGGTATTATAGGTTATCGTTATTAGTAATTGATGACTTCTTCTTAGTCGTCCTTATTGCTGATAATAGTGGTTGCAAGCGCGACGGCTCTGTATATTACTTTCGTTGTTACCTCATTGTTAGACACTTGAACAGTTGTGCGTTGTAAAAATAAATGTTTCATAATGGCTCTCGTAGATAAACCTAAGAAAGTTCCGAATCGCTTTCGTTTGATTAAGAACTCACGTAGCTTAGGGTGAGCGGTTTTGGAAAAAACATAGAGGCCTCGCGGCTCTTATTTCCCCTTCCACCCTTACTCTTTCCCTGTCTCTCCGTTGCAACGTTCGCGGGCGCTATAGGGAGAGAGAGAGAGAGAGAGAGAGAGAGAGAGAGAGAGAGAGAGAGAGAGAGTTACATACTTTTCTCTTCCGGTAGCACGCAACGAGTGTCGACAGAGACAGACAGACTTGTATTGTTGTTTTTATTAAATTATTTCGATAAAAATTAATAAGCCTTTCATGACGACTACGATAGTGATTGGTAAAAAAGCAGTTTTTTGTAAAAAAAAAAAAAAAATTGACAACAAAATATTGAAATTGAAAATATTCAATAAATGAGGGATGCTTCGAAAGGACGACAAATCTATTTGTCGAAACATTGGCAAAAATAAATTAATATCCATTCATTTGCATCGACGCAATACGTTCATACATTGGTATTATTTCTTTAAACAAGGTCATCCATATCGTTGCATTGCAAGTAACGCTGCTTTGAAAAGATTTCAGTTTGATTCCTTTCCTATTTAATAATATATAAAAGTTTTTTAATTGTTACACCTATACAGAAACAGTATCTTCAGCGTCGAATTCGAATACACCATGAAAGCGAAGATCTTTCTTATCAGTACATTTATGTATATACATACACCCATATATTAAAAATCATTTAAAACCATTAAAAAAAAACAGCGTAGAACCTAAAATTCGCACGAATACATTGTGTCTTGGCGGGCATTTAACGCTGGTATTCGGCCCGAAGCCATCTTCTCCCGCCTCTCTTTAAACCCCCCCCTCTCTCCTCATCTTTTGTGCGCGAGTGCGCAAAATTTAAAGAGCGGTACGATCGCTCCTTCCCCCGCGCATCATCGGCGATTTCGTCGAATCAGCTGCTCCATCGGCACGTTCGGCTGGCGTAATATATATATGCGCGTGCGCGCGCGTGTGTGTGTATACACGCGCGGCGCCCGCCGTATGCCGATACTTCTTTTATAATGTACATATGTGTATGTATTTTATAATGTACATATATATTTATATATATATATATATATATATATATATATATATATATATATCTATGCGTGCTTGCGCCAAGAGTCGAAAAGTTGCGGATCGGTCGCGTTCCGGCATGCGAGCCTGTCGCGCATTTTTTCGACTCCTCGACCCTCCCTCACCGCCCTCCTCGATCTCCCGCGACGCCGTCGGACCAACTCGCCATCGTGCCCGCTCGCTCGCTCGATAAAGATTCAAGGGGGAAAATTATCATCGTGAAAAATTTTATGCGAAAGCCATAGGGCGCACGACCAGCCGCCATCATCATAATTAATGAATCCCGATTATGTGTTTCGATGCATGGGCTTTTGGATCTTTATTAACAGTGGACAGCTCGAGAGAGTTTCATGGGAAATGGAAATTGTTCGAATTGGGATGGAATATCGGTGAGAATCCGAATGGGAATCCTCGTGGAATCGGTTGTATTTCACTCTTTTCCTATAAATCCTCCTTGACTTTTGAGAAATTCGATTATAATTGCAATAATAATTGTTATACTTGCAGTAATTTTGAATAAAAATTCTATTAAATATTATTTATTCGTATATTAGTATATTATTCCTTATTATTCAAATATGCCTTATTCATATATTCCTTATTTGTGGAAACTATTAGTAACTTTTCTAAACCGCTGTTCTCCGTTTAAAAATTTTAAGAAGATTATTTTGTAGAACTTGTTAAATTTTCTAATCTGCTAACATCGCATACGTTAGGATGAAAATTTCTTAGTAGAATTATATAGGAGCTTCCGTTTTATGGCAAAACTAGTTTGGATATTATGTGCTGCATTGGTTGTACCGTTAGTTCCATGTATATTAAATTCACCCATTCAACTTTTCCAAAACAATATTTATCTGAAATTCTGATAGATCGCCACATTTGGCTATTGCGCTCTTTCATCAAACAAGCATTCGGAAGGTCATATACCAAATTTTTAGACTTAAAAATAGACTTCAATTCTGACATTATTTGTGTATTTTCAGAACAATTGCTCTTATTGTTTGATCAAAATTCATAAATCTGCTCAAAAATGAGAATTCGTCGATTTTTGTCCATGAAACGTTCCGTAAATTTCATAGTCTTTTATCAACAATTTCTCCCAATTTCGTTGTAATTGATCAAGTAGTTTTTGAAATTTTTAAAACCTTGCAAACAAACATTATGTACACGCATACCAACCCAACAACCCACCCACATTCACATCTACACACGCGCGCGCGCGCGCACACACACACACACACCCAGAGAGTGAGAGAGAGAGAGAGATATTCGGGTAACGCCGCGCGCCGAACAGAATATGAAATTTGGATGGCGCGTCATTTCGTGCCAGTACGCACGTATCGCGATGTATTATATTTGGGGAGGGGGGCAGCCATTTTACCTGATCCCAACTACGAATGGCCGATAATGCAGGTAGTTTCGTTACGTGGGCGGACTTTTTGTTCTTTTTTTTTCTTTTTTTTCCTTTATGGTGCCCCCTGGCTGCTCCCATGGCCTGCGTGACCGGGACGTAGTTTTCTAATGGCGCCCGGAGGCACTTGACGGGTCCTCGAGCCGGACGCCCGACAGGATACATATATCATGGGTTTTTGGGAAGTAAGTCCGCGGATTGCTTTCCTAATGCGCCTCTGCGGTCTCGGCCCTCCCATCCTCTCGGTCGAGGGTGTCGAATGCCAAATTTTAGTTTTTAGAAATATATACATGTGCGCGTCTATATATATATATGCTGGAGGTAAAAGCATTCTAACATTTTGCTTCAAGAGCAACTGATATCCAGATAGATCGGTTGATAAGGCACTGTAGCGCGTCTCGCCATTAAGGTCATGTACTACTGGATGGAGATTTACCGCGCGCTCGGCAAGTAGAAACAGTTCATTGGGACACGGTCTACGTCCTGGGGTACAATGCATTATGGCGGAATGTCATAAATAAATTTTCAAATTTTTCTTAATAATGCACGTAGTTGTATTAATTATTTCTGAAAATTAAACGTCGATATTTTTAAACGATTAACGTTATTTAATAATAATTACTTGTTAATTTTTTTGGATGGTTATGTTGGGCGAAATCGGAATTTTTTAAAGAAAATTTTAAAGGGCTTGCGACAAATGAACGAATTAACAGGGAAAGAATATGCCAAAAATCTGCTGGACTTCTTTTAATATCCACCAAAAGATGGTTCAAAAGATTCAAACAGATGGCGAATATAATTTTGAAATTTCATGCAAAATATATACATATATATATATATATATATATATATATATATATATATATATATATATATTATAGTATAATAAAATTAAAGTATTTCTAACTTAGATTGAAGCGAGTAAACATAAATAAACGTCAATTCAGATAAAACTGATTAGAGAGCTCCTTATAGATCGATACCTGTGGATAAAGAACTACCTTTATAAGAAAAGTTATTTTAGCATTGTATAAAATTAAAATCAATTTAAGTAAAAATAATACCATTACTTATAGATTAGGAATTAGTAAGATACCATTGAAAAAATAGAATTCATATATATATATATATATATATATATATATATATATATATATATATATATATATATTGCAGGGCAATATTGTTTTCATTCAGCCGTGCAATTCGCCACGACCATAGAAACATGTATGTCTCAAAGCAGTGCACTCGTACTGATCAGAAGATGGCGATCGAGAATTGCTCATGTATATATATATATAGTTTTATACTTATATACGGAGAACGGATCGCCGCAACGTCGGAGCGTGATTGATAATAATTCTCGCGCCAATAATTCACATCGTTGTACATTGCGCGCTGTCGTCTGTTCCCCCTCCTGTGCCTTCCACGGCACTGCCCCCCCCCCCCGCGAAGATCTCGTCATCTAGAGGTGTGCGGCGCGCAAAAACCATGAAGTACGCATAATATATATATATAATATATATATATATATATATATATATATATATATATCGCATTATATAGCTGTAGTAGCACGCGGAGGTGCATCGCTCACGTGACTGCAATAAAAAGCTAAGTTTCACGCGACGTACAGTGCAGTCATATATATATATATATATATATATATATATATATATATATATATATATATATATACTGTTGATGCACGGATCGCAGTCATTGAAGCGCGCGATGTTTACAAACAAACCTCCGCGGTTCGTTGACTGCAGTAGCGCTCGAGAACTGGTGTGTGTATATGTATATATGTATGTATGATGTGTAATACGCCGAACGAATAATATATAGTACGTTTCACGCGCGCGCAATACAATGCAATACAGACGCTACTTTTATATGTGTATATGTACATACATCTGCCGAATCGCAATTTAATTTATATATAGGCTGCCTGATATGCAGTTGTATAGATACCCGGTGCAGCGTGTCGTCGCGCGGAGGTTCACAACTCTGTCTCTCTCTCTCTCTCTCTCTCTCTCTCTCTCTCTCATTCTCTTTGTTGGTGTCTCAACGTGGAGTCCGCCGGAGGGATTATTTTTATTTTACGAGGCGACTGCTGCTGCTACCGCTGCCGCTGCCGTCCATCACGAGAGGAGGAAGACAAAAACGCGCGCGTTTCGATCGTCAATGTCGGTAAAAAGCTGCGAGAGAGGGAGACAGAGAGAGAGAGAGGGAGAGAGAGAGAGAGAGAGAGAGAGAGAGAGAGAGAGAGAGAGAGAGAGAGAGAGAGGTGCTTGGCCTTTGCTACACAGGGTACGATCGACGCTACGCTAACAGGGCTAATTTTCGCTGTATAATACATTATGTGGATTGAAATTGAAAAGAATTCGATCATTGCCTATGTAAGCCGGACATTAATTCTATTTCCAAGGGTTTCTTCTTAATCTAATGTATAATGAAGAGCTTTTCCGCCTGCATACTAGAATCATTTCTGGATTAAGCGATCTCGACAGCGCTACACTCAGTTACTTGTTGCGTTCTTCTACGACTATTAAGAAAATGGAGATTTGAGTGGCGATCGGTCGATGAAAAAAAAAAAAAAAGATTAAAGTAAATTCTAAAATTCTAAGCATTTTCAGATTCGATTAAATAGCTTTTTTCCTCCCTCGTAAGGTAAATGTACCAATAAATGACCGTCTAAGGATAGGATTTCCGTATTGTACAAGTTTGAAACAGTCAAATGTGACCTACGGAGTCATAATACAATAATGTACCTATGGAGTCCTTCTCTGTTAAGCGATGTTAATAAAAACTAAATAATTAGTGTTAATAAAAACATTTGTTTGATAATTTAAATTTTATTTAGAGCGATACAATTGAAAAAAATATGAATATGTATTTGTACTTTATATGTATTTCTGTTATATTGTCTATATGTACTTTAGATTTGAGGTTGATTGGTTGTAGGGCTTACATAGCATATACTTCACCTCTCTTCTTCGTGTCCCAATCCATAACTAGCTATCTGTCGATTGTTGCTGACGATGAACGTATAATTGTGAAATTCTATTATGATAGCGAAATTTTCATCAGTAACAAAACGAAAGAAGACAATTTTATTGAACTGCTTCTTTTCAAATCTTACATGACATCTAAACCTTATGTAGTATAAAATAAAAAGCGTAAAATGCAGTTAGCTACAGATATATATATATTATGATATTGATTCGCGCATGCTTACCTTCGCTTACGCCTAATTTGACAGCTCGTTTGAATTAGAAAAACAAAGTCGTATACGCGAAATTTTACCCTCGCCGCTGAATGTCTGATGGATTCCGTTATATATCCTAACGTATCATCGTAAGATTTTAATTTAAATTTTGCAAAAAAAAAAAATTTAATTTGATAAAATCGGACTTTGAATCTTTTCAATCCACGCGGTACATATTGAGCGAGATATTTTACATCGGCCACTCGGTCGATCCGAAATGTGCGCGACATTTTTTTTCTTTTCATCGGTAAAACGAGAAATCGAAACCGCACGTGTGCACGCGCGTATATATGTATATATATAGCAGGTGCACGCATCTGATTGCTCCAGCGAGCTTCTGCGCGAGCCAATTATTATCCGGTCGCCGCTTCTTACTGTACGCGGGCAAACACAGATACATGTCCAAGCACACACGCGCGCGCGCGCACTCACACACACACACACTCACACATAATTAGACTGCGGCTAATTGCCTTCGATGCGATCAAGAGTGCGCACGGAAACGCGTTCGTTCGTGTGTGATTAATAAAGCGTTTAACAGCACGCGTGCGCAAAGACATCTACGTGCATATATATATATATATATATATATATATATATATATGTATATATATATATATATATATGTATGTATATATATGTGTTCGATCTTTGTTTCATACGAGGTGGGATGGAGAGGGATCCGCGAAGTTCTGGTTGGGGAGAGACAAGGAGGGTAAAACGCCACGGCGATCGAAAGGTATATAATGATGCGACTCGCGCCAATGGTGCCAAAAGATTAGAGTTTCCTGGAGGAGAGATAGTGAGAGACAAAGAGGGAGGAAGAGAAAGAGACAGAGGGGGGAGAGAGAGAGAGAGAGAGAGAGAGAAAGAGAGAGAGCGCGGGAGATAGAAAGAGATAAGGAGGGTGAGGGAGAAAGAGGAGAGACAGATTGTTAGGCAAATGATTTAACTTAGTAGTAAACTAGAAATAAAATTTACAATAATATATGGCTAATATACAGAGTCACTAAGGTACATCTTATTACTTGATATTAATGAGATTAAATGGTATAAAATTTATATTAATATTAATAATGATATGAAATTTGCATTAATATTAAAAACAAGAGTTTAGTTGTCAAAATAATTTGCGCATATTAATGATAAATGTGTATGCATTAACAATGATATTAACGGTCACAATAATTCAAAAATAAATAATATTAAAAAAAAAAAGAACACAAAAAGGCCCAGGAATAATTAAAACATAAATAATAATATAAGTAAATATGTATTAGAATAACATCTATTCCATAGCGTTACTCGGATTAGAGACTGACGCTGAAAAATACCGATGACAGACCATACGTTCTCGTCAAGATGAGTTATAGAAATCGCGCTCGATTAGATATCGGTTTTAGGACCTCATGAAACTGGCCGATAGATGGCGTACGACGCAACAACTCCGGAGATTAACCGATTAGCAACAGCGAGTATTCTGTATAATACGCGTCAACCATTTACGTAGCTTAGCTCAAAATTTCCGTCTCTACGGTAGTTGGTCGCAGGTTATATTCGGGAATGCGGATAGGTTGGATACTCGAACTCGCGTCGTCTCATAGCTTTTCTATGAATTGTATACTGTATCATTAGTTGTCGACGAAAACCGGGGAAAAGTGCCGATGCCTTTTTCTCACGTGGTGCTCGGAGGCAGCGCAAGCGCTACCTAACGGACGGTCGAGCAAGTGAACCAAAGCGCCACAGTCGAGGCGCGGTTGGACCGTGCACCAACTCCAGCCACCTTATCACGCAGAGTCTCGGTAGAACTGGTCGCCGTAATAAATCATTATTTGCATAAGGCTTTATTTGACCTCCTTCATAATGTAACCGACGCGAGTTTCCCAAGTTGTCCGGGCGTTAAAAGTAACGTAATGAGTATGGCATTCGTGACAGCGCCGACCAACATCCTAATTTCAGAAATATCGATTTGCGCAATATCACCAGCATTCCTTCTGGATCAGAAAATTGCTGTGGCTTTTCCATAGTCGAGGAGTAATTTGGAGGACGTCACCCATCGCGTGGCCAGGAGCGACGTCTCATCCAGTCGCGCCCATATCCTACGAAAAATCAACTTGAGTAGTATAAAAAGAGATAGATAGATAGATAGATAGATGCCGAAAGCGAGAGAGCGAGAGAGAGAGAGAGAGAGAGAGAGAGAGAGAGAGAGAGAGAGAGAGAGAGAGGGCAAGGGAGAGAGTATATATCCTTGTCAAGGGTGGACGTGTATTTTTGCCCGACAGAGCGCGCGGCTTTCCAGCTGTAGCCGTCGTGTCGGTCTCACGTTCGTACGTATACGCGTCTATACGAGCAAGCTGTTCTGTGTTAGCTGCAGCGCTCCGGCCCGTGCCGCCGCGTCGCAGCCGCTCCTTTTTGCACTTGCCACAAGAGAGGAGGCAAGCCTTCTTCTCTCTCCACACTCTCCGTCTCTCTCTCTCTCTCTCTCTCTCTCTCTCTCTCTCTCTCTCTCTCTCTCTCTCTCTCTTTCCCCGACGCGACGGCGCAGAGCTCATCCTCTCCGCCTGCTATTCTGGCCGCGCATGCGGCTCTCGCACACGCATGCATACAGAGCTATACAAGCGCGCGCGCACACGCACGCGCACGCACACGCACACAAACACATGCGCGCCGTATAACCGAGTTTGATAACCCGCGACGAGGTCAGTGACAGAGAAAGTATCTCTTCCGCCGCTTCTCCTTGAAATAATTTTGGTGGCCCGACGACAGGTGCCGCCGGTCGCTGCGCGCTCGAGCCTCTTTGCCCCTCTCTCTCTCTCTCTCTCTCTCTCTCTCTCTCTCTCTCTCTCTCCTGCTCTCCGTCCCATTCTCCCTTTTTCAGTCATCCTCCCACTCTCGCGCTCCGACGCGCTCTCGCCTCGCAGCTTTGCGGTCTTTTATAGGATACGTATATATAATATAATATTAAAAACGAGGCTCACTGATGAATGGAGAGTGTCTTTCCTTTTTTTCTCGTAGCGCTCTGTACAGTGCTTCGGTGGTTTCCTGCTGTCGCACGCACAGATTTTGTAACCATTTCTTTACCACTCGCCAAATTTTACGCGCGAAATAGTTTTAAAAGCATATATATATATATATATATATATATATATATATATATATATATATTTACATACATATACATCTAACGCACACCCTTAGATAAAGCTACGTCGTTTCGCGTCTCTGGCATCTTTTTTTTATCATTATGAGATCCTTTTTAGGCAGCTTATCCATATGATCTGCTGATGTGTTAAGGGGGCGTTTCCGGTGTATACGTTAGCGCTATCTCTATGTATGTATGCGTGTATGCGCGCGCGCGCGCGCAGTTGCGTGAGTAGTTTAGACAGCGCGATCTTCTTCTTTTGCATATCCTTATGTATTCCGAGGTGGCGTTTTTTCATTGCGTCCAAACAATTCGATCGGCAAATGGGGAACCGGCTCGAATTGTATTCAAAATTTCGTCTTTTTACATTTTTATGTTCAGACAAACTTTATCTCATAATGTACTTTTCGAGCTCGCGTTTGCGTAATTCGTCGGTTAAATTTTACATAATCGTCGGACTGGATGCTTATTTTGTTTTTTTTTGGCCTTGGCGATCTATTTGTCATTTATTCATATAGGGAAATTTGCGATAATTTATGACTGCTTGAATTTTTTCCGATTTGTCGTAACGACGTCGAGGATTCTTGATCGACTTATTCATGTATTTCGCTTATATGGAGATTTTTCGGGGTGGGCCGCCATATTTTATGTAACCGTTATCATTATACCAACTGGATGCTAATTCGTAATTTCGGTCAAAATCTAAATTGCAAAGATTTAAAATAATTTATCCGAGTATAATGGACGCATTGTGTAAACTATTTGTCTCATCAGTAAGTCCACGATTTAGAGACACTTTCCGGGCGTTTTTGGATTTTTTTGGGTGAGTAAGCCTAGGGTCTCTTATGATATCATTAAAATTCCTCGGTAGTCATGTCACTGTGATGCTATTACCATTTTTAATCACTTTTAGCGAAATTTTTGAATAATTAAAACAATAACAAAATTTCAAAACGGTTTAAACAATGGTTTTAAAGGTAAGATATTTTACATATATAAATTGTTTCCACGTGCATTTTACTTATATGTCCTTCATTTCGACGAATTCAGATTTAAACAGTAAATTATAAGTCGAACTTTTCTCTAAAAAATGTAACGATTTTACAGGTGGCGAAAAGTTCGGTGAAAACAAAACTTGAACAAATCCTTTTTTTTTTAACTTTTGAAAAATACATCATTGTAAGTACAAACATCGGGAATTCATTGGCTTAAAATATAGTCTACATTTTCAGAACAAAAATTCATCTTGCATGGCATATGATAAGCGCGATTCAAACCCAAATTTCTCCCAATTGAACACAACGTCTAATTCAAATTTTACGGGTCAAGAAGCATATATAAAAAAAAAAAAAGAAAAAAAACTGTATTAGCAAATCGTCAGGTATCAAGCTCCATCGACAATGGCATGCACTTTCAATCATCGCAACGTCATTCTTTACCTTGATCTATTCGGAATATTGTCAGGCCCGTTAAACACCACCGGCAGACCGATTATTCCCGCTATTATTATATTCTCAATAGCTCGGTGTATCCGACAAGCGGGACTAGTGCATCCTGTTGCCAGTGTGCTGAAGACTGTGCATTTGTATACGGACGTACAAGCACGCGTATGCACGCAGGATTCGACAGGAGGTCGAAAGCTCCGATAGCCACGCGACTCAGCTAAATCCCAATTTTTCTCTCTCTCTCTCTCTCTCTCTCTCTCTATATATATATATATATATACACATATACGCGGGCTGAGCGAGCGTCGAGTGAAAGGATTACATTTGCGGCGCGGCGCGACCCCGGCCCCGCCCCGCCCCCCCGCTCTTCCCAACCCGCGAGGAGGATCGTTAAAATAGCCAAGAACAGAGGATTTTCCTGTCGACAATGCCCGCGCCGGGCCTCCGGCCGGCTCTCGGCTCGTCCGCGCATTAATTATATATTATGCATATCTAGGACCTGAGCGATTGTCCTGTACAGGCCACAGTATATCACGGTTGTAACTCCGGCTCCGAACTCTCGGCTCCTTCTGTCCATTATAAATGTATGTGTGCTGGCCTGCGTGCATGTACACGCGACGCGCGCAAATTTACGATACGCGCGTAACGTGTCACGGTCACCGGTTAACAAGGCATAAAAGTTCCTCCCCGTCTTCGAAGTAGTACATACATATACATATATATATATATATATATATATATATATATATATATATATATATGTATATATATAAATTGTTTCGTCTTTTACACAAATGCAGATGCCCAGACGTCCATATCATTTTGTATCAAAATTCATCAACTTTTGTGCACGCACTCTGAGAAGCACCAGTGGGCGAGTGGTTTCTCTATTATACATGTGGGGTAAATAATGCACTTTCACGAGTAAATATATATATATATATATATATATATATATATATATAAAGCTATTATTCAGATAATTGTTTCGTAGCCTCTCGATTAATACACGTCTACCCTCCACTCCCTCCTTCTCTACGCTCACTATCGGTGCAGACTGTTATCGAAATGTATGCGTGCAAATTCTTGGCGTTCGTATCTATGGTATAAGCGAAATATATATATATATATATATATATATATATATTTATATATATATACATTACGAGAGTGATATGATTCCACACTGGCGGCGCGTAATGAGAGCATCGCGATATAACCAACCGAAAGAAGGGTTCCGTGCGGTCTCGACCGTATGAGCTGATGCTGTATTATATACATACACGTAGCTCATATATATATATATATATATATATATATATATATATATATACTATATACTGAGCACTGATAGCGTGACCGCGAGAGAGGAGCGCGCACCGTTACGCAACGGCCCCGGCGCCCACCACCGTCGGGCCAGGGCGTGTTACAGCGGGCCCGGATAAATTCCATAGCGATTTGGCCGAGCGATAATTATGCATGTGCGCGCGCGTGTGTGTGTGCTACCTGTGCCTTGAGGTACATGCGTCTTATATGCGCGAGAATATTCGCACGAATCCCATACGTGGGCTCTCGTCTATAAATACGCGTTCGCGCCAAATTCCGAAATGCTTATTCGGAGCGTACACGAATGGGAGTGTCGAATCGTCATTTTAAAAGTTTCCTGCAGTTCTCTCGTCTCCCATCCCTTGCGATTTGGGCTTTTCCACGGTGCGTGTGTTTGCGCGCATACGTGCGCGTGTGTGTGTGTGTGTGTGCACTTGCCATTGAGAGATTATCAGAAAGTTATACATGGCCGAGCTTAGAAAGTGGAGCTTACAATTCGTTGAAAAATTGCGTTTTTATGTGCCGAAGCTTGCATGATATACGTGATTTATTACGCAAATAAAGATTCGAAAATATTAACAATCATTTAGCTAAATGGCGGTTATCACAAGATACCTCAACGGTCGATCGCGATGAATTATTCTACTTTCTGATTGAGTTTTTATGAAAATGTACATAGCAGCCTAATAGTATATACACTGAGCTATTATTAGCAGCCTAATAATATATACACTGAATTTATTATCGATTCTGTACAATTATCTAATAATACCAGATATCATTCCCTAATTAACTGGTGGAAAATAATAATTCATGCAATTTTACGATTTGTTTTTTCAGATGTCTATTTCAGATCCACGATGTATCCCTTGAATTAAGCGGCTTTTTCCATTTGAAACAAACTCAGAGCCAAATCTGAACGTGACTTTGACGTTTCGAATTTCGCAAATTTGTGATTCGCAAATTTTGGCTTGATGGACTTGAAATGGATAGATTTAGACTTTAAGTTAGTTCGACAATTGTAATTGTGAAGTTTTAAGGATTTTTTCGAGTGCAGCGAACTTAATTTGCAACTACCCTACTTTCCGAGCATTGTCATTTCTTCGTTTGTCGTCTTTTGTTATCTGCTGCAATGACATAACATTTTCCATTGAATACAGATCATAAATTTTGTGAAGATCGGTAAACTTTGATAAATGAATTCGAAATATATCTGTTTTTCGAATGGTTCGATTTTAATTGACGATACCGAGCGAGGGTCTAGTAGGTCCGGAAGTGGGTGAAATCGCGAAGGTTAGAGAATTTTTTACGTATGTTTATATTATTTCTGTTTCCGCATGTTGCCACTAAAAGAAGATAAGGGGGAGACATTCAATAAGATAATGGCGCTATATCATTTTTAAAGCACATTTATTTCACAAATGTTAGAGAATATAATGTTTTGCCAAATACGTAAAGTAGGAGCAAATGAAAATTTTCGAAAGATAGCATTATACTATATATTAATTATTTCTGTAAATATATTTCAACGCCGAATTAATGCTCAAACATGTTGAAAGCTGACATCCCTCCATTAGGTACTAAAGAAGTATAAAATAAGGGATGCGCTCTTGTTGGAAATTCTGTTGCAGGTCCTGTGTTTAAGTTAATGAGCTTTGTAAACTTCGGCAAAAGTTCGTCTTCTTAGACAGGTAGATTGTGGAATGTTAATTGTATAATATATTTGTTTGTATAATATATAGTATAATATATCTTACATACATTTTATTAAACTTCTTATCACAATAAAGTTCTTTCGAAATTCATTTAAATCGTTAACAATAACAGCTGCTATCAAGCGCATAGCACCGGGTCTGCACACGGGCGTGATTTACTTTTTAAGGTTTGGGGATTTTTTAGGGATGAAATTGAAAATATTCCATGCAATCGACGCATAACGGATATACCTCTAAGTAGTAAGCGACACGGCATTCCCGACCGCCGCATACGTATCGTCAACGATCCCGATCGCGCCCTCGCGTTTCGCGCAAGGTGTCGCCGGACTCGCCGGCATCACGACGCATCCGCGACCTCCGACGGGGGACGCGCGAATCGCGCGCCTACGTCGGGCGTTCGCAAAATGAGGAAAAAAGAAGAAGAAGAAGAAGAGAAGGAAAAATAAGATAAAAATAAAATCAAGGAGAGAACGAAACAATTTGCCCCTGCCGTATGAGCGAGCGTTGAAAATTCGACGAGATCTCGGACGTTTTATAACCAGCCCTCACACACACACCCCCCCTGCCCCGGTCTCCGTAACGTTTTCCAAAATTAAATCTCTCAACGGCTTTTCCCGAGACTCGATCGCGAGGGGGATAAATTCTGCACATTGTATTTTAAGCCGAAACTCTTTCCATTGTGCGCGTATTTAGCAACTGCGGCGCCGTGGTCCGCGAAATCGATGATGTAAGCGAAAGAATTCGGATTTCTATTGTATATATACACGTATAATGTATGTGTATACACAGCTTGGATGACTTTACCGCTGATGTAATATTGCCGCATTGGTCCAGATCAAAGGCTTACAATCCTTTCGGTTGGACGGAGAGATTGTGTCACCGTCAGCGCCACCCCCGCCCTCCCCTCCCCCCCCCCACCGACGACGCCGGCCCGCCGCCCACTTCCATCGCGTTTTCTTTGACTTTCCGCTCGGGGGCGTTCGGGGCGCAGGGGCGGGCGCGAGACGCGGCGCGCGCGCACGGCTATGGCCCGCGGCTATACCTATACAGGTATACGCGTTTCCCTGATTGTTTTATTGCCTTTTTGTAAACACGCGGCCGATGTATATACGTGTAACGCTCGTTTAAAACGCTAAAATTGCCAGGGCGAAGGCACCGGGCAGTAGAGTTACGAGGCTCGCGCTATAAATTTTATTCCAGAACGAAATTCTTAACGCCCCGTATACGCGGACACGTGCAAACACAGACGTCCCGCGCTATACAGTGTGTGTATGTGTATGTGTGTGTGTGTGTGTGTGAGGAAAGCGGAGGCTTCGAGAATTTTCGACAGGCCAATTTTGCGGTTTAATCGGTGGCGAAACGATGGTCAACGTTCTCGCGCTGTACATTAGACGGATTTTGGTCCAATACGGTTCTCACACGCACACAAAGCGTTCGCCAACAATTAGATAGTCCCATAGCCGCGTCCGGTCGTTCGTCGTCCCGAGCATTAGAAAGGACGCATTCCATCTCTTTTCAACTCGCACTTTAAATTTCATCGACGGAATTGACGAAGGAGCGTTATTTTTATTTTATTAATTTACTTAATTACAATGAGGCATTGCTTACACTCCCGTGCAATCCTTTCTCGAGGCTCATTTATTGCGAGATTTACGTCGCCACGTGTTTATATATATAATGTACGGAATCTCGCTCCGTTTCGTCCTCATAAATCCACCTAACGGCTGAGAATCCTTCTTCCAATCGATCGACGATCGCGCCTGTCGATCGCGCTAAAAAGATCATTATATTCTAATTGATTTGAAACAATCGAGGAGATTATAAACCACTCGCAGAAACATTGAGGGAGAGACGAGGGAGCGACGAGGGAGAGAGACGGCGAGGGGGGGGGAGATAAGAGGAGACTGCGCGAACGGTGGAGAAACGTTCGGGAATTAACCGTTTTAACCTCAATGGGAAAACATGCACGGGTGCGATTACATTTACTTATAGAGTACGCGGCTCTCGAGCTTGTACGCCGAGGCGCTTCGAAAACACGCGAGATGACGAAAAATTCCCAACGTCCTCGCGGCCGCAACTTTCTTCCAATTGGAGTTGATGACGGCGGCGGGAGGTGGAGGGGAAGATTTTTCTTTTTATTCGAAAATTACACGAGCTCCGCGTAGATCGCGCCGTATTATATATACATATATATATATTCTATGTACACGGGCTCAGAAAAGCGCGCCAACGTGTGTTTATATGCGCATCTTTCGCGAGGCAATAAAATTCAATTGATTACGTGCGCCGTATGGTAGTATCGCGATACTTATCTCTCTCTCTCTCTCCTTCCCTCATAGATTCATGTTTATATACCTATATATACCTTCAGAATTTTACTCCGCGCGCGCACGCGCTTTGACGACGGCTTTCCTAGAAAATCCGAGGTAGGCGCTGATAATTTTCTCTGTGAAAACTCGCGTTGGGAACTAAATAATTGATAATAAAGATCACGAAAGTCTATCTTACATTTAAAAATCAGTGAATAAAAATTACAGTCATCGATTAACTCGACATACATGGCAGGTATTTCTTAAACACACATATATACAAAATTGAATTAGGGGTAATAGAGATAAAATAAGGGACAATAGCGCACATATAGTAAAAATATACAATTAAATATATATTTATGTTATACGATAGAATAGAGACAAATAGATCGATGAGTATTGACTTTTAATCATAAATATGAAATAATATGATAAATTATATTTTTATAACAAGAAATTCCTATACAAGATATTATGTCAATACATAAAATTTCATTACGTATTGCAATAACACAAAATTTAAATCTTATCTAACAGTGCACTAAGTCATCTTATCAAGATCACTAGATAATTATACTCTAGCAGTATATAAAATAGCATATAATAACTAAGTTACAGCAATGAATAAATAAAATCTAAACATACACATATAGCAGGGCACATTCGCACGTTTGTCAGTCGAAGAAGTAAAATTTCTTAAATTGAAACACTCGAATCAGTAGTTCCATAAGTAAATTCATACAGAAAACTTGAGATTCATAAGTATGTCGAAAGATAACAAATTAACATTTATAAAAATAAAACTGACAAGAAAAGTACACACCAATCCCAGAACCAATTCTCATCAGTAGGATAAAAATGCATTAATTGAATATAAAAATGAACTACTCTACTATTTTTTGCGTTCATTGAGCAATTATTTCCTGTAATTTTATGTTCATTAGTGTTGTTTCATTTTCATTCATGGTTTTCACTACTACATCAATTATAGGACATTTCTAAACTCCTAATTTATATCATGTTATATACATTTATTGTTTACTGTTTCTTACAATTTTTCTTTGGCAACCCTTTCTGGCAAAGTTTCCTTTTATCAATATAATGAAATCAATTGTAAAATTCTAAAATTGTAATGGATGAATGATAAAGACGACGAAGGGAAATATGGGAATTTTGAGAGTCTATTAAAAAAATGAGGCCCTGCAACATCGAAGAATCGCCTTCCCATTTCAAAGACTGGCCTTCGTTTACATTACACGCGATACAGTTATCGAGAACTTACTTGCAAGGAGAGAGTCGTGCATATCTTTGATCTAACTCACAGAATTTTTTTCAACATAAGACACGCGAGCATTATAAGTAAAGTATGCGCGAGAAGCAATTATTATAATTTTAGTATTTTCTTTTTTAGTTGCTTTGAGCTTTAGAGAGGTAGCTTCGATACTCTTGGACTCAGTATCCGCTATAAACGTTCAGTTGGGACACAAGTATAAATATAAAGATCATCGGCATGCAATAAGTACTCGATTTCTAATTAGTCCAGGACTTATCGGTGAATCGTTAATTTCAATGGAAAAACAGAGTGAGCCCAGTGCGCGGATTCCCGTGTTATATCCAAATTTCTTCCGATCCAAGATGTTCTCCGTCCGGAAAAACAAAAACTATAGATCGAGAGAGATTGCCGGAAAGCGACGGAGAACGACTCGGATAATCCAGTATTTGATCATTGGACTCTTCAGAAATCTCTGAATGACAGAGTATTTTGGAGCTTTTTCACACTACCTTGGAGCAACGATTAGAGCATTCTTCCAGAAGCTGGGTAAGACCCGAGATGGGACGGAGAAGTCGAACAGTTCGACTAAGAACTCGCCGATGAACAGTGAACGGTAAAGAGAGAGAGAGAGAGCGCGCACTTACCCTCGTTCAGACAGTTTCCCATTGGAACATCCAATGGCTGTCTATTTTTTAATATCCTCTTTAACGGACATTGTCTTATCAATGAACCAATATTTTATTATAGCATAACCATTGAATATACATAGCAGCCAGGAAATGGCGTTGTTGCCGACATTCAAAAGATATTATGCCGGCTTATGCCTGTTTTATGGTACGTTTTAGTATAGAAACTTTCAATGATGCGATGCACGATCCTTTTTTAGTACACGAAATTTAAAATGCCCCCTGAATGCTACGTGAATTTTGCGAGCGTGGTTTCTCCACTTTTTGAAATGTACATTTGCATGAAATTCGCATATTGTTTTCAGATAGCACATACCTATTTCTATCTTTTCTAGATCCTATGGAGCCTCTTTAAGATATCCTATGCATGTCGTGTCGAATATATTGTTTGTCGCGAGTTAGGACGTCTATCCACGCTGATAACCAAAATCCCACGACAATGTCGGTCGTCGTCAATATGCGATGATTTCGATCGTCATTCAATTTTTCTATCACTGCACATACCCGGGACGCATTATGTCGCCCATGTAAGCATCTTATACCGTCGACTTCGTCGCGTAAACGGTAATCAATTATGATGGCTTTCAACGCGCGACGCGCGTATAAACGAGGCGACGTCTTTCATCCCGGAATTTGCGGCAATTTCTACGAAATGGGAGGAAAAACGCGCGTGTTAGAGGCCGCGCGTGGAAACGCCGCGCGGCGATTTGCCCGCAATCGTAATTCAACAATGCCGACTGGCGCGCCGCGATGAACGAAGCGCGTATGGTGGTCGCGCGATTCCCGAGAATAACAATTGGAATACGCGTGCGCTCGCGATAACGGGGCGGCAGTTGCAAATGCGAAGTTGGATTCTCGCGCGCTCAAGGGATATTCTCGCAACGCGTATAAATACATTCTGCTATCATTTTCTCGATCCCCCCTCTCTCTATTCTCTCTCTCTCTCTCTCTCTCTCTCTCTATTATCTAGGTATATTGTTTTTAGCACTTATTTAATTATACATATCGTTGATCGTGCGCCAGTTCGATAAATTCTTCAATGCTCAATACGTAAACGATGTATACGCTATGGAAAAAGAGTAATTGTGCAAGTATATAAATAGCAGACGGTAATTTTAGACTTTATAATGAAAGACTTTGTAATAATCCTTGATTTTTATACGTGGCTCATTTAATATTTTTTGCACTCATCGGGATTCCTCCGAAGAATATAATTCTAATGGTCATTTCGACAATTCATTCGAAACAATGAAATTTTGATCGTATGATTTTTCAAGAACATTTGAAAAACCGTTAATGCTACCAATACGGTCTTCCTTATTTTGTCGACACGTTAAGTTCTGCATGCCCTCAAGTTGCGTTCAATATATTCATAATCGGTTTTTTCTGTGGGTATTAATGTGTAAAAAAATTCTGAAAGATATTAGAAGACGTCGAATGTAATGCTTCTTTAGAATATTAATTTATTCATGTCACCGAAATTAACGATTCAAAGGTTCTAAGTGATTTTTTACAACAACAAAAAATAACAATAATTTTTTTCGAAGGGATAAATGTTCGATCACAAATTTTTATATGAAAGTAACATTATAGACAAGATTTAAGCTTAATAGAGTCGACCATATGAATTGCAATATGGAGATTACTAAGTGGTGAATTTATCTAAAACTTTTGTACAGTCAAAAAAATCCCATTTTTTTTCTTTTTCCAAAATTTTGAAGATTTTAAGAATTATTGTTCGACGATTTGTGAACATTTGTTCAGCATTCTATTCTGAAAGAACGATGAATATTATGCCGGATATTGTGTACATGAATTTTTATTGTACTAAAAGTACAAGTAAGTTCTCGTTTTATTGTAATAAAACGAAAACTGGAACAATATCCAGTGGGAATTGAGTACAGACATTTGGAAAAGTTAATATTGTTTACTACATCACTTCGATATTTATTATGAATTAAAATATTGCAATATCGAACAATTTACATAATTTCTAACAAATCGACGTAAATACTTTGTACTTTCAATAAATAAATAGTATTGTGAAATTGAATCTTGGAATCACTAGAAGTTAATAATTTTATGCATAGATAACTTAATTTTCTCTTTATGATTAATATTCTTACGCGTGAGTTAAGGATTGCCATGCGCTTTTTATTTTTAGACTGTTAATCAGATAAAAATAGAATGAGCGAATTGATTCTATTCATATTTGTTAACAAAAGCCTCTCCATTATTCGTCCTGTAATATTTTCTTATCAGTTTTCGAAAATTTTACGGTTCAGTATTGTTCTAACGGTATATATATATATATATATATATATATATATATATATATATATATATATATATAGAAACCATTAAATTAGCCCCTGCTTATTACAGATTCACGCTTGATTTATATTTAGTAAATCTTTTGTTTATCCATTGTTTTGCTGATTTATTATGAAAACTGATTTAATGCCAGCATCCCAGGCAGTAGGAAAGTATAATAGTAAAATTCTTAAGTTTATCGCCTATGCAATTTTCCTTTCCAGCTGCCACGTCTTATCCGACGCGTATTCAAATTCGCTCGAAATCTCTTACGGCTCGAAACACTAGCAACGCGCGTACTGAATTTATTTTGCCGTTTTCTCTCCTTTTTGCTTTTTTCTTTTTGTTATCTCGAAATATTTACAAAACATTCAACGCGCACGCGTAACTTTAAAAGTTCAAAGTTCGATTTCGCGCTACCTCTTGGGAGTGAAAATTGATTGCACCTTCCACGCATTTATTCGCGATAATCTGAAATGGGGATCGCGTCGTCGTCGTCGTCGTTGCCGCCGCACCGGCACTAAAAAATGGAAGAAGAAGAAAAAAATCCACACACGCTGATTTTTTACGAAGGCGAACGTTTGTTTTATCTTATAAGTATTTTTTGTTTCCTTTGCCGCGCCACCGGTACAAACGATTAGCTCGCTCGTATAATGCGCGAAACGTGACCAAAACTGGCGCCTTAATACAAATAATTCGTAATATACTTTGTCTGCTCACTACCGAAGCATGTGTACATATATCCCTTGTGTATCTGTATATATATATATATAATCAAAACTTCAGCATAAAGCTTTAAAATTTAAAGCCCATAAAACCAGGCTTGGATCACGAGCGACGAGCGCTCCATACACAAACACACACACACACACACACACACACACATTGTCTCTCTCTCTCTCTCTCTCTCTCTCTCTCCTCTCTCTCTCTCTCTCTCGTACGCACGCACCGTGGCTCACACGAGCACGCCTTTATAATGCGCCCGCATTTTCGTCCCGCGCGCGTTCTGTTAAAATCCGAGTCATTTATCTATACATACATATATATATATATATATATATATATATATATATATATATATATATATACGCGGTGGCGTGTAACCGAGGTAAAAGCGGGGGAAAAGGCGAGCTTTCGCGGGTGCGTCGTCGTCGTCGTCGTCGTCGCCACGACGCCGGTGACGCGGACGGGCTTGGGATGGGGGGGTGGGGAGAGAGTGGGACGAGGGGCCGTAAGTTTTAGCGAGCTTATCTGTTGCCCGTAAAGATTGCACTTCCGCCGATGAATTTCCGCGGCGCCCTTTTTCCTCTGCCTCTCCTCGCCCCCGGCTGCTCTATACGTCCTTTGGCGCGTCGTCGCCGCTGTCTCCGCGATAAAAGGTGGGAACGCCGGACGCGGAGGCGCGCGCGTATATATGTATGTATGTACGTACGTATGTATGTATGCATGTATGTATATATTCTAGCAACTCGAACGACAAGCTTTTCGCTCTCTCCTCCCCCTTTTAGCCCGTACTTCACCACCCAAAGTACAAGGGTAGCTCTTTACTATATATATCTATCGTTGGTCATTGAGTTACAGTGTGGAACTATTATGTATCAGTCCTATCCAAGTTTCGAACTATACTTTTCTACTCTCTCAAACCAGGGGCGTAACGAGACGAAATCTTGAGAGTGACTTTTTGCTCTTTTGCAATGTTAAAATTGAAGCAGTCGATTGGGAGCAACTTAGCAGTCTGTTTAATGCCGATTTTCTGCTTCAATTATCGGAGTGAATAAAATTACTCTCTAATAACTGAATATTAAAATGTATATTTTATACAGTAATTAAAGAAATCATTTATTCACAGAAATATAGTACTAGCAGTTCGGAGTAGTTTCCTTATTTCAAATTCATTCGCTTTAATAAGCCGAGCTTACAAAAAATCCAATACCTGTGTTTTGAGGCAACATGATATCATTTTTGAAGTATCTACGTCTGTAAAAGTGTCATCAGAATTATTGAAATGCTTATAGATATTAAGATATTTGAGATTATATGATCTAAAAATGATGTGTTCAGAAAATTTTGGTAAGTTATGTAGAAAGTTTAGCAAATCTTTTGCGTTCATTTGAACGATTGTATCGCCTGCAGAGCCGGAAAGTTAGATATAAATATAAATTAAATGCCATAACTAAATATCTGGATAATAAATAAATAACTGGAATGGAAATCCATACAAAGAAACTGTACAAATCCCCCTTTCATAATGAATTGTTGAAAATTAAGCTTAGAATGATAATAACGAAAAAAAACTCTAAAGCAAAGAGAAACCTCTAAACAAAACTCTGAAAAACATAAAAAAACTATATAAGTATAGCATAATTATTTATATATATCTAATTCTGGTCAATAATTATTCTATTAAAACGATTTTACCAGAACTTATTAAATCCTTAAATTATTATTTGAACTTTCGGGAGTTTTTTGTAAGGTTGAAAGCCATTTTTAGTGTTACTTGTTATTTTTATAATTTTACATTTAAATGTTTTACTTTTCCAATACTTAAACTTAATAAAATTAGAGAATGTGAATGAGACAATTTAATTTAATTATGAGAATAAATAGATTTATATTTTGTTGTAGTAGAATGATTGGAGCGAAAGGCAATAAGGTCTTGACGTCGCGGCTAAATCTTGAAATTCTGATCAATGAGCTCGAACCCCCTCCCCCCACATACATGCATCTGGCAAAGGGAATCATACAGATTTCTTCATTAAATACAATCCATCTTGAAAAGTCCATAAATTTTGATAGAACCATCGTATACCATCATAAAATTGGATTTTGGTTTGCCAGAATAATACGAAAAACTATCGTTGGTTGAATGAAAGTATCGAATCGCCACTAATGTATTCTCAGAAATCGGCGAAAATGCCATTTTTCGTCCACATAACCTCAAGTATCTCAAAATCTGAACCTAACAAGCTTATTCTGCTTTCGTATTCGGATTTAGATCTTCGATTGTTGAAGAACAAAATGGCGCGGTTCCGCGGAGCTAGATCGCTGATCAGCGAAAACTCAAATCAGTGTCTTCCAATTCCAATTCTTCTTTCGACGAGTCGCTCGGGCGGTGTATAGCAAAAGTATCCCGAAAAATTGCGGGAACACCGTTGGATTCGCTTGGCGAGACGGGCGAACCGGGTGCCGCTCAAACCATTTCCCCGGCCTGGATAACGACCAGAAAGCCATTATGTTACAGTTACAGCCAGTGAAAACCAGTATTTTGATATACGCGAAATGCTGGACTTGGCGCGGCTGCCACCTGTTGCCGAACGCAGGCCGTCTTTTGTGCGCGCGGGGCTTAAATCACCCTTTACGATAGGACGGGCGCACTTCAGTTTCGGAAAGACCTGGAGAAGTTAAGGCCGAAGTGAATCTTTCCTGTGATTATTCCCTTCAGGTGTGAAATTGCCTCCTCTGGATTTTCGAAGACGTCGAGGCAGCGGCTCGACGTTGAATTATTTGGCGAAAAACCGATGCGTATTAATTTTTGCGAACCGAGGCTTTTGCGCGGAATATGGAACAATCGTTGAAACGCCTTTGCAAACCAATTTTGTCAATGGGCTCTTATGCAAATACACTTTATAGTGAGCTGTGCGTTGACTCTGGTATCTCTACGAATGATGGATGGATTACAATAAAAATTAGATAATGGCAAGGTAAAATATGTGCAATTACTTATTAGGCTCAAAAACTGTTAAAGATCGCTTATGAAAGGGGTAATAAAATCATAAAGAGCTATAGAGTATTAATGAATTTTATAACCTTTCTTAGAGCTACGGCAAGCTTGCATAATGGAATTTATACGCGCGTAATTTCAAATTTTTCGCTTGCTCGCTAAAATTTAATATGGCTTTTTATTTTTAATTTATAGCGCGTGTAGTTAACTATATTAATATATGCGCAATAAATAAACAAAATCAGTACATAAAATCAATTTTATTTTCTTGTCTGTGAATTTTTATACATAAATATTTTTTTTAATTAACGTTTATTCGGCAGAGTTCCGTTTCCTTTCGATAATATTAAGAATATTTATTTCTTTAAACCTTTTTACATATATTTTTCCTAATCTCACATCAATCAAAAATTTCAAAACAATTTCTTTGCTTTTTTATCGAAAAAAAATATCTTACCGTTCTTTTTCCGACACTACTCCATTGCAAAACATTAAAATTAACCTCGTCTCATCGTTTACTCACACAGCTAATCAACAGTTTATCGCATATACAATACATACTTATACGCAGACATATAAACGAAAATGCTTTGCCGGATCTATTTATTTCTCTAATCCAAAAGTTGGGAATAATCGTGTGACTGGCCGGGTACGTGGGCTACTGCCTAAAATACAATCTAAGTACAGACTAAGACGACGATGCACGAACGCAAAGCGTTTTAAACTATTCGGTCAAGCATAAGCGCTACGGGGGTCGTTTACTCTCTCTCTCTCTCTCTCTCTCTCTCTCTCTCTCTCTCTCTCTCTGTCTCTCCTTCTGCTCGAAATTTTGTCCTTTAAACTCGTGCAAACATTGATAAATATTTATTAGACGAACGAGCGCGCGTCCTAAATATCCGCGGCCACTTATCGCCTCCGTATAATAGAATATTATCTCGTGGCTCGGAGGAAAACACGAGGAAAGGCCGCTGGCGCGCAGCGATTATCGACTATACGCGTCGACGAATTAATTAAGAGTTTGCGGCGTTTGTGCTCCTTCCTCGGGCACCCCCCCCCCCCATCGCCACGGCGGAGCGCTTTCTTGGCACCTGCACGAGCCGCGGTGGCGCGCGAATCTGTATAAATTACGCACGGAGAGAGAGAGAGAGAGAGAGAGAGAGAGAGAGAGAAGAAAAAAACAGCAAAAAAAAAATAAAAAAGAAACGAGACCTACCGCTGCCGCTATCGATCGACGCGCCGCGAGTTTTACGACGGCCGTTCGCGCCGCTATCTTTACGAGCCGTGCACCGTCCGCCGGCGCAGTATTGTATTAGGGAAGATTAGAAGCGCGCGCGACCGCGTGGCAGCCCGGCGTCTCGGAGATATTTCTGCATGGTGTATGAGCGAGAGAGACCTCCCTCCAGGCAAGATCGCGAGTGTGATCACGAGATGCGTTCACGAGATGTCCACTCCTAGCTTCTCCATCCCCCCCCCCTCCCCGAATCTTAGTCGCAAGCCGTACGTACGCTGTGTTGGTGTTTCATAGATTCGGCTCCAAAAGCGCACGCACACACACGCACGCACACGCGCCCCTTACACACACACACACACACACACACACACACACACACACACACACACACACACACACACACACACACACACACACACACACACACACACACACACACATTCACACGCTGGAATTGTATATTAAATAAAATTCACTGAAATACATTGGAAGAGGTGAAAGGCTCGCGACGCGCGCATCCACTTAAATTCGAGACGCGATTGGACTTTGTAATATAGCCGAGTTCCCCCTCCCCCCCGCTGACTGTACTTTCCGCCAGTGATTTACCACGACGAGGTTGAATAGTAATTGCTTACCCCGATAATGCATAATATAAATATTCTCGCTTGTCTATCTATCTATCTATCTATCTATCTATCCATATATATATAGATATATATATATATATATATATATATATATATATATATATATATATATAATGTTGCTACGTCAAAGCTCCGATTCGCGGTCGCGATTGAAACTAGTGTTTCTGTCACATGGGGGATAGGGAAGTGGTGGGGGGGGGGGTCTAACAAAGCTATAAGCGCGGGGCATACGCAGCCTTGGGTAGATAAATTGTCAAGTTTGATACAGAAAAATTGTCGGTTATAACGGGAGAGTGGCGCAACATCACGTGACCGACAACGAAAAAAGGAAAGACAAAATGTTGGACTATAATGCGGCCCGATAAGATGCGCGCGTCGAGAGGCGGCGCGACGGTGGGAGCCATCCTTCGGCATCCGATCTACATTATGTAATTTATAATTCGACAGCGGCTGTAAACGCTCAAAAAAAAAAAAAAAAAAAAACAGACAAAATATCCTACGTTCGAGCAACTTATATTTGTACTGTACGAATCCGTCTACCTAATTTCGTTTTTAAATTTTCTCAATTCGACGAAATATTCGATAGTATTGAAGTATCGATTTCTAAATAAATAATATTTCTTTTTATTAACAATTGTTTTCTTGACCAAAAACATGTTCCTTCAAATACAATCAATCTTTTGCTCAAATTCAGAACGTATATTTAATTTAATAATGGGCATCGATGTTAAGTGAACTATTTTTTTCATTTCGATATTCGAATAACTTGACCAATGATCAAAATATCAATGTAATTGAAACCAGCTTCGTAAGTATGAAATATTAACTATAAATAAACGCTCGCTCAAATTATCCAAATATTCTCATTGAATTAAGAAATTTTTTTTAATGTGATAATTCACTAAAGCATCTTTGAGGCAATAAAATGTTATAGTTACAAACATTTGCTTGGAAAATACTTAGCCTAATTTCCTTAAAGGTATTTTAGAAGTATTTTGTTAGATCAAACGATTTTCTGATTTGTGAATCAAAAGATTTATTTCAAAAACTTCTCGTTAAGTAATAAGTTTTGTGTTGTACCAAGTATGTGACACGATTATCTGTAAATAATAAAATATATTATAATTCTTTTATTACGACTACCTATGGGATAATACGTTTTTCTGTCTTAAAGAAGATATTTTTAACTATTTATTGTCTTACTTATTTGAAGTAAATGTTCCTTCAAATAAAATTTGATTTAATATTAAATATTAACTTCAAGCTGGAATAAACTATTTTTCAGATTCGTAAAGTACTTTCTAAAATCATTCGTCGTTAACTAAATAATTACTTTTGTTTTAAAAACTTATCGCAATTATTAATATTGACCAAAAATCCTCGCCATATCGGAATTATCATCATTCTTACTTAATATTCATTACCGTAAATAAAAAGCTTTTTACAATTCTTAATAATAATCATATATCTTTAATTTCATCTTCCAAAATGCCTAAGTGCATGCAAATTCGGTCAGCTAACCAAATTTCCAAAAGCGTCCCAATGATCTGGACGTATTATTTCATTGTAAAAAGACATTTCCGCGCGTACATATATAAGCACTTCCTGCACGGTCTCTGGAACACACACAGAGAGAGAGAGAGAGAGAGAGAGAGAGAGAGAGAGAGAGAGAGAGAGAGAGACGCGCGTACACACATAGGAAAATCCGAGGGGAAACAATTGGAATGCGAGAGAAATATAGCCGCACATCCGCATAGCCGCCGTTTAAGTTTCCATATAGCGAGCATATATATATATATATATATATATATATATATATATATAGATAGATATATATATATATATATATCCGCGTGCGCGCGCGAGAAACTGGCCCAGGGCTCGGCGCAGCCAAGGTTGACGCGCGTCGCTCGCCGCGGACAGAGGCGCCTCTGCGGAAAGCTCTCGGCCCGCGCGCGGCGGACTCGCTCCGATTCTTGGCCGCGGTCCAGAGCCGTCGTCTTCGCACGGTCGCCGCCGCCGCCGCCGCCTAGTCATTTTGCGGAGAAAATGCGCCCGCGCATCGCCTGAACGGAGGCGCGAGGCAAAGAGAGCGAGAGCGAGAGAGACATAGAAGGGAGCTTATGTAGTGGCGGCGCAGACAGAAAAAGACGAGCTCGCGGCTAGACTCGTATATATATATATATATATATATATATATATATATATATATATAGAGAGAGAGAGAGAGAGAGAGAGAGAGAGAGAGGAGAGAGAGAGAGTGGGAGGGAAATTTGTTCAATATACGTATAAACGCGAATGCAAGGAAAATGAGAGACGGGCGGCGGCGGTGGAGGCGCGTCCTCGTCGACCGCGCTCGCCACTTTATTTAGAGAGTACAAAGGGCGCGTAAAAGGGCAGGCCGTAAAGCGGGGCTTTGAGGTTACAATAAAAGGTGCGAGGGCCCATTGGATCGTTACGCCCTCTCCCGGACAAGAGTATAAATATACAAATGCCGGCGCGATTTCGGGTTGTATATTCGGGCGAATCGTTCCGAACAACTCGTTCGGACCAATTGAGAAGCAACTGAAATTTCTTGTTAGTATCTGCGACCTTATTTTATAATTCTAGAATAGTATGGTGCAGCGAGCGAACAATTGGAGTAAAATGACTATAACCTTCTTATAATCCAGAACTGAGTATATTGCCTCGATTACAAATATCATACTAAATATAAGTTACAACAGGGAAAGTAATCTTTGGACTTTCCATTCTAATGAAAGTGTATAATATAATTGGTACTCTTTTTTCAGATTTAACAAAACAAAGTGTCTCATATTCATGTATGAGCAGCAAGGCCATACTACTAACGGACAGTCGGTCTGCTCGGTGTGAATTTTCCTTTGTCTATTGTTTTTTTTTTTTTAATATTCTTGACTATTTGGACTCCTGGAAATTATTCAGAATATTTTTTCTCATATCTCATGCGTACAAGTTGAAATATTTAAAAAATACAATGATCTACACACAGATATGAACAATGCACTTATTATATGGTACTATGGTATACTGTAACATAGAAGGTTGTAAAAAAAATGAAATAAATAAAGACTATAAAATTTTTATTACTACATTATCAGCTGATATCTATCCTTATACTCAAAGCTCGTGCTCATTTATTTCAGAAGTTTAGATTTCATTGCGTTCAAAATAAATAAATAAATATTTATATATTTCTTCTGATTTCTCTGTCTCTTTCTAAAAAAGTTCATCATAAGTAAGAGAATCTTGGAAAATCCACTCACTCAATTAGTGTGAATAAGTGAAAAACGAAAATATTTATAAAATGTTAAAAAAATACGTTTTTCCGTGCGTTGAATTACGCCCGTTTCAAGTAGATCTGTGTAAGACTACGAACTTCGAAGTTAAGTACGTCAATTGAAAAATGGTGCGAATAATTGAGGCCGGGCATATTAAAATAATCTTCGATACATTTAAGACGCCGTCTAGTGGTCGACGGTAGAATTGACAGAGACTGATGCATTATTTACGTATAATTTTTACAGTGATTTTTCAAGATTTGCATATCTGACACGAGATCAATCAAAGTAGCATACTCCATACGCACAATATACTTTCGAGATGCTTTAAGCTTAAAACTTAATCATGAGAGTACGATTAATTGTGCGTTGATTAAAAAAAAAAAAAAAAAAAAAAAGCTAACTTCACATCCTGCTTTGGAAGAATGACCGGGCAAGCATCGCACCTCCGCCGAAGTTTAATCTTCTCCATTAATCGAACTGCGCCGATATGCTAGATGTAGCCATTTAGATAGCGTCGAAATATCGCTTTATTGCGCGGTCCGGCCGCGATAACGGCTTGCGCCAGGCACGGTATTCTCTGTATTATTATTGTTGTCATCGTCGTTGTTGCTATTATTACATCGTCCGTCAAATTTTTTAATGTACTGGAACAATGAGGCGCGTTTCAACGCGACTATATCATAGTACAGGAGTTGTTTTTTCAAACATTGCGCACACGAATAATTTGTTATCCCATGCATAGAATACGTCTTATAAATACCGGAGTTTGTGCCAACTCTATGCGAACTGTATGCTAACCCTGCCAATTACTAATTTCAAACTTCCCGACGATGACTAGTAGAAGAATGTAACGAATGTAAACTGATTCTGTTACACGGATATAGAGAGCTCTAGTTATGTATATAAAGCGAAAATATTTATGATATCAATATTATTTATTACAAAATTAATAAAGAAAAACTAAATTTTTTGCTGCTAACTGCAAAGACAAATATTTAAATTATATTTTATTGCCTATTCAAAGTATAAGTATAAAATAATATAATTCAAATATTACAGTATAATAGATCATAGAAGTAAATTATAAGGTAGAAGTACAAAAGAGATTAAATTAATAATGAGAAATAAAAACTGGATTTTCAATAGCGTTTACAGTATGAAAATTTATTATCGCTCGTAACAGATATGAAAAATGATACAATTAATGATAATAATATTTGGTAAAATTGAAAGCCTATTTTATCTACGTAATGATTCAAAAAGAATTTAAAATTATTTGCATATATATGCATTTTTCACTTAATAAATGCATAGTTGCCTGATATGCAGCTTAATTTTTGTTGATTAAGTAGTCTGTAGTGGATTAGCAATAAAATTATCAGTTTACTTAAATTTTTCAAAAAAACGAGGATGATGGTGATTCATAGGCAGATAAGTGAAAAAGGCAAAGAATAGAATAAAAGAAAATGATACATATTGATTAATTGCGTTTACTATGACCACTTTCATTTAAATTATCATTAAGTTCGTTACTTAAGATATAATAACAATATTTGTGTTTGTAAGCAGTAACTAAATATATTTATTTATACTCCGTTTTACTTAATTATTAATATTAAAAAATGGTGAAAATTAAGTAATTTAATCTTCCTTTCACTATTTCGTTTTGTATTTATGAATTCTTCATATAAGTCCATAGTTCCATCCATATTGTTAAATACAATTAATATTTTAATTAATCAAGTTATTTAGTTATAAGAAATTGCCGTAAGAAGCGCCGTAATTTAAAATACAGGTGGCTCGGACGGGCCAAGACTAGCTCCTTGTTACGTGCCTATACAGCGCCAGTAATAATTCGGTATTTACCCTGTCTAAGGTCTGAAAATAATCTCAGGCAACCTGAGATTATTTCTACTCGGGTAGATAGGCATACATTCGAGATTCTGTTAATCGGATTCGTTTCGTCGGTTTGTGTGTGTGTGTGTGTGCGCGCGCGCGCGCGCGTGCGCGTATGGGTATACATACTCTTTGCGATATACGGCACTCGTTTTCTCTTTATCATCCGGCAGGGGCTTTCGCTCGTCAAACGGTTTCTTGATAATGTAGCGATTTCGCTTGTGTGTTTATATATATATATATATATATATATATATATATATATATATATGTAGGTGCACACAGGTTCTACCGCACGGTACAGCATTTCGTTTAGAAGCCTTTCCTTTATAGTGATAAGTTGATCTTGATCAAGGTAAAGACGATTGCTTTTATCTTCATTGAATCGTATATATCGACGTTTCTGTTTTTTTCTCCTCTTCCTGTTCACCACCGGCATCGCTCTTCGGTCAAATACGCTGCAATTGAAACACATTTTCTTGTCTGTATTTTTGCGCGGTTTTTGGACTTGTTTTTTTTTTATTTTTATTTTGAAGTCACGACGGATTTCTTATATATACTTACGAATCATTGATATTTCTATCAACGGTTCTTTTCTCGGACGATTTCTTGCTTCGATACAGTGCGAAACGATTGATTAGATTAAAAAATAAAATAAAATTCTCCGGTCTCGGTTGAAGCGTATCGATACATCGGTATAGGCGATGCAGAGAAATCGTAAAGCGTTTCCTCGACCTCGGTTAGTGAATTGATATACGGCAATATAGGCGATAATTGTTAGATCTGCCTAAGCGCATTAACAGACAATCTTAGTTTGATATTTTCTACTTTACAGTCGAATAAGTGGCGTTTAATCAGTTCCAATATTATTGCCATTAACAAATGTTAAATGGGACATCGTCGTGCATTATAACCAGTTTGTAACCAGTGAAACTCGCGAGCAGTCACGATCGTAAATATCCAAGATATGGCGTTCGATAAACGAGACAATAATTAAAGTTTACCAAATTAAAATTATCGATTTAGAAACTGAATTTTTTTTTTATAATTACCAAACAATCAAGCGACGATATTGTTTCAACGTTTCTACTCTATAGAAGAAATTTCGAAGAACCCAATGGTATATTCGAACCGGTGCCGATTGGTATTCAGAGAAATTTGCCAGGACCTCGTCAGGAACGCGCACTTTGGCATTGGCCTCTAAAACGCCACATTAAAAGATTTGAGAAAGGAAGCATAGAGAGAGAGAGAGAGAGAGAGAGAGAGTGAGAGAAAAGAAAGGAAATAAAAGAAAACAACATCCGCCGTTCGCCTAGTTTTATATACGTCGTGTTAAACGCACTTCCGGCTGCCAGGATTGCGAGCCGCGCGCGTTACGTAAAGATCGATCTCCCTCAATCGGTCCCCGGTCGCGTTTGTTGTTACTACCCCCTCCCCTCTTATCCACTCCTCGCCTAACGTGCAGCGGCGCACGAGGCGTGCGGCTGCATGTGCACAGCTCTATATATATATGGTCGATCGATACCCATCTCATCTTCCCGAGAGAGGGAAAGTTTGCCGATCGAGGAAACGTCTCCGAGCTCGCGAGTAGCGATATCGTGGGTCGCGGAAGGGAGAGCGGCGGAGCGGCGGTGAGGGGGAGGCACGAGAGAAACTTAGCGCCCGGAAGAAAAAGCGCGCGGGCCGTACGGGGGCGCCACCGTCGCTCTTTCATTGACCCAGTGCCACGGAGCGCGGACGGGCGCACGCGCTCGTGCACGCGAACGTACGCATGGGTTTTGCACGCAGCCAGCTCGGTGCACAGGGGATTGGCGAGGGTGGAGGGAGGGGGGTGGAGGGTTGTAGGTGTCGAGGTTACGCGCTCGATCGGCTCGACAATGGGACGGGACGCGCGCGCGAATCGATGCATGTCTATCTGTATAGGCCGAGGTGAAAGTCGCTTTTCCATTGACAAGCTCCCCCCGCCCCCGGCCTTTCGCAGGCGCGCGCGCGCCTTTGCGGATCCGCGCAGAAACGTGTAATACATCCGTGTGTTCAAGGAAGTGTGAGCTATGAAAGAGATTTTTCGGTGAAATAGGTGGGAGTCCGTGATGAAATAGGCTTTCTGCAATGAACGTTAAAAATTTAAAAAAATTTAAGAAACAATGTTTAAGTGACATTTGACTGAATTTTTGATAATTATACGTGTGAATTCGGTTGGAACGGGAAAATTTTCACATTTTCTTCGTTTTTGACGAGAATGCAGTTATTGCGTATATTATCACAAACTATAGTAAGCCAGGGTGAAGTTTAATGAAGTTCAATAGTTAAAATTTCAAAAATTTGTAAAGAAACTAAGATAAAGAAGCGGCAATGTGCTGCGATGCATGGAGTATTTGTTAATGTCGTTTTTTATATGAGCTTGCGAGGTTGGCTTCAGTGAACAAAACTGTCAATTTAATAGAACAAAGTCTTCACTCTGCCTCGACACAGCGAGACAAAACTGTGTCCTCTAAATGGTTTATTTACTCCTTCCTCTTCGACCAAGGACAATCTGCTCTTTAGGAAGATGTGTCAGCTTTGTTTTCCAATCGTTACCGAAATAAATAAAAAAAAAGCATAAACAGTGTTATACAGTGAGGACTTTATAATACGCATAATGGAATTTTTTTCATGTCATAGAAAGCTCATCGATAAGGGAGATAGCTGTGAAGACTTTCATATGTAATAGAACTGTAATACTAATTTAAATTCCCATTTTATTCTCAAATCTGAAGCTGCTGAAATTTCGAAGATTTAAATTGTGTCACGATACTGAAATGGCGAATAATCATCACAAGTATACAAAATTAATAAAAATTGAACACGCCGTGAAAACTGTCATTTACGGCAGCTACGATAACTGTTGGAAAAATTAACTGTCTATGAGAAAAATCTTGTTTAAGTCTACATGGTTTATATTTCCGTACAGCTGGAATTTTTTAGCACCACTCTGGAATTATTCCGGACATTCTTTACGTACTCGCAGCGGCAATCAGAAATGCGCCAAGGACTAAACCGGATGGCCACTGTTTAACGCTACGGCAGTTCGCCTCTTCCATGCAACGAAAACTCTAGCTCATACAAATATAACACGTCGTTCAATAAGCCTCGAGATTAACCCAAAGATGATGCTGGTAGTCTCGATCTGACCACGTTTCTCTAGAGTACGAACCTTTACATGAAACGTGTAAAAATTTCATATCCATCGGACCACAAACAGCACAGTTATCGAGGTTAGACTAAAGTCACTTTGTAAGTTGTTCGAAGAATGGGAAAATGCGAGTTTTGCGTGTCGATAAAGCATTGTTTTTTAATGTGTAAAAACACTGTAAAAGCCCGGTAATAGCTTGAAAACCATTACCCAGACTCCTCTCCATTCAAACCAATGATTTGTCGTTGCTATCCTGAGTTTAAACGTGTTTACAGACATAAACGATGCAGAACGTTCGGGTACGCCATTGGATGCCGTTACACCGGTAAATATGACTGATGTGTGAAAATCGTAATGAAATATCGAAAAGTGAAGGTTCGTCAGATTGCAAAGTCGATGCAGCGATTGCTTTCAGTGGAACAAAACAGCAACGAGTCGACGATTCAGAGAGCTGTTTATCGCTATTTACTCGCAATAAAAAGGATTTCCCACGTCAATACGTGAACATGGATGAAACAAGGATACATCATTTTATTCCGAAGGCGAATCGGCAATCATCTGAGTGGCGCATAGCTGATGAAAGCTGTCCAAAGCATCCAAAAAATGCAGCAGTCTGCTGGCAGAGCCATGGCGTGTGTCTACACATGGCGTGATTTTTATTGACTACCTGGAAAAGGGTAGCTCGATCAAACGTGATTATTACATTGACTTGTTGGTACGTTTCAAGGAGGAGATCGCAGCCAAACGATCGCACACGAAGAAGAAAAAAATCCCTTTTCACCAAGACAATGCACCATAAAAACAAGATAAAAGGATAAAATAAACTTACACAATCATAAGCAAAGAATATAAGAATAATTTTTAGTCTAATTAATCCTTGTCGTCCCTCGCGAACGTCTAATTTAAAAATTATACATTTATACCCTTTCAATGGAAAGTCACAGTCGCCGTTTGAATTACAACGATTCCTGTACGTCAATCGCGCCGATTGTCTCTAAACCACATGCATATAGTCGCTGATACATATGCACATATTAACACAAAGAATCTAACACCACCGGGCGGTGCTCACTTCCCAGGCAAGGCAGGCAGTCGGTTATTTTGCATATATGTATATATGTATATACACAGGTTGACCCAATTTTCAAGAGCCAATGGAGGTAGAGACGGAAAGAGCTAGAGAGAGATTTTTCGAGGGAGGGTGGAGAGAGAGAGAGAGAGAGAGAGAGAGAGGAAAATATACGCACGAACAGTGCGTCGTACATATACACCAGCCTAAGGCACGAAACAGGCAAGCGTATATTTATATATATACGAGAGTTCGAGCGTGTTTGTGTGCGCATGTGTGGCTGTATGCGCCTGTTGTGTACACGCGAGAGGAAGCAAAGCCTCACAGAGCCAGTGAAATGAGGCGATTTGCTTACGCAACTCGGGCCGCACGCGTAACGCTTGCCACGCCGAGGAGAGAATGAAAGAGGGCGGGAGGGAGGGAGGGGGAGAGAGAGAGAGAGAGAGAGAGAGAGAGCATGCGGAGAGTGCAGAGAGTGCACGCACTTAAAGATGGCAGAAAGACAAGGGAGAGGAGGGTGTACTGAAGATACCAGGCAATATACAGCACGTAGACGACGATTTTTAAAAAATTCATATACAAAGTATATATATATATATAGTTTCCCTATACGTTGCGCCAATTGCGGGGCTGAGAAGATAAATGAGAATGGGCTGATTGTTGATTTGTGCACCGCATTTTATACGAGGTGGTCCTTTTTTGAACCCAAATCACATGCGTCTAATTCGATTACGAGAGTTTCAGAAAAAAGAGCAAGTAAGAAATACAGAAACTAGGCCGCCTCTATCTCGAGTGTATATATGGAATTATTATACGAGATTCGAAATCTCGTGCGTGCACGCAGAAAGTACAAACCATGTCCGATCTTAAATTAGATTTTAATATATATATATATATATATATATATATATATATATATATATTATATTATAGATAGCACATTATAATGAAGTCATAAATTCAGCTGGAATAATGCAATTCGAATCAATTTCAGATATAAATTGAACCGTCCAGGTGTATTAAATAAAGTGTCAGAGATCGTTTGTGGCGCTCGAAGTACATTGTCAGATGTAAGGCGATGATAATCCAAAAGCGCCTGTATATATATATATATATATATATATATATATATATATATATATAGCGAATAATACGGCTATACGACTGGCACTTCCCAATAACTGTATAGATAGTATGTATACATACATACGCGCGTGCATACACACACACACACACACACACACACACACGCACACACACAGAGAGAGAGAGAGAGAGAGAGAGAGAGAGAGAGAGAGAGAGAAACACGCACATTAACAGACTTATTTATAATCTCGGAATCTCATATCTGTTCTCCACTACCCTGCCGCCATTGATTTGCCGATTGATTTGTCTTTTGGAAAGCGCACCTTTCTAACTCGTTCTAGCGTTGCAAATTGTCAATGAATATTTCAGTATACGCGTCGGGTTACTCGTTTGGTTCCGTAGCTCGCGTAAGCATGAATATACGATATCGCAATGATTGGCCGATGCTTTCTTCACCCCCCTCCCCTTATCACTTTGATATAGAAGCGTGACAATATTCTGATTGTCAATAGAGAATTTTGAAACTTTCAACGATATTGTTAAATTTATCATAGACTGCTACTGTGGACATTATCATCCGTCCAAAACTCAAAAAGATCGGCGCACATTTGACCTCTCCTAACTCGTTTTCTCCGCGCTCTCTCTCTGTCTCTATCTCCCTCACCAGGCCCAACCTTCGATTTAAGGCTACGGGCCACGCGCCCGCGAGAGTTATCCACGCTCGCCGGCTTGTCGGAAAATCATCGTTCTTCTTACGTATGCGCAATTACACGCGCACGCTCGTGCGACCAACTCGGAATAATTCCCGACAGTCGTCGTTCAGCACGACGAATTTCCACGTTGACTGTAACGCGTGGACTTTTGCGCATGGCTGTCGTAGGGCGCATTCTTACGCGCGCGTAACGCGTCGTTCAATAATCCCCGAGACTAACAACGAAAACAAGTTTTTTTTTTCTTCAAAAATCATTTTTATTCCTCAATGTAATCTCCTTTTAGAGTGATGACAATCGTTCCAACTCCTTTTCAATTTTTCTACACACCATGTTTATTAAAGGATTTATCCTTTGCTTTCGAATAGGCTTCAGTTTTGGGCAATGGCCTCCTCATTCAAGCCGAATTTTCGTCCCTGGAGCATTTTTTTTGAGTGGGTTGGGGTGGGGGGGGGGAAGCAAATCAAAGCGCAACTTGTTCAATTGCCCCTTGTTTTCATGGACAGCTGTTAATTATTGTCATGAAGTTTTGCCTCGAGAAGGCGTCGAAATGACAATAATGTCATTCGAAACGTTGGCACAAATTGCGATAACAAAATGTGCTTTTTTTATTCTATATACAATTCTATATACATATCGCCCAGGAAGCAGAACCATTATAATGTGTAAATGAGTGTTTTGAGGTATTTTTACGATTACAAGGAAAATCGAAATACACGGACAGTCCTGCAAATACGCGTTCTCGAGCGCTTAGCAAATCTCTAGAGGCCCATTGGTATAGTCAGTATTTTAGTTCAAGTCAGTTATATATATATATATAATCCTGCTCACGACGTTTGCATTGCCATATAGAACGTGGTTTATACAGCTCTTCTAATTCAGCATTATTCAGCTGCGGATAGAAAGACGCAGAATATATATATATATATATATGCATACGTGCATTAATTCGAGCAAGCCTGAAAGCCAGAGATAGCCATAATGATTCGTTATCGTTCGAGTGATCGCAGAGCCATATATATATATATATACACACTTATCTATAGCGACAACCAAAAGAAATTTTTACCCAAATTTCATTGTAGCGATGGTATACTACATAATGAGAAGTCGTGATTACTGTAACAATCGCGAGCAATTATGCTCGCTTCTTGCCGCAAATTGTTTAAAGATTTTTTGGAAATTTCATCCACGTCAAAATTAACGAGCGGAAGATGCGGTTTCTCATTTTAGTAACTACTCATATATAATTCTATTTATAATAATGGGAGATTTTCATAATTTTTTTTTGGTTATAAGTTTTTTATTATTTCTTATTAATGTTACTAATGGTTCCTTTTAAGATTTTTTATATGTTCTTCTATATGTTCTCTATATGATAACGATAATGATTCGTCATCGTTCAAGTGGTCGCGCACATATATAGATATGTAGGTATGTATGTATGTACGTATGTATGTATTTATATATAGTAAAATCGCAGCCATTGGAATAGTTCAACTCAAAGTGCCTGTTGAAAAGACATATTTAAGGATCTACAGTTTATCGCTCGGATCGCTAGAAATCGCTCTAAGTTAACTTTCTCCAATTCGTTATGATAATTATAGGAATCTGGTCGATCAACCGCGGTAGATTCAGTCTTTCCATTATTTGAAATTTAAAAGGAGAGCGCATTGATACCGTATGTCTGTGTGCGTGTGCGCGCGCGTGTGTAGTTAGTCTATATAAATTGCAGCCTTATCTTCGCGCGTACGCAAGGTAAGTCCGTCGCAGTTTTCAATCGATCCACCGCGCCGCACCGAGAAGACCTCGCACTTGCCATACTCGCTTAGTTGTGCCTTGATACGCAGCGTGTATGTGTGTGTGTGTGTGTGTGTGTATAGAATATGTGGCGGTATATATTTTGCTCGGCACGCTCGCGCATCCGCCGTGGACAATCTAATCTTTTCCTTTTTCGTTTTTTGCCCCCCCCCCTTCTCTCTGTCTCTCTGTCTCTCCGTCTCTTTCTCGCAAACCCCGCAGATCGACGACATAACGCCCCGCGGCCAAAAATAAACCGGCGGCGAATCTCGCGGAATATTTTTCCTCCCTCTCCATTCCATCGCGATCCCGAATGGACGCGAAGCGGCGCAGCCAAATGAAGCGCGACCATTTTTTTTTCTTCTCGCGGTCTTCTTGCACAGCGTTATTGCATAGATTCGCGGCAGATTTTTGTGGTCGGATCGCGGAGCCGATTTTTCGCACTAGCGCCTCTCGCACTCGCATTGGAGTTCGATGAGTGTGTTTGTCTCGATGGTCTGGGTTCGAAGGGGGGAACCTACGGTGTACGGTAAAATTATATTACGTCCCCAAAATGCGGGAATTCCACAATTACTAATATTACAGATCGAGCGAATACGACGAATTAGAGATTCGATTCCGCGCAAGGGCTGTACGACTCAGCAGTCCTCAGTAGATGATATCCCATTTCATCCCATAATCCGAACGGAAAGATTATTTTTGTATTCGACATTGCGCGAAGCGATCGATTCAGAAACGCCTGGCTCGCCGCTCGCGACAGGCGTTTAGGCTAATAAAGTCCACGGATAATGATAAAAGTCCGCATATGCTAAAATATTTACAGCATATATAAAAGCGTGCCAGGCACGGGCGTGGTTGAAATTTTCACCGTCGTTTGAAGCAATCTCCTTGGCAATTTCATTCAATGACCGTCTATGTACTTATGCAAAACAATAAACTTATATACAGGCTGTACGAGGAAAAAAGGATTATACAACCGGCTGGGCAGTAGAGGTTTATTCTAAGATCCCTCCCACGCTACTTTTTTATTCCGGTCACACCAGGAAACGAATGCGTGATTTCAGAATTAACAATGTTAAATCTCACGTAATGTCGGAATCACACATATATATATATATACATATACATACGCGTAGACGTTTTATCATCGTCATAATATTCGTGCTATATGACGGATTGTACGCGTGCGTTGTACCGCACGCGGCCCGGTGTTTTATTGAATTGCGCGCATATGCGTGTATATACTGCACAAAATGCGTTGGCTGTGGTGCAATCGGGAATTCTCACAGGGTGGAGAGCAGGGGGAGATGACAAATCCGACATACGCGGGATTTGGAAATTTGTTTTTAGAGAGGGTTCGAACTGTAAGTCGTTCCTGTAGACAGCGGATCAACATCAACGTTCATATATTTTCAATTTCAACGTACTTTATGTCTTTATGATTTACGTTAACGAAAAAATCAAATCATTAACCCGAAAATAGTTGCTGTTTAAAATGACTTCAGAAATGATAATCAAGTCGAGTAATCGAAATCGACGTCTGCGTAAAAAAATATCTGGTAAATAAATATGAAATTGATATAGATTTTTACATGTTTTCTTTTAAAAGACAAAATTATTTGAAACATTATAAGTCACTTAATAAGTAATATAATAATTTTTTTCATGATACTTCAACGAAGATTTATTAAAAAACCACTAAAAAATTGAAATTATTAAATTTAAATTTACTATTAAACTAATTGACATTAAATTCACTATTTATTTTTATTTAAAATAGAAATTCGCTTTGAATATTTCGATTAATTAAATAGAGAATGTTGATCATAATTCTAATTTTTTAAGACTTTATTCACAGGACTGTTCAAGATTCAAGTTATTTCAAAGCTTTTCTTACGCGTGCTTTTCAAATTTCAACAACTAATTAACAATTAAGCTGTCGAAACGGTTTTTTCATTTGTTTATAACATGGCGATTTTTTTTTGAGGCGCCTTAACTTTTCTTAGTCAAATTTATTTCTATAGAATTTGCAGACATATTTTATGTATAGAACACGATTAAATATATAAAAATTGAAATAAGTAAATTAAATATTTACAATTTAATTAAATTTAATTTGATTTAAAAATTAAATTAAATACATAAAATGTTAATTAAATCGGAAGGGACGCCTTTTTTTTGAGTGTAATCTTTTAATACTGTTCGTGACGTATTCAGTGATTAGCAGAAGTTATATATATTTAGCCACGTTACTGAAACGATTTCTTGAACTTTCAATTTTTAGGTTTAGATTGAGTAACTTAACTTTCAATCTTCAATTTTTAGATTGAGCAGCGCAACGATGAGTTATAAAGATATTAAATTGATAAAATCATCGATATCCGTACGTTTGTTATAGAAACATATGGATTTATCGATAATTGTCAGCGTTTTGAAGTCCAATTTGGCAAAAGTACATTATTAAGAATGATTTTAATTAGCCACATCACTTACATCAAAGCTGGATTTGTCCACACAATCAAGCACACGCGCAAGCGCAAGCCGTATTATACGCGCGGTCCCGCCGCTGATTCGGGCGAATTTTGCTCGGACGCCGAGTCGCCGGGCACGCGCGCGGCCAACTTCCGTTCCCCCCCGCCCACCCGCCCCTCCCCGGGCGTCATCGGGAGTCCGCGACGCTTCCGCCTATTGTTTCGATGGGCGTGCGAAGACACCCGCGGAGTTTGTCGAAAAAGTCGCCTCTTCATGTGTGTGTGTGTGTGTGTGTGTGTGTGTGTGTGTGTGTGTGTGTGTGTGTGTGTGTGTGTGTGTGTGTGTACACATACTTTACTGGGTCGCGCTCGTGAATGAAAGAGCGGCGCGAGCGCGCGCGCTCCGAGGTTCTTTTTTTCCTCCTCTTCTCGAATGGTCATCGCGCCGCGGAATTGGCACCGCGAGTCGAGCTCCCCCCCCCCCCCCCCACCGTCGCTGGCGACCAGCAAAGCAAAGAAAAAAAGAAAGAAAAGCAAAGGTCGGGCTCATTGGCTCGTGCCGATTCCGGCTCCCCTTAAACCGCCATAAGGGTCGCGCGACCCAGTAGGCAAGTGTCGACGATTTTCCCGTATCGATTTTCGCCAGTACGGAAAAGATGCGCTCCGTGTACGACGGGCGCTCGGGATTTAACGGACGGAGCCGTACTCGAACTTGTTCGGCGCACTTTGACGCCCGTCGCCCGGTGGAAAATTTTAGGATTTCCTAAAAGTAGAATAATGCGCGTGTATATCGATTACAAAGTTCGTCGAACCTGATTTCGTCTCCTCTTTATCTGGCTACGTTTATATATATTCTAAATTTATAAATGCATACAGCGTTTACGTGAAATTTCTGGTAATCGGTGCGGTTTATTGATATCCGGCGCGAAAAAAAAAAGCACTTTCGTGCCGACGATTTCTTATCTTTTTATGCTCAACTTATTAGGCAATATACTTTAAAGGCGCACGCATGTGATAATATAACTTTTTTTTTTTATCGCAAATCACGTAATTTTTTCTCTTTTTTTGTCTCTTTTAATATCAAAATTATGTCGTATAATACGATTTTAGCTGGAAGGTTGTTGCTTTAAAATTTTATATCAATTTTATTCATTATTTTTACAAGGTCGACAGTTATATGATTTTTTAGCTTCGAATTCCATAAGCATATCTATTATTTTTATAGAAATAATATAGAAATAATAAAAAAAAATTTACATTGGTACAGACGCATTAAAGCATTTGAATTATTTTTGCTGTTGTAATTCTTTAATAAACGACCTCGTTTCTATTACCTATGGTTTAATAATAGATTGCCCTAAACGATCTTTTATATACGATGATGAAAAAAAAAAACATGCATGAATGCAAGAAATAACGATTCCAGTGATTTAACATTAAAATTATCTCCTCTTGATTATACGTTATTAACAGGTACGATGTATCCCTATTGTTGTCTACTCTTAGAACACTCATTATTTTGTATTTCACTGGCTGCGCAAACTTCCAAGGATAGAAATTTTATCTTCCATGTGTTTTTCATTTATTTTTTTCATATACGAAGTCGTTTAAAAGTATATTATGCGTAAAGTATATTCTCTCTCTGAAAAATGAAGAGCCGTATAAATGATATCATATCAGTTTTATTTTTTATGAAGTTCTCCATCCGCTTCAATATTGAATTAAACCTACTTAAAAAAACCATCAATGACAATCGTATCCGCTAGTAACTTATCAGCGCTACTGTTTCTGATTTATATAGTTTTTTTTTTCTTTTGGATTGGATTTTTAATAAAAATAGAATCTCAGAATAACATACGAACAACTTCCGATTTATATCCACGATTTCAAAGTGAAAATCTACGTATGGCGTATGTACCGAACTTTTTACGATCTGATTATCGATCAAGAAGCGCCACCGAGACATGCGTAACTTCCGGCGAGCCCATTAACATATTCGGATTATAAAAAATTCTACACCGACTTGCGGCCTATTAATTTTAATAAGATCTTGGATTAATTGAGCTTGAGACCATTTCTTTTTCGATAATCGGAATTCTCTCCATAAGATTTTGCGACCTCTATAAAACTTTCATCTATATTGATTAATTGATAATTTAATTAAAAAATGTCGATTTTTCACTTTGATTTGTTTTTTCAATAATAAAACGAGCGATGCTGAACAATAATGGAATAAAGAGATTTTGCGAAAAAGGATACGCGCGTACCATCAGATCGGATAATTTCAAACTAAACAAGAATTTTTTCTCAATTTTATCTGGCAAACATCTTGCGCACTGCACAAAATCGACGCATGCTTGAAATTTTGATAATTTATTAAAATGCTCGAATACAGACAGAAACGTGTGTTCTGGAGTCTTGGAAGCTGCCGTCAAACAGTCATAATATAAATTAAATGCAGAAATATAAAACTGATAGAATTGATAAACAGTACGCCTACCCAATTGTTTATGTGCAAAACTTTACATCGAACTTAAAATAACAAGTAATTTCGCGCCGATAAAATAATAAAAGAATTTTGCAACATATTATACTTGAGCGGGTATTGATATTTGTTCAAGCATAAACCACACAGATTAATTGGTCTTCTGGTGTTTCAGTCAATTATTTTTGTTAATCGAATGACAATTATACGTATAAGTAAATTATCAATATATATATATATATATATAATATACAATGGCAGGCCTTAATATTGAAATACTTGATTTACAGTAGAAAATATAATTTCATTCTAATGTCTATTTAATTAAACGTGAGAATTTTTGAACATTACATTGATAACTGCAGTAACAATGGCAACATTCACAATAAATATTGTTGGAAAAAACTGTCTTTCTTTTCTTACAATATTTTGTACCGTGATTTGAAAATGAAGGCTGAAAAGTGTATCGTTGCCGCATTTTTCTTTCTTCAGCCCACGACGCTAGGCACAATATTTAAAGACCAATTCTCACGAATTTGTATCTTCGCATTTTTACGTAAATACTTGTACGGAAATTTACATCTACGTAAATTTTTTTCTACCCTTCTTCATCGGTTCGAATGCGATATTTTCATCAAAACAAAAAAATAAACAACGGCCAAAAACAAAAAGACAAAAAAAAACGCGAATTTTTCAATTATAATTCGCAAAGGATGAACATATACTATACGTAAAAATAAACATTTCATACATTTCTAAGCGGTTCATAATATCACATCGTGGATTTAACCCTCTCCAGTCGTCGACCCGGCCCAATTATAATCCTCCAATTTTCCCGGCGTCTCTTGCGCGCCCCAAAAATATCCTGCGCGCTCTGAGCACGAGTCTTCTTATATACATATACACATAAGATCATACACATACGTACATTAACATCTTTGCGCACTCCGGCGCGCGCGCGGGATCGTTGTCGCTGCGGGTGTCGCGTTTAACTCCGCCACCACCCCCGCGTGATCCCCCCACCCCCGGTAGAAGGCGCGAGCGAAAGAGAGGAAGAGAGAGAGAGAGAGAGAGAGAGAGAGAGAGAGAGGGAGAGTGATAGAGCGACCGCGCGTACATGGCCGTTGTATTATAACGGAGCGCGCGAGCGCGAGCGTCTCGTCTATTTCGGACGGTTGACAGTCGAAGCGCGACAGATTCTATTTCTACGCGGCGCGCGCTCGCGCTCGCGCTGAGCGAAAGGAAAAAATTAAAATTAGCACTATATATATTCTGCGGCGCTCTCCTTCTCTCTCCTCCTCGCTCTTTCGCTATCTCTCTGTGCACGAGATAGACGGGCTCTACTTAGAGTCTCTCTCTCTCTCTCTCTTTCTCTCTCTCGCTCTCTCTATCTCTCTACATCTGCTCCAAGTGGAATCGGAGGGCAAGAGTAGGAGGAGGAAGCCCCGAGGGGTAAATGACCTGGCAATACGATGAAATTTATTGGCACACGGCTCTCTCTCTCTCTCTCTCTCTCTCTCTCTCTCTGTCCTCTATCCCACTCCCTCTGTCGATCTATATCTATTTATCTCACCGCTAGGATGCAAGCTTGACAGATATATGCTTGAACGATCGTGCACGGGGATCAACCCTTGCTACGTTAGCTTCTATGCGTGTGTGAGAAAAATACGCTAATTTCGATAATAACAGGCCCATGATAATATCGGGAAAGAACAGAATAACAAAAGACTTATTATATACATATATTCATTCTTATACGTTCATATAATTCCGAATTTTGTATATTATTTCGCATCGGCGTTATTTATACGTAGCCGCTATTCTACATTCATACATTATAACATTATAATTTGGGCATGTTACGATACATTTATACAGTACTTTGTTTTCAAACACAGTAGTCGTAGGAATGATATCCCACGGTCTCTGAGATTGACGTAAATGTGATTCTAGGTCGAAATAATGTGGATGAAAGCTTTCCTGTGTTTTTTCTTGCTGTTGCACAATACAGAACTTTTTACCAAATGCGCCATTATTATACTTTACTCGAAAGGTGTTTTTCCTCCTTAAGTGTGAATTTAAGTTGCTTTACTTTTAATATCATTTTCTATGAAACAAAAGATAGATTTTCTGTTTTTGTCTCTCTGTTCTTTTTCTTTCGATAGTTACTTTGTTACTGATTTCTGCTGATGATTTTTCAGACAAGGTTGATGAATTTTCATTAAATATTTATCAATGTTAAATATTATTAATATATATATATATATATATATATATATATATATATATATATATATATTCTGTTTAATAAACTGAAAAACAAGGGTTTAAAAATGGCATACATGTCAATCGAGAAAAAAGTCAGTTCCATTATACATCCCATAGTAGTGATAACAAAGCATTGAGAAACGCGCATCGATTACTTATTACGCATCAATTCTCGAATGAAAAAAAAAGAAGAAAAAAACAGCGCCCCGCCGGCCACTTTTCGCTCTTTCGAAATTGGGCGAAGAGCCGCGCAAAATCCCGGCAAAGTCCATTCAATGCGCCGCGCGTTAAAATATAAAGTTCATTTTCCGCGCAATTAAACGCCTCGAAGCCGGTAATGAGGGACGCGCGCGGTACACGCGGCGTAGTCCACGGTCGGGGCTCCCGGGGTGTTTATCGAGGTGTACGCCCGCGCGCGTGTACGTGCGCGCATACACGGGCATGGGCGCGTATCGCGATCGTCATCTGTGCCGAAGGAAGTAATTTTTAAAGACTGGTTTTGAACTTCCGTTCCGTCTTGATGAATATATATATATATATATATATATATATATATATATATATATATATATATACCTGACCAGAGGCCAGGACGAAAACGCAGCGATTTTTCTCGGTATAGGTATGGCTTCATGGGCTCGCGCACGCACAAAGAGCTCAGCGCAAAATGCCGTATTAATTCGCGGGACAATTTGCGCAAGCTGTATATATATATATATATATATACACATACGTATATATTAAAGACGCATTTGGGCCCCAAGGCAAAAGAACAAGTTTGCGTGTTGGTACACATACAAAAATCGGTCCTCTTGGTACACAAGCGACTTTCGTCAATTTCAATGAGCTCTCTTTTACAAATAAGAGTATATCAAAAGTACATACTGCCTTCCTACATTGATATAACTCAATTGAATGAAATGCAATTTGAATAAATAAAATTTTTTTATTGATACTTGTCGGATATTTCTTACTTGTGGATCTTTTTTCAAATTAAATTGAGAGATTCAAGACTGATATCCATACAGAAATCCCATACGATGTTTTTGAATGACGTTACCGTCGTTGTAACATCATTGAAAAACTGGTTTTAATCCGAAAGACAATTTATTTTTTATTCAATTATAATATAAAGCATAATTGTATTGGATAACATGTGCGATGTACTTTATTGCGAACTATTACATCCGAGGATTTCGATTAAGCGTTAACAATTTTATCAGTTTTACCAATGCAATCAATGTATTAAAGGGCTCAACGCTAAAGATTAAAGAAAACGGTATAGATAATTTATTGGAACTTTCACCGAATTAGGCAAGAGATACAGACTCAAAAATGTAAATGCCCCTTAATCCCTATAAGTTGGAAGTCGAACGTCCGTTCGAGCTCTGTAGCTTGATAATTCGTCGGAAAATAGAAAAACAATCATTGTCACAGTATAATTCGCGCACGAGTTTTACCTAAGCACGCGCGCGTATAAGCGGCCGTATATGCGAGGACGCGCGTTTCGCGATGAAAAATCACGAATATAATGCTAATAGCGGCATTTTTATATTACGAAGCTTCCGCGAATAGAATCGTCTAAAAATAGCGGTTGACCATTTTTTTTTTCATCTTTTTTTCTTTCATTCTTTTTATCGTTGCAGAGGAATCGTAGAGTCCGCGCGTCTCTCTCTTTTTTCTTTTTTTTCTTTTTGGTCGGTTCTTCTTCTTGTCGCAAATTATAGATTGTTCTCGATGACGGTGCTTCGGATATAAGTTTTCTAAATTTATACGGGATCTTCCGTTTATTGCGACCGCGGTCCGATGATCGCCAAATATCGTTCGTCTCGAGGTGATAATTTTTTTTTTCTCTCTTTTTTGGTCCTTTTGCACTATCGAGTATTTAATACGTGCGTGAAATTTATGGAAAAATGCGCGGATGAATCAAATTGACAATTATTATATTTTTTTGCCCCTTAAAATTACGTTCTTTTTGTTATCTTAAAAATAATAAGCGTGCCTCAAAGACCTGAGTATTTAATTGACGATACTAATATTTCGTAGATTTCATTCTGAAATCAGAAAATCATTATTATCCATCGAGATTTTTGCCCAACGAGCCTGCCGATATCGTCTTGGAAACAGCTAAAATCATTATTTCGTCGTAGATCTAGTAACTCTAGATGTTGTATCACACAACAAGTTATTTATCATATTCTGATACTAAAATTACTAAAGAAAATAATAAATATAGAAGTTATGGATGAAAAAATGTATTAAAAAAAAAGTATTTCTTTACGTTTTCGACCACGATTTCGAATATCGAAACATTATCGAATCAAGTTTTCTTTATCGCGCTCACTTGTAAACATTTTTAATAAATTTCAAGACTTTAAAAACCCCAAATTGACCCAAAAATGTGAAAAGGAAATTAATTCGCTTTTATTGTTTTCAGCGATTTCATCAATAGTTCTAAATGAAAAGAACTTTATTAATTCGATTTTTCTTGAGAATGATTATTGTCAACTAATTTTCATAAATCCATTCTTATGCCAATCTACGAAAACACCAGAGAACCAATCGCGCGATTCTCTTCCGATACGCCCCTGATGACGAGAAAATGGATGAAATGATAAAATGTTAATTTACAAGTAATAATATAATATTTATGAACTGTCGGGGTAGCGATAGTGGAAATGCAATTATGTAATGATCAACAAAGTGATTTTTTTCTATCTATTGATCTTGCTATTAAATACACAAATGAATTTTACATTGTAATACTTGAATTGAAGATATCGTACATAATGTGCGCGAGGCAGTGATGGCAAATAATACCATTAAAGAATAAAACTGACTGGCTTTATTATTTAAATTTTAGATGTAGCGAGTGTTATAAGACAGACGTAATTACGACGCGGAATTTTCGTTTTTCAAATAGAAAATGCGAATAACGGCATTTATTAAAAAGATAATGCCAGTATTCTCAATTACTAAACATTTTATTCAATCCTGGCTTATAAAGTTGCAATTAATTTTCAGAAAAATTTGGAAGGAAATGTGCTTCTCTCCTCGATGTGTCTTTAGTCTTCTGGCTCCCACCCCCCTTCCGTCACGATTCAAAACACACCAAGAAAGACCGAAACGAGCGCCACTGAGCCAAAAGACGTTTTCGCACGAATGAGACGCCGCGCGCGTGGGCGAGCTCGCGCAGCGGTCGTGCGTATATATATATATATATATATATATATATATATATATATATATATATATATATATATATAGTATATATATATAGTATATATATAGACACGAGAAAGGCGAGCGCGTGGGCCGCGCGGGGGACTCCCGATGGGAAAAGCGTATGCGGAACAACGGCCTCTCCTCGCTCGCGGATCTAATATATAGAGGAGTGTAGAATCGCTCGCGATATAGGCTATACGGAGGTGTCTCTCGACGCCCCATTAATCCGTAACTTCCCGTGCGGCGACAAAGGGCGGGGGGGGGGAGGTTGGCGCAGTCTCGAGGCTCTTTGTTGTTCTCGTTCTTCCCCCCCCCCTCCCCACTCCCACTATATATATATACATGCATATATATATATATATATATATATATATATATATATATATGCATTTGCGCGGTCATACACGAGTTCAAGCGAAAGATCGCCGCGCCCGCGCTCTCGGGCGATTGGGCGCGAGTGCCCCGTGAGCTCTGCCCGCGGCTATCCCTTTATCTCGAATGGATCTCGACAGTACAGCGGTATGGTGGACGAGAGCTGGACGTAAACGTCGAGACCTGGAGTATGATCGGGGGCCATTCCGAGCGCTGAATTTATTGGTTATGTTGAAAGTGTAATACGCGATATCGCCGGTGTAGAGGAAAAAAATGAAATAAATGGCGGCCACGGGGGTAGAGGAGGTCCGAGGGGGCATGTTGCTTAGAGTTGTGAAAGTTTTCGATTTCTTTTGTTCAATATATCTGAGCAAATGAAGTAAAAATTGTCGAAACACGTGGATGTAGAGCATAAAAATAAACCTAAAGAGTTGAGAATTTTGCTTATCAAAGCATCGCAAAGTCCTCGCCACATCATCGAAAAGGTTTGGCAAAGGTTCACCGCTGTAAAGAATTTTCATTATTTATCGTAATTTCGTACTAATTTAAGTTTGCATTGTATTCCTAAATCTGAAGCTATGAAAATTTCACGATTAAATTTATTTTTTATCGTACAAATGGCGAGTTCTCATAAAAGTAAGCAAAAAAATAATAAAATTAAATACGATCCGAAAACGGTCATGTACTGCTAGTATGATAGTTATGTTTCAGAATATAATACGTGTATTACCAATATTAAGAGAAATAAATTTATTTAAAGAATGATTTTTATTTAATTACTTTTTATTACATTATATGTTTAATGAAATTGCGAAGAATACATTACGTGTATTCTGCTTTTTAATATCTCTATGGCTTTAGAAATTATGAACATTGTATTTTGGTACTATTATCATTGTCATTTTTGTTTTTGTCCAGTGGTAGCCTCGTACACGCGCTGGACAATTTCTTTCGACGTCTTTCAGAAATAAACTATTGGACGTGAAAATTCTGCTGATAATTTTTGGTTATTTTCATTGGAATAATTTTTTTCGTGCTTTTTGTCGTACGATTAACCATTATTCATCGTGGGTTAGAGTGGATTCGAAAATGTTTTCATTCGCTATGATTCTATACTCGCCCGATGACGATAAGCAAAATTTTCGCTACATCGAAAGATTTGGATATTTTAGAGATTTGCAGCTTATTTAGGGCCCTCTAAAAAAATTCTAATACCTACGCTTAATGATTAAAGTAATGATTGATTAGGATAAATTTTACTGCGCAATAAGTAGCGTAATTTAAAGAGAAAATTGTTCATCCGTCCCAACCTCAACAAAAGTCTGTGAATGTATAGAAGCGGAACTTAACATGTCCCAAGGGGTCTAATTGAGCTTCTAACTTCAATTTTTCTAGTCTACGTACGAATTCCAAGTAAGGACCTATAAATCTACACTTCTTATATACGTATAATATCGTAACGTTTTCTGTTTGTTCAATTATATATATATATATATATATATATATATATATATATATATATATATATATATATATATATACGTGTATAGAGAAGACAGATAGACTAACGGCCGATTATGTTCCGACAGATTTCGAAGATTTGAACAAAGCATTAACAGCGAGAGATTCGTTTAGTACGGCGCTCAATTTGCGAGAAAACCATCGGCGTACATAAATATAACTTTACGAAATGGCGAGGCAATTTTTTAATGTGTACATTCGTAATTAAAGGATGAATACTTGAAAATCACTTTCTAGCTGTACATTATCAATTACTTTTGTAAACGAAGCGTCTGTTCAAGGTTTGTTCTATCAATTATATATACATATATATACATGTGTGTGTGTGTGTCGAGAGTTTTAATGGAAGGGAATAATTGCAAAACGCTTGCGTAACAAAACATAGTAGGAGATTATTTAGATTATCGATGATTATAGAAAATATATATATAGATATATAATATGAAATTAGAATAACTGATTCAGTACAATGATATAGTATACTATCGTTGGTTTGACTTTTCTCGGAAGTTACTCTGTGTCATTTAGTACCCATTTATGGTATTTTTAAGATCGAAGCCGTGCAGGTGGGTAATACTGGACACAATAATCCCTTTCCTCATTCGCGTACTCTAAACAGCTTTAAAATCAGCTTTGCGACTTTCTTCCAAGTGACTTTGTCACTTTTGCCCCTCCTTTATCGCATAGACAAACGTTCTATTCTTCATTAATTTGTTCGGTTTTCATTGAACTTCGACAATAGTTTTAATATCGTATGTTGAAATTATCAGCAATTCACAAATTAGATCAATCCATTGGCTTCGGAAAAGTGCAATACGATTCACGTTCGACGTTTCAGCTTTATAACCAGAGCTATAATTGATGTGGTAAAAAGTCGTATTTTTAACGGATGCAAAAAAATTTCCAAAAACTTATTTATCGATGACTTTCAGGATTGAAGCGCTGGTTAAAAAAATTGTCGACACTTTAATTATATTGACGTCTCGAAAACTGCTATACAATATCGAAATAACGATGAATTAGGAACTGTATTGATGGTTTTCGTACGCTAAATTATGAATGTTATTTTATATGCCGAGAGGCCAATGGGAGCTTATATCGTTGATTATTTAACAATGAAAGTCGACCAACTGTAGGAGAAGAACTTAAAAATAATATCCGTGCATTACGAGATACCTGCAAGATGCGTTCGAATTTAAGGAATAACGGTACAACGATACAAACAATATGAATTTCGTGATAAACGAACCGCGACATTTTGTTTTCGCGCTTCGCGAACAATCGATCAAAATTTCGTGTACCGGACATATAACGCGTTGGGACACATTTGTCCATATTTAGAATAACCGAGCCAATGCTTTCGTATTCGATCAATGCGTTCTATAGAAGTCCATTGTACTCGCTTCGTCATCTAGAAGACTGAGGCCTGTGATCGAGCAGCGATCTCGCGAATTATAACTTTTGGGCACCAATGCGAATCTTTAAATTTCGCTAGATCTAAGAAAAATGATTCTTAAGGCGCGATCTGGGATTGGAACAATGTAAATGTATACACATGATATATGCATAATATTCATAATTAATGCGTCGTTCGGTAAAATTTCCGATTTGCGATATGAAATCGTTTCCGTCGCTTTTTTCGAATGCTATAAAAAGCAAAAACAATCAACGCGAGTCCAGTATATATAGTTATTGTTTTTTTTTTCCATCACATACAGCAAGCATAAGCTTCGAGAAATCATAGTCGTTTCGACGAGCGACATATTCGACTTCGTGAAAATGAAGCTATCGGCCCCCGGCTAAACGAGATTGAAAAAATTTAAGCAATGGAATGTGAAAATGAAAAAGACCTTTCATTCCACGTTTACGTAAGGATCGAGCTACCGAAAAATCCGAAGATAAAGTGAATAATTCAAAATTCCCTCGCTTTTCTTCCATGCTGAAAGCTCCTTCTCTCTCTCTCTCTCTCTCTCTCTCTCTCTCTCTCTCTCTCTCTCTCTCTCTCTCTCTCCATCTGTTTCTGGTAATCGTTTTAATACAATTAACCATATACAAAAGGTGGAGGCGTCGAACCGTTTCGGGGCCTACGGAGCGAGCGAGCGTACGCGCGCGCGCGTGCCTGCCACCGGCTCGCCTACGCGTACACCCGCACTCCTCTTCCTCCCTCCTCTCTCTCTCTCTCTCTCTCTCTCAAACTCATGACTCCCGCCCCCCTTTCTCGAAACGACGGAGAATCGCTAATTGGCGCGCTTTCGTTAGCCTATCTTTCGCCCGCGCATTTCCGATTTAGCGCTCGAGTGCGCGCCCACGCGCTTCTGGCACAGGGACGGGGAATCGCGACTCTCTGTCCGCGACTCTCCCCCCCCCCCCTCGCCCTCCCCATCGAGCGCCGCAGGCTCGTCGTCGTCGTCGTCGTAGTCGGATGCGGAGCTCGTTTTCGCCGATGGAATTAAACGGTTCTCCCCTTCATCGCCGATATTACAGCGCTTCGGAGCGGAATTTCCGCGGAACGGTTTTTTTCCGTTGTTTTGTTTTGTTTTTGTTGTTGTTGTTGTTGTTGTTTTTTTTTTTTTTTTTTTTAACGACGATAGCGCCTCGTCCGTGCCACTGGCTTCCTCCTGCTCCTCCCCCCTCACTCCTCCGCCGAGCCTTGCCTCTTCTGGAAATAAAACGGTCGACGGAGCGCGCGCGCGCGCGCACTCGTCGGCGCACGGCCGCGCACCGTTGCGGCGTGCGCCGCCGCGGCCTCCGGGCGGCGCGGGCGGCCGGTTTGTTTTTATACGGCGGCTATATAATTGAGCGTACCGGTATGATTGTGGCAATGTTGGTAAACAACAGCCGGGAAACATATATATATATATATATATATATATATATATATATATATATACACTTGCATATACTTGCACTTTCAACGGACGTGCGTTTATATATATATATATATATATATATATATATATATATATATATATATATAAACGCGCTCTTTAAATTGAAAACTGACAGTACTGGAAATAATTGTAAACTGATTTTTATAATTTTTGTAGATATTACAAATTTTAAAGTATCATTCTTTTCAAGAGATTAAATATACTGTATTCACAATATTTATTTACGTTGTTATCGAATTATATAAGAAAAAAAACTTCGTTCATTCGAATAAATATTTAGTTTCCCTAATAAAGTACAATATTCTTTTAACTAATAAAGTATGATATTCTTTAATTTGAAAGAAGGATTTATTTAAAATAACTATTATTGAATTGAAATAAAATTCTTCGTGTCAAGTAAGGATTCGATTATGAGATGGGGGCTACAATACTTATTCGAATTAATTGAATTTTTTTTCAGACCGATTGTTTTTCTCATTAAATTAAGAAATATTATATTACAATATAATCATATATTAAACATTTTTTAATTTACTAAATGTTAATTACAAAAAGGCATTGCGCAGAATCGTTAACGCGTAAACAATAGATAATATCAAAATAAAACCGTCGCGGTCAAGTCGCACACATATTTTAAATCCAGTTTCTTTTTTATTTATAATAGATAATAACAGATAAAGATTAGAACATATGTAATTTTTACCCGTCGACCCAGTTTTACAAAGGTGACAGAAAACGCCCATTTTGACGCATGAGTTAAAAATGACTAATAAAACGGTCGAAGGACCAATCGTATCTTAAGCGAAATTGTTTGAAATTTATATCTTGTAGTTTCGTCGTCATTTCACTTAAGAAATTCTCATTTTAATGTCACGTGCCTTATACGAGTTAAGAAAATCTCGCGCATATCTCGAATTTTGCGAGCAATTAGATCTGTTAAATATGCTGTGTATTATGCTTGCGACGCGACACACGTTAGCTATAACACAATTGACGAATTTAGACAACAGATACGCAAACTTTATAGCAAAATGGCAGGGCTTTATTTATTTGAAATTACAATCGTACTCATACCGATTATTGTGAGATGAACGAAAAAAAAAAATTCGTATCGTTCTTTATTTCTTATTGAGTTTTGCATTAATCAGATCTTCGATTCTATATTTCATTCGTATGATGCTTAATACTCTGATTCATTATGAGTTCGACCGTACATTTCAGACATGGAAACGTGGCCTCTCACATACTCGCACTTGCTTAAATTAAACACAAACGTTTATTTTATAATTACACTATATCGTCTATGCATACTAATAATAATAACAATTTGTGCTAAAAAATTTAACTCGGCAAGTAAAATCCGCAAGCAAAATCAAAATCAGTAAAAGCACGCGATATATATATATATGTATACGTATTTAATACATATAATATACGAATTTCGCAGATCCCTGGAGATTTTCGAGCAGCACGGCGTGACGCACACCGAGCTCCTGAGGCAGCAGCGCCTCGCCGGCGGCACCGGACTGGGCGGCCCCCTGCGCCACGAGAACACGCTCATCCTCTGGCTGACTTGCAATAAGGTAACTCGCCGACCGGCTCCTCCTCTGTCTCTCTCTCTCTCTCTCTCTCTCACCCACCTCCCCCCGCCCTTTCCCCCCATTCCCTTCCGCACCCACCGGTTTCGCGCCCGATTCCTTTAAGCGCGTTCAACGGAGTCCGTCGGTCGTGCATGTGCTCGATCGACACTGAGAATTTCGAGGCCTCGGTTATTACAATCAGTTTTCAGGAGGACTAAAATGGCATGTAAAGACATTTCCCAAACTTAACAATACACAGACTTATACGAGGTCTTTTTGCAATTTAAGTACAAGATTAAATAATTAAATATGGAGAATTGTTATTATTTTTTTTTTCTTTTTTAAGACACGGAGCATGCTTCGCTTATATATTGGTACTCGATGTGAAAAAAAAAAAAAAATGCAAGCCCTGCCCGCCTAAATTTTTACCCCGTATGGCTTGTGCACCTGGAAATTTTTCCATTTTTCTACCAATCGCGTAAAAGACACCGGGAAAACGAACGTTCGAACTTACAGAGAGTTCTATACGGCTAAACTATCGCTTTAATTGCGAACGTCCTCATAGCCAGCCAATCCCCGCGACAGTTCGTCCCGTTTTTACATATAGGCTTTCGAAACGTCGAAGTGATTCTATCTATCTCTCTCTCTCTCTCTCTCTTGTTTCTCCGTTTGTGCCCTCCTCCCCTCCGCCCCTCTTTCCCGTCTCGCGCGGATGTACGCCCGCGGAATATTTAAAACCCTTCGCGGGGTCGAAGGGGGGGGGGGTTAGAGGAGGGGCCGGTAGACGCACGAGGGCGCGGAATACCGATGTCGACGACGAATTAACATCTTTTGTATACACGGATCTTGCGGCGGCGGGGGGGGGGGAGGGCCTCGACCATCGACCTTCCATTATCGCGTACATCCTCGCCGCGCTTCTTATATATAAATATATACGATGTAATAATTGCCGCGGCAGAGGGGCTTTTTTTTCTTCTTTTTTTCATTTGTTCTTTATTTTTTTACGCGAATCGGCGCGTTGTATGTATGTGCGTGTGTATGCGCCCGCCCGCCTTTTGTTATACGTTTCGTTTCTGGCCCGTCACCGTGCCACGTCGTCGTCGTCGTAATCGTCGTCGTCGCCTCGGCAAAGTCGATTGCCGTAACCGCGCGACGACACCTTCGTAATCGCCCCTGGAAGCCATTACTTTCCGCCCGATTTTCCCGAACGGCCGGGCGGGCGAGCGCGAATTGGCCAGAATTCCATCGGTCGCCTGGAATCGCGATTGAAAATTCTTGCGGGCCGTTCGCTCCGGAGCTCGCCCGATACATCGCTCGCGGGAATTCCGAGGCGAGACTCTTATTGGATTCGCGCACTGGATGACGTCCCGCACTTGAGTAGGGTTGGCTGTATCGCGCGAGGAGCTCCGTTAAAAAGCCGTGCGCAGGTGGCATTTTTTACACGAGTCGCACGCAAAGTTTGCAAATTCTATAATGGTTTCTTAAATAAATTTGCCAATACAATAGATGGTTAGGTTAGGTTAGATTGTGAGGGCTCGTGCTCTGTCCCTATTCGGACATTGCACTTACGCTTGGTCGCCTTAGGCACATTGCGATGCCCTATGTTTCCCGAAGGTGGAGCCATAACCTATTACTTTTCAGAGAATCAAATACAATAGATACTAATTAATCATATTTATTCGATATAAAATTACGTTGAAAATAACGTTTTGGCTAAAATATCTAAGCTTGGAAACTTAAAGTTGCAAAAATCGTAACAAAAACTTATCAGAACTTATCGAATCGATTAAAACTATCAAATTTCAGAGATTGTGCGTGATTATATATTATATATTCCAAACTTTAATGAGTTCGGTACATTTGAAATGCAAAGAAAATAGAACGACAATGTTGTAAGTCATTTTCTGTAATTTAGAATATTATGTTGCGAACAAAAAATTACAAAAAGAAAGCAGTAGACATTGACTTTGATAAGGCAAGATTTATCGTTATATTATACCTGCAATTTTATTTGCTAGAACTTCTCCATATGGTAGATACGGAATTTGCCTCGACCCAAGAATGACTGGGAGGTCGATTATAATCACTGCAGATATACAATTATTATCTCTTGATTGTTTATTGAAATGCTCAAATATCTTAGCAGCTGGCATTTATTAGACATTTTCCAAATGTCACACTGATAGCCGAATAATAAATATAACCAATGGAATCTGAAAGTTTTAAATCGATACATAATATTTATGCTCTACTTTCGTGTACTATACTACTTTTAAATATCATATTTGCAGAAATCCGTTAAACAATGCGTAAATACAGCTTTGCAGTGAAACACATTGGTCCCGCAATATTATTCAACGCAATGCAGAAACGCTCGAAGTATCCACGAAACCTTCTCCAAGCAGGTAGTAATATTATTTACTTCATTGGCCGAGAGTCCAATTTGGAATTCAACCGTTTTCGCTTGCTCATTTCCTTCTGAATTCGGTTCTCTTGTAAAATTTTAAATGCCGATCGCGCACGCGAGAGCGCCCCGTCGAATTAAATTATCGGCCCAGTTATTGTTCTAAAATGAGAATTTCTTTCGCATAAAAGATACACGGACTGTGTACGATAACTAAATGTAATTAATCGTTCAGATCGAATAAGCGAGTAACTGTCTCTTGAAACTTCATTGTCATACTTGTTTCGCAAGTTGAAGATTCCTTCGCGCGAGGTAAGTTCGTACATTTGTTTATCGCATCAATAAAAAAAAAAAAAGTTCACTTAATTCATAATTACAAACGTATCTGGGAAAATTCTCAATTTATCAAATTTCTTATAAAATGTCACCTGTAGAACAAAAGCATATCTACTTGGATACTGTAAGAGCAGTTTAAGGAGGCTACCAGCGTGTCCATATTCGCTATCGTGACGCCTTCAAAGGTGCTTTGACAATTTAACTCGTTTTATTTGATAAATTATGGACATATAAAGTCTTCGACCGTTGAATTAAGTATGCAAGTTGCGCATATTTAAGAATCCAGTTGATGCGCAACGAAGAAATACTTCTTCCCACCGGCCCTCCGCGCTGTTTCCTTTAACCTTCGTTTCCGCCGCTATCGGTGCGACATCAGGCATCGTCGATGCACTCCGTCGTTTCCCAAAACTTAGGGCAATGTGCGACAGAGACGGAAAATCGGGCCCTCTCAAAATTCAATTAGATTCCAAACACGACGTGGCCACACGTGAGACGCATGCGCCCGTGAAGAAACAGAGAAAAAAAAAACATTCTCTATACACGAATGCGAAGCGTTTCATTATCCGGATTCGCATGATTTCTGGAAAAATTTCCATAAGTCCCGCGCAATTACCGACGAAGATTCTCGATGCTTTTTGCTTTCTCAGAAACGAAAATTCGTAATCCGTGTACTGCTTTTTTATCAATCGAAAGATCATTTTTTTTTTTTAATGCACGGATAATGATATATTTTGATCTTGTACCGAGGGGTGGGTAGCATGACGCGATATAGCCGCTGTAATGGATAACAGGATGTTTTTGTTTCCAAACTAACTGGTCGAAATAAAACTCAAATTAAAAGAGTGTACTTTTCATGATACGATTTTTGCTATAGAACTATAGAAAAAGTATTCAGTAGGGCAATTAAAGATTTTCTTCGAGTATTATTAGTCTAACGTAATAACAGTGAAATTGAGCAGGCGGCGATATCTCATTTACGATATCGCACTGGACAAATTTGTTAAAATGTAAGGGCAATTATGAACAGAGTTGCGAGAAAAACTAGATGCTTTGTTCAGCAAAGGTACCGAAAAATAATCTCATATTAATATCTAATAATAGAATTTTTAACCAAAATCCAAGAGCGATGGTGTAACCTTCATTCAAAGTATGTCACAAAAAATCCCTGAGATGAAAATTATTTTACATTTGAAAAAACTAATTGAAGAGAAAAGCACTGGGCTACATTCCATTTTAAAAATCAAATTCTCTTCATGTTTATGCATCCTTAAAGTAGCGACTGGTTATTGTCACGAAATAGTTGAAAAATCATCTCAAAGGCATTTATTCAGAATGGCGTAGTAACAAATTCTGTATTTGTTGAACATTTTAAATATTAATTATATTCCTTTCAATGTCATTAAATTATCAATACTTTTATTGTATAAATATGTTCCTTATTTTTTACCAAATCATCTTAACGAGGATATTATCTTCAAAGTTATGTGTAAGTATCTTCAACGTTGCGTAACTAATTTTGGATAAACGCCTAGAATTAATAATTAGAGGTAGTTAGTTTAGGATAATGTTTGAAAACATGTGTGATCGACACTTAGTGACCGAGCCTAGAACAGACTCGTAACACCGAAAGTTTTGACAAGTACCAAAATTGGAACATTCGCTTGAAGCTTTCGAGTGATTTTTCCACGTTCTAGTACGTAGTCTACCAAGGAACTTATTAATAAGTGTATATTCACTTATTCATGATAACATATACTATGAGCTAAATTTTAACTTCCTATTTAAAACGAGTGAAGCGGCTTAATGTGTGTGGTCATTTTGACAAGAAACATGGGCGCCGCCCATTCCGGCGACGGACGCGACACGCGACAAGAAAATACCTCCAAAGCTCGCCACCGAGAGCAAAAACAAACCACTCCATCCTTTCAACTAGAGCCTTCTAGTTTTTGCTTTTACTCTCCCTCCCCCCCCCTACACCCATTGAATTCTGGGCGCACGTATACGACGCGTCGTCCCGCCAAAACGAGGCTCGCTCGCGTTCCTCTCGGAGACGGGGGAGCGCACGGCCGAAAAAGCCGCGCGCGATTCAAATCCCGCGCGCGCGCGCGCGCGCACTCCGAAACGTGCGTAATTATATCCCCGCGCTGCAGCTACAGTCGCGCGGAGCGAGACCCTCGCCCCTACCCCCGCCCACCCACCTCCTCTCCGGAATCAGGTTTTAGAGCAAAAGCCGGAATCGCGCGCGGGGCGACCCGATGAGAGCCGCGCGGCGGTGGGGTGTGGGGGGGGGGCGAGAGCGGTGGCGGAGACTGCGGCTGCACGCAGCCGGAGCTCGTTGTATAGGAGAGCGCGCGTCTGGAATTCGAATTTTTGCCGCTGCGCGGCTCGTCGGCGCGGTCAATAGCGCGCGAGAGAGGCGATCCGATTTGCTTTTCCCGTTACTGCGGCGCGCGCGCCGCGATCGGTCGGGCTCTGACGCTGCCGGCGCTCGCGCTCGGCTTTTCATAAGGAGCGAATTGTCGATGATAATTAGTGACCCCCCCCCCTGTACGTTGGCGTGTGTGGAGTAATTGGGGAGGAAAATTTCTTTTGGCTAGTTTTGTCGGACATTCGCCAAAATGCAAGGGGCAATGTTTGTCAAATTAATCGAAACAATATTCTTCTTTTTTTTCATTCTTAAGCGTTATGGTTTGATGATTGCTTTTGTTTTTCAATCACGTTTTCACCAGCGCTCGATGATTTTTCAGATAATTTTATGACGATTGATTTTTTGCTAATGCAGCGATTGGGTATCCAGTCCCGGGGTTGCAAGCAACGGGTTCAGTACCCGTTGCTTTCTTGTGTCTGGATTAGTTACTCATTGATTAGATAAGGAACGAGTGTGTGGATTGTGTGTGGATTGTGTGTGGATTTTGTGTGTGTGTGTGTCTGTGTGTGTTCAGGATAAAATGTTAATGATATATGGCACACATACGGCGTTGCATAATGTATCGTCGGAAATCGCAATTCATTTTGTGGATTTGCAAAATTGCATGTATATAATGTCAGAAACAAAATACCAGGTGGGCGAGGGCGGGTTGTATAAAGTGTGCGAAAGTATTTCCTTTGCACGTATCAATTAATAACACAAAAGGTAGGGCATTATATTCAGTATTTCATTGGGGTGGGGGAGGGATACTGTGTAACATGTGTATAATTTATATAGTTATTCATTATATAAGGTCCCGTAGAACGTTACCAACGACGATTCAGTTATAAATGAGCATTTTTTTTGTTATTTTTTTCCGAAATGATCGTTTTCGTATGTATATATATATATATATATATATATATATATATATATATATATACACCTTTTCTGATGTTCTTTTATACTTTAAGCGAATGCACGGGAAAAGGTTTTTCTGTCCAGTTCAGGCATAATCTGTAATTAAAAATTCATTGCACAGAGACTGAAGTATCCGTAATTATAAAGATTACATTGTACCTTAGAAATTAAGGTAACGAAAACTTTTTGTCGACGGAAACAATGTAAAGATTTACATTGAAAAGGGCCGCTATAAAGTAAGGGAAGCTATATTCTTTAATTTTATTATAGATGTTTTACTTGTCATGTCTGTTAACATTAAATTTCTTACTTAAAGCTTGGACTGAGTCAAAATGATCATCCCATGGTGTGTATACGTACGTATGTATATATATATATATATATATATATATATATATATATATATATATATGTATATGTATATTGTACAATCATTTGTCGTTTACTAGCATAAATTAGTTCAAGGTAATTATAAATTACTTTAATTGAAAATATTTATTAATTAATTGTTAATTACTTTGTGATAATTTTAAGAAGTTCTTCTTGAATCTGACACGGTTTCTAATCCAGCAAAGCGTCTAATTCCTCGTCTTCACAACTTTTTGGCTTTCCGATTCCCTCCCTGTCGTCAACTTAAAAATCACCACTTCTGAACAGGCCAAACCACTCGCGGCACGTCGATTCACCAATACATTCCAACTCATAATTTTTCGAGAGCAAAGGGTAGGCCTCAGTCGCACTTTTTCTCATATTGAAGAATAGAAGCAGAGTGCTTCTCGCAATGACTTGCCATGATTTTCCTTGATAAAATAAACGACATCGAAAGAAATGCTCAAATATCATGTTTCAAAAGCCGTTCACAGGTACACACCCTACAAATATAACACACGAGGTCTGACATTTCTGCCCGGGATTCAATGGTAAAGCCACCTTTTGACAAACGCCGCAAACTTACTTGTACACCCAATCTATTCTTCAATAACTTGATGTCGCCGTAGTGCTTAAGTGGATTTTTGAACATTGTCGAACTTATAAATTTCAAAATTTAAAAATGCCATATCTCAACGTAAATATTTGGTTAAACTCAATCACATTTTAAAGAAAACAGCTTGTACTCTCGGATATGTACAGATTTTCGATCAGAAATAATTGACGTTGCTACCTGACTTCAAATAGGTTAAGAAATGGCGTTTCTTTTCACATTTAGGTTGGTTTATCTTAAAATTACGACATGATCAAACAATTCTAACGCCAGACTTCAATTCAGCGTCTCGAAAACTTTCAGAATATTATGGTATGGATTCTGGACCAAGTTCTTGTCGGTCTGTGTGTTCAAGCAACGAATGCATCGACAGGTCATTTAGCTTTTGTCTGAAAAGAAAGGTTTGTTTTCACGATATTTTCGGTAAATCGACTTTTCCGGTATTAAATCCAAATGCGCTTGATTGGAAGAAACAGCCGTATAGCGTTATTTTCCGTTAAAAATCCCGATACATTTTCGACCGCAAATGTCAAAATTTTCAGGTATGGCATTGGCTCATTTGCCGAATCAAAGTGAGCAGCGAGAGAGAGAGAGAGAGAGAGAGAGAGAGAGAGAGAGAGGAGAGAGAGAGAGTACCGAGGTACCCGCGCTCGCTCGCGCGAAATTTCGCCCGCAAGAAGCGCAGTAAACAGCTCGCGGAAGATTAATGCAAATCTTAACGAGTTTCGCGCCGTCCGATCAGTGCCCGACCCCTTTCTACTGGCGCTCGCAGCGCGTCCAGCACAGATAAATTAAGTTTACGGCTTTATCGAATAGCCGTAAAGGTCGCCTCCATTTTATGCCCACTTCCGTAACCGGCAACTTTATACGCGCGCTTATGCGCGTCCGTCTGTGTACGTACGTGTACGCGCGCGTGTACATAAAGCCATTCTCAGTGAGCAATTACATCGCCCCCCCCCCCGACACCCCCTCCTCAAAGGAGTTTATGCGATTCCACGCGTGGCGCGCTATGCATAAATAAATGCAAAGCGTCATTACGAAAACACTTTGAATTAAATTTTGACGCCTATGGAACCGTGACAGCTAACTCGACTAATCGTCCGCACAGTGCAGAATATAGGTATATGCACAAGTGCGCGCACGCACGCGCACACACACACAGAGAGAGAGAGAGAGAGAGAGAGAGAGAGAGAGAGAGAGAGAGAGAGAGATGTACATATATACCTCGGAGAATTCTAATATCAACGAGCAAGTGGCTTTCGCGAAAGTTATGTTTACTACGGTTCGTAAATCGCTTGTAATGTTAATGCCGATACGAAAATCTGTATAGATGTTTAGATACCTATCCTAATAAAATTGAGGCGTTAAATAATTTAAACGTTTGAGATTTCAATGTACTTCGTGGCATTTTTCTAATTCGTCATTATTAGAATTTGAACTTAATAATAGAAAGTTTTTTTTTTTTATGTTATTTAACGTCGCTCTATTTATGCTTCCAAATATTGGTGCTAATCAGCGACGGAGGTCTACGATGTGTTTGTAAACGAAGCACATGTAAATTATTACAGCGGTGCTTGTGTCAATCGGCCGAGACCGGGAGTCGATCTCGGATCAGCAAGTTACTAGTCCTTCGCTCTAGCGATCGAGCCATCGTAGGCCTCTAATAATAGAAAGTAATCTAATTAAACGATTGTACAAGCTTTTCGTCGTAACTTTGTTAATCGTAATGGGCCTACGAATAGTACTTGATAATTCAAACAGGATATGGCAAGTAATCTTATAGGTATATACATATATATATATATATATATATATATATATATATATATATATATATATATATGGGTTATGAAAATATATATGGATGTATTTTGAATCGTATAGTAATACAAATTTCCAATTAAATGTCTAATCAATCCGACAAATACATGATCGTTCGTAAATTAATTGTTTTGAAATTTTTTTTGCCCTTTTTCGTTATATATAAGTAAGCACGAGAGAACTCCTTCCTCTCCTCTTATTACGTAATTAAATATAATAACTGCAATTCGTCTCAGATTTCGAATCATTGTTTCGCACTTTGCTTATAATCGAGTTTTTATTTATGAAATTAATTGTCAGCTAAAATTATCTATGCTTTATTATTTAGTCGATTGAAATGCCAGAAATTTTGCCGACCAATTTTGAAAGTTCTGTTATTAATTAAAGCAGTTTATTACAAGATTATTATATGTTTACCTTAGCACAGAAGAAAATGCGATTTGATGCATATATGTAGTTCATACATTCTTTTACAATTAAAATTAATTATTATTTTCAATATAATTCGATAATATTATTTTGAATTTTGCAGATTGACAGTAATAAACAGAACTGTGGTACACTGTTAATATCTATAACTAATAATAATAATGAATGAAAAAGCGTATTGAGAATTATTTTTAAATAACGTTCATATTAATATTTATGCATTAATACTTAATATAGCATTTTCGTATTAACGCAAACGTACTTCAACCACTTGGCAATTTCATGAAAAATCAAATCCATTTCTATTTCTCTTCGTCCATATAAATTCATTTCAATTTTATTCGTTTTGTTCAGGATGGGATTACGTCGGCTCGTTTGCGTAATGAAGATCTATGTCCATGAAGAACGCGCTTATATACAGATTTTGATATGATACTGATAATGTTTTAAATACAGATTTCCACCCGTGAAAGAAAATTTCAATGCCTATTGTGCATAATTAGATATTTCTTTTAAATAACTGTAATATTGAAAATATTAATCGAAAGTTTAAACTTGCAACTGTAAACATATAGCCTTTAAATTATGGTTTTTCAACTTTTGTTTATATCAAACAGTTAAATAAAGAATTCAATAAAATATATTCATTCTGTAAAAGAGATATAATTGTTAAAATTATATTGGAAAAATGGATTTTTTCCAAATATATTGGATTCGTGCGGTCTTCAATATAGGAAAAGATAACTGAAAAACAACTGTGTTTTTTGTGTTATTTGCAATGCTTCGAATTTAATTTGCTCGAAAATAACAAACTTGATGATGACACTTCTCCCTTAACCTATAAAATTATTCATAACGAACTATTTTGCCCGCAACCCATTTTAGATATTGCGAATTTCCACTGTAAAAGTAGACCGAAATGCCGGCTATTACGAATCGAATGACCGTTTCACATCTTGAAAGTTCGCGTGGGAAGGGGAGGGGCTAGAAATGTTCAAGAGTTCAAAAGTAGTTTTTCCTTTTTTTTTTTTTTTTTTTATTTAGACCCGTTGCTGCGCAACAGTGACTATTACTACAATCCCAGTGCCCATACAAATATGGCAGCGCAGCCGTTCATTTTTTGTTGCCCGTAATGAGACGAATTAGTTAACTGATGAATTAGATCGATTGCAGATTTATATCCGAGTGCACGTAGAAGATAGATCAAAAGATCGGTCTTTGTATGCGCGTTTCAAATTCTAAAACAACACGATATCATTATTTATTTATTTTTTTTGTCCATACATATAAGTTTATACATTCTTTTGTTTTTTCCGAGGAAATTTTGAAACCTTATATGAGATTAGCATTTCCGCTAATTTCCGCAGTCTTGCATTCTATTTGACAACTGAAAATCGTTAAAAATACGTATTAAGAATCTTCGTTAAATAAAAGTCAAAGAAATAAGTAATAAATCCTTATATATATATATATATATATATATATATATATATATTAACAATAATTTATATTAACAATCGTATAACGTTGAAATTTTTTATTGATTATTTCGCAAGTTAGCATATGTAGCTAAGATAATTAATTTTACGACAAAAAAAATCTCCAACTCGCCCGAGTTTTCTGGAAAATTGCATTGTAGTTTAAGCTTTAGCAATACAGTTTTTGCATGTTAGTGGACTTCTAGGGGAGCAATCGCATTTTTTGCAGATTTTCAGAAGATGATAAATTCGCGCATTTGGAGTTATAAAACATCTGTTTCTCATCATTTCAATTGAGCAACTTAACAGATTAATACCAGCTGAACCTCGACCCTCAGCAAACGAAAAAAAAAAATCATAAACAAATGAAGAAGTCGAAAAACAAAGGCGTTAAACAAATGAAAGAAATGCTAGCATTCCAGGACCGTATCACGGTGAGCGGCAGGTTTTACATCATCGCACTCGATTTGGCGAGATGGTTTGCTAACAGAGTAACGACCGATTTTACAAACTTTTTATTTAGCTTTCGCTTTTCCGTGGAATGACTTAATTCGAATAAATTCAAGTCAATTTAATTAAACATCTGTTGGCAAATAAATAATATTTTTTACTTCCACCGCGCCGTTTTACTAAAAGACTATAATTAAATTTATTCGAAATTATTAATTTGTTTTTCAGTGATAAAATACAATGAATTTATGTCAATACATTAATTCTGACTATTCGTTTGAGAAAAGTAAATAATTACTGCTGGATCGTTATCAATTTCCTGAAATCAGTGTTATGTGGGAAGGATACCATGGTTGTATACAAGTAAAAGAGAACGGACGCCTAAAATCAAACGTTTTTCAAAATGTCACGAACTTTATTTTTTGAATCCCTTAAAGACTGCGCAATAAAAAAGTATCACACTCTGTATTTCCATAAAAGGATAAACTGGCGAAAAGCAGCGTTTACAGATTTCGATGAAAATCTCTGCACTGAAGTTTTTCGAGGTTCCGAGCGCCAATATCCCAGTGGTTTTTCTGAGAAACTGAATTTTCGTGCCGAAAATCATAAAAATGATGATTTTCCGACACTGTTTCGAAAATTAGGAAAGATTTTCAAAAATATTAATATACAAAAGCTATAGATTTCATTAAGCTACATATTTTTTATCTAAATATTTATTTTCGTCGACAAGAGCTACATTTATAGAGAAAAGTTCCACATCTCAGCCTCGGAATATCTTGAACGAAGCATCAGCGGTATGTAGCGGATCGTTCGAAAACAGAAAATTTTATATGCTTATGGATAAAAAATGGATAGAAAGTTGCATTTGAATGTTATCTGCAATATGTGTTTGAAATATTTTTTTTAACATCTGCTTTTTAAAATTTTTCTCGATAAGCTTCTAAAACCAAAATTTTTATTGATTCTGTAATGAAAATTCAATTTTCGTTATTACGATATTCGCAATTGTCATTTCAAACAGATGGGTATGCATAAATTTGGATATATATTTGATTGAAGGCTAATCTCAGGTAAATTATAGATATTCAGCAAAAATTGGGAATCGCTGTTTTTCAAGAGTCTGTAACCATAAACTTCTCTCGTTCAAATTTAAAATATTGCTTGAAATTTTTAAATACCCATACGGAATATCACTTTCACGAGATGTTATAAAAAATGAGACTTATTAACTATCCCGCACCGGTGCCGTATAATAAATACGTAACCATATGTCGCATCGGTAAAGCAAAACGTCTGTGGATATACATATATATATATATATATATATATATATATATATATATATATATACATACGGGCGTACCGGAAACGGCATATGAAATAGCGAGTTCTAAATATGAAAGTGCACAACTCGACGGATTCCCCCCTCCCCTTCCCCCTACATACATAAGCGCTATCAAGCGCCCAAACGGCTGACTTTATATTCCTATGTGTATTATTCTCGCATATATAACGTCATCATCAGGTGTCGCGTATACTCTCAGTGTGCGGCGATTACATATATTTACCCGCGACCGTGAGGCTCCGCTGCCCTCCATTCATCCCTGGCGCGATATACGATAAAACACACACACACACACACACACACACACACACACACAGACAATCTATAGCGCTTATCAATGAGTCAGGCTCCGCGCGCGTTTCGCTGGCGCTGCGGTTATATATACTATACTAATACTTATACACAAGCTCCCCCGTGTTTTATCGGGGAATAAAGTTAAACATCGGCGTCGTAGGTACGCCAATCAACTTCCGCTGGCACTTATGTACATGCATATATATATATATATATATATATATATATATATATATATATATATATACATAAGCTCCGTTACGATTATATATACGCGATTTCAGTCGCCGGAGCTCCGAATGCCGTCCGTAGCGATCTGGATTTATGCTACTGTAATCTTCCGGTATACAGGAGGTGGGTGGGTTGGGGAAGAGTGATGGGGCGGGAGATTATCGCGATATCCTTACCGCGCTGGCTCCTCGTTCACGGGCAACAACGCGGCTGTAGCGCTGAGTCGATTCATTTCGTTAAAAATCGAGCAGTTGGCGCACTTTTCTGGAAAATTTGGAGCCCTATATAAGCGTACTTTTCTCAACGCTTTCGAGACGTTCGCGCGCCTCGGTTACGCACAAGTCGTGGGAGCTTGCGCCGCTTCGCTCGAGCCTTCGCGGTGCCTTCGAATCGCTCGAGGCCGCTTCGAGCCGTTCGAATCGCGCGACAGGGCGACGAGCGTGCCGCGAATAATTCCAACGTTCCCGACGGCTGTTCGAATAATTTCAGCGCGGCTTCGGGCAGCGTCGCCGCGAAGGATTATTACGGGGGCGAAATGCGCGCGAAAATCCGCGTTGGCAGGTGGAGCAGCGGGTGGTGAAAGATGTCACAGATCGTAGGGTAATCATAAGCACTTGCTCGCTTGGCTGAATACCGCCAATTATATATATATATATATATATATATATATATATATATATAATATATATATATATATATAACATATATATACATATATTAGCGCGCGAGCTTTTCATACTCATGGAACTACACTGCGGGTCTCACGACGGGAAAAGGAATAATGTTCGATAGAAATTTTATTGGCTTTCATAAGATTGTCGTTGCTTACCGTCCACATGGTGGGGGAGCGCGGTTTATTCTCGGCTAACTTGGCATGAAAATATTTAGCATACGGGACCTTTCCATGTTACAGTCATCGCTTCGTGCATAGGCCAACTATGAGTGTATATATATATATATATATTATATATATATATATATATATTATGTATGTATATATATACGTATGTATGTATGAAGAACGTCGAGATTATGTAGCTTTTACGGCCCGATGCGAAGAGGAGAGAGGGTAAATATTGTTTTATTTTTTAGAAGAGTTTCGCTCTTTTTGTTTATTAAGAAGCGCATTACATTCGACGAGTGAGCGCATCGAGGGGGACTATTCCGATGTTGCGATTCTTCTTCTTGTACACACAAAATTGCGTGGGCTGGCTTTGAATTTCCGCTTCTGAAAAACATATGTGTGTGTGTGTGTGTATGCAAATATAGGTGAACATGATGGGAGCGGCAAATCATAAAATTAATCGCGTCGGAGTTCCAAACAACGAAAATAAATCGTACACGCAAACGCGGCGCTCGTCAGCGTATAATGCTGTTGAAAACTGTCGGGTTAGCGTACATTTTATGATTTTCACCTCGACTTTATAGAAAATATGTACGCGCGATGCCTTACACATATATCTAAACATATATACGCAATTATTCACGTATACAATGTAGTGATACTTGTGCAACGGCAAATTTTTTCACTAACAATATACTGGCTTGTTTCGTGTATATATATATATATATATATATATATATATATATATATATATATATATTTATATAAAGATAGAGGGGGAGCACCATGTTAAATACATTTTCTCCCCGCGCAGAAATAGCATTAGATCCATACCGAATTATTATTGGACGTGCAGCCTGAGTTAGCGCGCGACTCCTAGCGATGTAACGAGATCCTAATCGAATCTCGCGACGGATACCAGCGACGCAATATCAACGACAGCCACAGCAGCAGCAGCAGCAGCAGCAGCAGCAGCAGCGACGAGAGGAGGCGCTCGTTACACACGCTCGCGGGGCAAATTACACGCGAACAATTGATCAGCGCGCCTCGTACGCGCTTGCGCAACGGCGCGACAGCGGTCCCGCGGAGGGATAGAGGAGCCGAGGGGGATGGAAGAAACGCTCCGTAGCCTCCTAGTCCCTAGGCACTCGTGCGCGCGACGGAAGGTGTCATTACGGCCGAACGATGGAGAAAATAAGCGTAACCCGTCGAAACTCGGGGCAAATCTCGGGATCGCGCGCGCGCGATCCCGAGAGCCACGGGTTCGCGCCATTATCGAGGGAGCTTTTCGAAGCTGCGGTATTATTGCTCTTTGTAAAAAATTCGTAGCTCGACCAAGGCGGACGGGAGAGCTGAGCTCGTTCCCAATGAAATCGCTGTATGTATCGGAAGTTTGCTCGCCTGAAGAGAGCGATTATCCAAGGATCGCGCGCGAATTCAACGAGCTTTGCCTTCGGTGGTTCCGAGACGGAGGAACGACGCAGTCGACGCGGGATCGCGATAAGTTCGCCACCGGAGGACATTGCGATGCCGTGTGCTATATGTTTATGTCTACATTTCGATTGCCATATATACGTGACGCTGAATTACAATAAAATGAAAAAAAAAAAAAACTGATCAAGTCAATGTAACCGTTTTGTTATTCGTCCAGATAAGACTGGGAGTAGTTTCAAATCATCCAGGAGTATTTTCGTTACTTTGCACTTACTCTATAACAAGTCATCAGATTGGAATATATAGTGTTTTATGGAAATGAGAAAATATATTTACGGTATATAATTTCTGTAAATGAGAACTATTTTTTTTTCCAGTTCTCGTACCAAATACATATTTTAATATTTGCTCTCTGTGCAGAGATTGATTCTTCGTTCGCTTTCATTCAAATGTCGATCGTGGCAACTTTTAAGAGAGTACAAATCGACGCTCCAGGGAACGGCCCAATTTCGACGTCATTAGAGGACTAAAGAGTCACTCCGAGGAGAATGACTTTTCACGACCAAGATGTTAGTCTGATGATTATGGCTGCCCGGAAGCTCCGATGTCAGATATCTGGACTAGATAATTTCACGTAGGCCGTAGGTATATCGTTTTGGGTACTACGTCGCTATAGGAGGACGCTGCTTGCCTAAAAGTTCCTCCGTGAGTTGCGCATTATTTCCCCACCAAGAATTCATACCGAGGCGTCGATATATCATTACGGTGTAGATGACGTCGTGGTCACCGATGATTCGTCCCGATGGCGATCTTCGCGTATATATTTTTGACATAAGAAAGATTCATAGCAATATATATATATATATATATATATATATATATATATATATATATATACACACACACTAATATATAAAATACTTTTATGCGCTCAATGATTGCGTCTCCAAAGCGCAAAGAGGCCGAGCATTCGTAACGAGAGAGAGAGAGAGAGACAGGGAGAGAGACGTGAATTTTGGGACAGCGACGCGTCGAGACGACGCCGCGCCGTCGTCGAGCGGCGTCCCTGGCGTTAGAGCTAGCGAATATGAGCAAAAAAGCGTTCCAACCGCCGAGGCGCCTCCGGGCCCGAAGGCTTTTTGCGGCTCTATATAACGGAAACGCGCTCGCAGGCTTTCTCGCTCTCGCTCTCTCTCTCTCTCTGTCCCTCTATCCCTCTGGTATGCGGCCCAGTTTTGGGAGGCTGCGAGGAGCGCCGGGGAGCGCAAATGGCTCTAAAGCGATTGTATAATTGGATCGAAGTCGAGAGAGCCGGGCGATTGTGTGCGCTGTTATTCCTTGGTTTCGTGGCTTTGAACAGGAATCGCGAGGATCGTTAGGGGGAATTTTTTCCGTTAAACCGCCTAACAGGTGCTTTCGATGCATTCGATCGTTTTCTTTTTTTGGTTTTGGTTTTCATTTTAAAAATTTAAAATGCTAAGAAATTTTAAAAGCCATGCTCGTTTTTGTGGGAAATTTAAATTTTGGATATCCTCATCCAATGACGAAGTAATTCATGAAACTCTACGATCCTCGGACGCAATCCGTACATAATATCAGTTATAACTGTATTCTTAATGAACTCATACATACAATCTCGATCTGATGAAATAACAGATCGAGCAGAAAAAATTCTGTTTTTCCATGATATTATACGTAGACATTAAATTATTACAAATTCTGAATTATCCTTTGGATTTATTTAATAAATAATTAGGTTAGTATATTTTAAATCCGTACAAAATTTCAAGCGATTCATAAAACTTGCTTGGCAGTTTGCAGGTCGTTCAAGTTTTAAAAACGTTTTCATTTGCACCACGTTCGATGAGTTGAAATTGTCGCCGTAGGAATAATAATTTATTTGGTTCCTTCGTAAAAGTATTATGAGTACCACGGTAGCACCTCTAGCTCCTTTGATTGCTGTACTAGATTTGACTCACTTCATTGACATTAAAAAAATTAATTTTAGATTTTTAATGTAATTTATTTCAAAAGTATCATGTAAAAGAAGAAGTTTAGACTTTTTCAACGATAGTTTCCCAAAGGTCCAATCATGAACGCGAAAAATTTTTCGTTAATTGGAAAATAGACTTTTTTATTGCTTTTATCTTTTTGATAAAAATCCAAGCACGAGCCATGCAAAAATTACTGTTCAACTCGATGTTTTCTCCAATGTTTTTGAAATAAAGTGAATAAAAAACATTGCTGAATCCAGTCTACTTAAAATTGATGAAAATTGCTACTTCTACGTGCTATCCAATCTTTTGTGGATTGAACCTTACATTCCTATTTTGCCGCAATGTTGCATGAACCGATTCAATAAAATATCGTCAATCCAAAATCTCACGAGGTAAAAATCAACTTACATACTCATGTTGGTTTAACTTCAGACAACGATATCTAAAAAATCACGTCGAAGCTGTGATTTCCAGTTCACATTGGTGTATAATTTGAACCAAAAGTTTATCATTGCTACATCGTCCTATTTCCAACTGAGTACATCGTGCTGTTCGGTAAAAATTCCAAATACCAGATCGAATTAATCTATATATATATATATATATGGTCTTCAAAGTAAACTTCAAGTAAGCGCGATAGTATTCGGCGTAATAGTTCGAATTTTGCTGGTTTTTTTTTTTACTGCAAAATTTGAAATGTGTCTCCCAATTGCGACCGCTTGAAATATGCTTGGAGATTTTCATTGGGCAGGTCGTAGCAAAAAAATACCGACATTAGACCTCGTAAATCACTAAGAACAAATTATCCCGATTGTCTTCGATAACGAGGGATCGCTGCCGTCGAAATTACAGTCCCGGCGAATGTTCGCTCCCTTTCGGCCGAGCCTCTTGGCTTACCCTTTGACTGGTGAATAATTTGTACGCACAGTGGAACGGCAGGGGCTCGCCGTGACAACAAACTCCGCGAATCGGATTTCTGGGTCGAAATATCACTCGCCCCACCTTTCGATCCCGCGCCGCCGATCGAGTACGCCGATCCATCTCGCGCATCCGCGCCCGTACGTCCCAGCGCTTAACGGTATACGTAAACCAGTTGACAGGAGCTCGGTAAGCGGTGGGTGGGAGAGAGGGCAGGGGTGAGGGGGGAATCTACGCGCGCAGGCGTCTATAAGGTGGACGTATAGATATGCGAAATAAAGTCGATCGCGCGGGCGTCTACATACACATACACACACACACACTTCGAATCGCATCCGTGCCAAGTGGTTCTACTCTCTGGTATATTATATACACGCTAGACATATATACACGCCCTGAACAGGCGAGTATAGCGATCGACTCGGTCAACCGGTCTACTCCACCCGCCGCCGGAGCCGCCTTTCTCTCTTCCCCACCACTCTCTCTCTCTCTCTCTCTCTCTCTCCGCAATCCTTTCGACCGGGGGGAGGGGGTTCGAATTCGATCCTCCGGGGGGGGGATCGCTTCCGGTCGCGTTTCCACTCCTCCTCCGTTGCGGCAACCGCCGCTCGGCCGCCGCCACGGAAGGCCGACGCGGCGGCAAATCTTATAATCGGCTGCCCCGGTGGGAGGGTGGGGTGGGTTGGAGCGGCGGGGGGGGAGGAGGAGGCGAGGGAATGCGAAAAAGAAGACTAGGTGGTACAGCACACACGTATAGGCGTGCATATAGCCGCGCGAGAACGCGATGAAGCTAATCCTTGTGTATGCGAGCTCGATGGTGTGGGTAAGCTGTATTCTATACCGGCTAATTCGCGGAAGGGACCTCTAACAGCTAAGTAAGCAAATCGACTTGGTTCTTGGCTCTCTCTCTCTCTCTCTCTCTCTCTCTCTCTCTGTCCCTCTCTGTCCCTCTCTATCAGTATTTCTCTCTCCCCTGGCTAAAGCCGTCGAGCTGCCGTCGCGTCGCTTGACAGGATGTGTTATACAGTTATACTTATGCTCTCATTACGTTTGGATTGTCTACGAGGACGTCGCGCTATAGTCTCTTGGCGCTCAGGAGGGACCCCCGTCACCGTCGAATGTCATCCCACCTTCACCCGGTCTTCTTTATCGAAACAGCTCGTTTGCCTTTTTGATATTTTCATTCTTTTCGGCCATAAATGAGCCTTGTCACGATAACCGGCAATTGTTGGTAACATACTTGCCTGGAACTACAGCATCGAGAAACGCAAACTAATATCAATTTATTGAGGGAATCTTGTCTTCGCAGGTCGCTTTAGATGCCCGGTGAATGCATACGGTTGTCAGATGATCCACGACACTAATTTTGTCTCCGTACAAAGAATCGCGCTGCAAAACGTAGTTGTATAGTTTAAATTAGTTGATCGGTATGGGAGAATAAAGAATAATTGACGGAGATCTGTAATTATTATTCAAAGAAGAAAGAAGCATGCTATTATCAAGCAAGACCTTTCGATTATTCAATGGAGAATTTACTACACAGGAAAAAAATTGTTAAATTCAAATGAATACGTATCTAACGAGTATCTAATTACATACGCACGCGCGCGCGCGCGAACACACACACAGTCACACACACACATATATAAATCATCATAGTATTAGTAAACTGCATAAAAATATAATAATATTAATATATAATGAATTAATTTTTTTTTACCTGGTAAAGCATTATTGAATATTCATCAATATTTATTAGTACGATTTTGACTAATATTTATTTACTTTTAATAAAAAAATTTTTTTTCAGTTTAGCACATTGAATATTATTTTAATTAAAAAGAAAAATTCTTCTTTCTTACGTTTTTCTTTTTTTGAAAAATGATTACAGTGGATATTTTTTGTTCCTACGATCATTGTTTTGTATATATAATTTAGAGTTTTATAATAAAATAAAGCAGATTTAATTGAAAATTTTCAGTTGTGATAATTTTTAAGACGAGATCTTAGAAATGTTAATGAGAATGTAAGTATGATTACATTTACCTTATCGAGCATTTCAAGCTATATTCTTTCTTATTTTTTGTCAAATTTTATGCGTAGTTGTCGATTATTTATTATGTATTAAAAAATTTCAAAATATGTAAATAAAATTTTTTTATTATGTTTATTAATAAATTACATGCAGTAAAATATTTTACTGCATATAATTTATTATTAAACGTATCTAAACTTGTAATACAGAAGTTGTTCGATTATCATAAACAATATTATTTTTGTATGTTTTGTTAATTAGGGTAGATACTGAAATCTAAAATGTCGATAATAAACAGGTTTTGACTAGAGTATATCTTACTGCACTTGACTCTAAGATTAATTAGAAATCTATAAAAATGAAAAATCTATTTCTGTAATAGACATTAATAATCTTTAATTATTTAATGTAGTTTAAATATAATAATTTTTTCTGGATTTAATAATTTTTATTTATAATGATTAAGATTATTAATTTTCATTATTAAAATATATTATCAAATTTTGAAATGAACTATTTTAAAAATATTATATAAAACACAAAGAATTTATTTAAAAAATTATATTAAAAATACAACTGGGCTGAATATTGGTATGTAAACATTGTAGTTTTTAATGTTTTTCATTATCCATCTTTTTAGCAAATAATAGAGACGTTTTCGATTTTCAGTATTACAATTTGCAATTTTAATATTCACATTTAAATGCCTCAATAAATTAACGATCTCTAATCATTTTTGAAGCAATGATATATTACTTTCTACTCACTAAAATAATCATCGGAATAATAAAAATTTTGTTAATAATAATTGTAAACAATAAATTATTAATTTAACCTGTCTTCTGTGTATATAAATATGCTTAGAGTAATCGTTCAGATTATTCTAATATATATATATATATATATATATATATATATATATATATATATATATAAACGCAATTTTCCAATCAATAATACATAAACACATAAATTCGACACAGACACGTTTGCCTAAATAATTTCATCTGATTCCAGTTCTCTGAAGGAAAAAAATTAAATATCGCAGAATTATATAAGAATTTCATACAAGAATTCATTACACACTTAAAATGAAATCTCGACGCCCAATTTACGCCTATTACAGAAAAAAAATCAATAATGATGCTGTGTATATATAATGACGGCGTGGCGCGTGAATAATAAACGTAGTAAATCACATTATACTTTATTATTTTATTATAGATAAAATAAAAGCAGAGCGAGTAAGCGAACATATGAACAAATATCTCAATCTTCCAACTATATATATATATACATAAACATATAAACTTATTTTTTTATCAGACTGATGCAGCTGCGTAACTAATTAATTTACATTAAAGCGTTCGAATTAAATTTTTCGACGCTTCTCCCTAACGCGACCTCACTCCTCGGCGCGCATAAATGCATACCTGAAGGAAAACGCAACAAAAAAAAAAGTCTTCTCGTTACGCTCGGGGCTCCCGCGCGCGGTATATGCGCCATGTACTACACGGGGGAAAGCCGCCTACCGGTAATTTATATTCTATATATATATATATATATATATATATATATATATATATATATATGTATTGTACAATTTGCATAAATTACGCTTCGCTGCGCCGACGCGGGCCGGGCTTCGCGGCCGTTCGCGCCGCTGGAAATAGGAGGAGTTCATTTTTTTTTTTGCGCGCAGCGACGACTAAAATTAAACGGTGTCCCCGGGTGCGCGACTATATGTAGGTTCCGTGAAACTAAAGAAGATGAGGCAGAAGAAGACGAAATAGAAGAAGGAGGAGAAGAGCGAGAAATACATATGTCTATACCTGTACGGGTGGGCAATGGGCGCGACACGTATACGCCGCGTGGTATTACGGATATCCCCACCGATGATGAATAATTATTATGGGTAGCTCGCACTTGTCGCGCGTGCGCGACGTGACGTTCTCGGGTTTTTATTTAATAATAACCGTCTAGTAGCTAATCTAAAATATTCCGGGGGAGGTTCTTATTTCTTTAAAAAATTTTCAAGAATGTTCAGAGCAAGCGTCAAAGACTCATTGTTTGACCCAGTTCGATCGATAAGAGTCGCTCGCTCTATTGCTCGCCTGTACCCCCCCCCCCTCACTCCCTCGTGAAGCCGCGAATAAAGAGGACAGTATGTTACTAGTTTCCGTTGACCTTATGAGTGCTTTTTATTTCGTAAATTATCTCAGTTTGAATTCGAAAAGAAAAATTTAGGCTTCGTGGCTTTTCTGAGCTGCCTGCAAGTGGGTTTCTTCATTTTTTTTTTTTTTGAGAAAGATCCTGCGCAAGTGGCGACATCCTTGATCTGAAAAAATGCCGAATTATATTTACATTGAATGTGCCGCAGGATAGTTTAATTTCGCCTTTCTATTCTGACCGTACCAAAAATAGCCCTTCTGTGTTACCACTACACCTGTTTACATCGCTCCTTTTACAAGGCGGTTCTTATTGTCGCTATATTCATCAAAAATTAGACAGAACGTAATAATTAATATGAAATAACAAAAGTACAATATAAAAGATCACGACTACAGATTACCGACTAAATACACTAAAAGGATATACTTTTAGCGCAGGAATACTAGCGCGAGAATGAAATCAGAAAATGTTCGTTATCGCAAGTCAGAGTACATGTTACAGATTTAAAGGAAAATGTCGTTAATGAGACTTCTGATAAAGGCTAATAGTACTCAGCTTACATGGATTCACAATCGTGGTTAAATGATAGGTTCTCAAATTCTCTAAGGTCAGCGCATACTCTTACACGTATAAAAAAAAATTGAGCTTTACTTATCCCCGTAATGTCGGAAGTACCGAAGTCGACTACTAGCCCAAATCTTGGCATCGTATCATATTCGTCGCCCATTATCATTATTAAGTATCGAAGAAGCCCTAGTCGTCTCCTTAATACATCCCAAAATTGAGCTTATTGTACGAAGCAGCGGTATTGAGGTATTGAACACTGTTTTCGTGTACGAGACAGTATGATATATTCACGATATCATACAATTTAATGACGATATAATGGCTTGATGATATTCTGTAGACAGATCGTTATTATGGGCACGTCATTGTAAATAGAAGAATTGCGTAAATGTTATTCTGGATTTTCACGTTTGCGAAAATTGTTCAATGACTTAATTCCGACATGCGATAAGAGTATTTTTTAACACTCGTATTTGCCTAACTGAACTATCGTATGTGATTACTTCTAGGCATAAGTGGAGATATTGTAATTAAATTGTCCAGAATGAAAAAGTCAGCGGTTCAATTTGCGTTTGGTATATCAAGAAACATGAATATATTTCACTAACTTATATAACTATGATAATTGCCTTGTGTTTGCTTTACGCCGAAATTGTCTCAGTTCAATCTTATAACTGTACAGTTTAAAAGTGAACTATTTAGAGCATATTATTTTTCTAAATTTTCATATATTGCCCCTTCACGAAGTTTTGACTCTCAATTCTGATATATTTTGTATTCGAACTATTTTGATTTTTCCTGAATTTAGAATCATTTGGTTGATCAGCTATTAAAGAAAATAAGCATTTTTATGAATAAAAATATTATTTCAACTACATTACCTATTAACATGTAAACATTTTACTCGCATATGGAATATAAATACGAAGTGTGATTCAATAAAATGAGATTTTTTATTTTTACATTAATATTTATTCATTCGTGAATATTAGTTCTACTCCATTCAAAATAGACCCTCTTTCACATAAAACATTTATACCAGTGCTTTTTTCAATTTTCAAAGTACTTTTGACATTCATTTTCCTATATGGTGCGCAGTTGCTTCAGCAATATTCTCCAAAAGTATTGCTTTCACGGATTACTTCAGCTTGGGAAATAGGAATGTGTCACAGGAGACCCTATCTTTGGCAACTCAGATAATCGTGGCATTAACGTAGCATTTTGTTTTGCTAAGTAAGGAAGTTTATAAACAAGTATTGAAGTGCGAGTAGGCGTACTATCATAATACAGTCGACATGGCTAATTTCGGTATAATTTTTTTTTTGTTTTAATTGCTCCATCGAAACTGTATAAAATTTTATAGAATTATCGTTATTGAACTTTTGACTATTCCGCAACAACACATGATTTACTACACTCTTGCAATCGAAATTTTTCGCGCCTACTGTCGCTGAATGTATTCAGGTTGAGGACTAATCCTCAGATTTGATGTTATATCCGTGAATCCATGATTTATCACCTATTATAATTTATACAAGCAATGCAGGACCATTGTTCTCTACATTTAGTAAATATTCAAGTAGGTCACAGCAACACTACTTTTATTTGAAATTTTACGCTTCTGCGATAAATTTACCTACTGCTGATGAATGAAACATTCGTGAAAATTTCTTGACATGAGTTGCATGGTATCCCGATAATCTCAGTAATTTTTTATCAATAATTCCACGATCACTGATAATGATTTTTGACACTTTTTCTATGGTATCTTCCGTTATTTATTATGTGTGCAAGTAAGTTTTTAGGGTTTATCAGAAGATGGCGTTGCCAGTGGATCCAGGGCAGAAATGTCAAACTTCATGTGTTATATTTGTAGGCTGTGCATCTGTAAACAACTTTATAGCATTATATTGAACATTTTCTTCGGTATCGTTTCTTTTATTTAGCAAAATCCTGGCGAGTTTCCAGCCAAATAAACATCATTTGCAGCGCGTGGTTCAAACCGTGCCACGACTGGTTCAAACGGTTCAAAAGTAGAGATTTTGAAGTTGAAGACAAAGATCCTTCAGAAAATTGTACAAGTTATGAAGACGAGGAATTAGAAGCTTTGCTGGTTTAAAAATCGTGTCAGATTCAAGAAGAACTTATTGCATCATTGGCATTCCCTGCGCCTAACAGTATTGGGATTATTTTAAAAGGTTGGAAACTGGATCTGTACGAAATGCAGCCGAGAGACGTAGAACGGCATATTTGCATGTCCGAAATGTTTCTGTAGCAGTATATAAATAAATCATTTTTGCACCCTGTTGTCACTGGTGATGAAAAATGTATTTATTATAACGCTAAAGGCAGAAAATTGTATACAAAGCCAGGCGAGCCATTCCAATCGATGTCGAAACGAAATACTCACCTAAATCAGGTTATGCTTTGCATATGGTGGGATCAAAAGGGTGTCGTACACTATAAACTGCAACCGAGTAGTCAAACAATCAAAGGATCGTTGCATCGAATCCAACTTATTCGTTTGAAGCAAGCATTACAGAAAAAACAGCCCGAATATGAGACCAGGCATGAGTCCGTCATTTTTATTACGATAACGCTCAGTAACATGTTGCGGCTTTGGTCAAAAACTATTTGAGGAATAGTGGATGGGAAACCCTGTTTCACCGGCCTTACAGTTCAGACTTGGCAACATCTTACTAGCACTTGCTTCGATCAATCCAGAACGCTCTTAAGGGAACACGTTTCTGTTCAGTAGAGGGAATTAAAAATTCACTCGATACGCTCTTGGGCTCGAGATATGAGAAATTTTCTTGGTCCGGAATTCAGACATTTTCAGATAGGTGGAAAAAAGTTATAATTTCCGAAGTACGATACTTTGACTGAAGAATTTGGAAAAAATGCTGGAAACTTACTTGTATACTCAATATTCTTTATAATTAATAAAATCTAGCTTTCTTGCATTACATATTCCTGTATCCCAATGTGATAAGAGGTGTTGTGTTTTCTTTATTTGTTTTCACATACATTTTCTATTTTATTGATACTGGTAATTTCTAGCAAATCCTGTACTTTCTGATAACCGATAAAGATACAAAAATTCAATATTTTTGAATAATGTGCTATTATTTTTTCATCATACTTTCAATAGTATATTGTAACTGTAAATGTTAATACATCATTGGTTTATTTATATTTTCTTAACAAAAGAAACTGAACATTATTTGCGTAATTTGTAATCACTTTTACGTTAAAGGTGATTGTTCAATTCTTTAAAAAGGTATCGTTAAGATGATTAATTTTTTTTATAATCAATTTCTTCTATTTTTTTGTTAAACTCAAATGATTACTTGGGCCCCCTAGTACCTATTCGAATAAATAAAGATGCATCTTTCTTATTCCCAATCAATCAACGAAAACCTCTTGTTATGTAAGAGGATAGGAGAATTCGATAGATCCAAGGGAATCCGACCTCTCTGTAATAAGAGGAAAGTTAAAAGATATTCGCCGTTAGTTTGGCGAAGATGACAGCAATCGAATCACCAGTACAAGGATCAGATATATGCATCATTATCATCATCGAGCCTGCGATGGGCTTTTCAATACTTTGAGAACATTCCGAAATGATGAGGCGTATTTCTCTCTCTATCTCTATCTCTCTCTCTCTCTCTCTCTCTCTCTCTCTCTCTCTCTTCCCTTTCTCCGTCTCGCTCCCTCTACAACCACGACAGGGATATTCGCTACTTACACCGCCATCATCATCCTTATGCAAGCGCCGCCGCACCACGAAGTGTATATATATAGACAGGACCATCGAACGGATTGCAGCGTCACCCTCCTCATCACCCGCTTACATATACATATAGACATCGGGGTTTCTCTTCCCGCCGATAACGAGCCGAGCCGCGCGTCGTCGCACTTGCACGCAGCGCGATTCTCGCTCACACGACGGGCCGGTTCCCGCCGAGAGAGGCTCGCACGCGGCCGCTGATGGATGCTTTGTTCGTACGGAGCCCTCCCCTGCTGTCTGCCTGTCCCTCACTCTCTCTCTCTCTCTCTCTCTCTCTCTCTCTCTCTCTCTCTCTTTCTTTTCCCCATCATTCACTATACACTTCTTCTTTCTTCTCTCCTTCCCGCGCGTATTCGTCGTAGTCGTAGTCATTCGCCGTTCTCGCTCTGGCACAGAAAGCGTCCGTGCTCGACGACCTTTTACACACGTATATACACGGGCGCGCTCTCTGCAAAAGGCCCGCGTTACATCAACTCTTCGGTCTCGGACGCATGCGGCGCGCATGTGCGGGACTCACCAAAAGAGGGAGTAGCTCATATATGCAGCGCGCGAGATCGTCTCCTCTTCTTGTTCATTTTTTTCTTCTTCTTCTTCTTCTTCATCTGCTTCTTCATCTTTCTCCTTGGGGCGAGCACTCGTTGCAAATTGTGCGTGGCGAAAATGTATGTATAGATATATGCGTGCGTGCGTGCGTGTGTGTGTGTGCGCGCGCGTGTGTGTGTGTGTGTGTATGCATAGAGGAATTTTGAGAGTATTTCTTTTTTCACACTGCTTTTGTTGCCAACTAAGACGGAGAGCGAGCGTTTGCTCGTCTGGTGCTTCTGTACATAACTATATATGCATCTATATGGAGATGTATGCTCTGATGGAAATCTTTCGTATATATGCCCAGCAAAGTAGTTTAGACATTTTGTAGAACAGATGTTTAAAATTCCCTCGGCTCGAAGTTTACGTGATTGAATGGATTTGAATTTGGGGCTTGAAGAGCTAAAAGTCGGAAGAGACGTAATCGTGAATTCGTTTGGACCACGTACGCGACGAGAAATTTCGCACTTCAACTCTTGGGACGTTCAATGACGGCCGATCGGGCGAATTCGGGGACTTTTCGAGTAGTCGACGCGGGCAACGCTACTGCGAAATCGTAGAGGAGGCCGATTATTACATAACTCGTTCTTCGAACTGTAGAGGATGCTGGTCAATCGGTTCGTGTATACAGTTCGTTCGGTTTGCTTTCGTCTTTATTGAGTCGTTATTACTTAATGGCGGTGCACAGCGGCCATTCGGATCGTGGAACAGGAGTTGCTGGTTAACGGAACGTGGCGTCGCGCTGTAAGCAATTTTTACTCGTTACTGCAGGCGGTCGGAATATTATTGGGCGCGATATGTCGAATATTTGCATCAAGAATATTATCATTAGCATCGACTAATATCAAAAATCGTACAATCCAACAATTATGTATAGTTGTAGCCAATTTAAGACGATGCAACATTTGAGAAGACGCAATCTAAACTTCAGGGAAAGTCGCATTCTAAATTTAAGCTCGAAGGTTCAATTTCAGGTTCAAATCATTATTACCTGGATTATTTTCTGATGTTTACGCAATTACAGTGTGCCTGAAGTGACGACATAATTAATTATATTTTTTGCCAAATGATCGATTTATTGATACTTCTGTTGAACTGTCACATCAAATATGTTTTTGTAAATATTGAGCTTTTTAATTATTTATCTATTTTTATTTATAACATTCTGAAGAAACCCTGAAATTTGTCAACAATCAAATCGCACATTATACCTCTTCACAGCTGCTTATTGCTTCTCTGTATCTCCGAAAGAATTCTTCAGAAAGGAACTTTTTTTTTTATTAATTTTGTTTCTAATTAGAGTAGACAGAACTAATGTTTTTTGCATTATCTTCCTTATTCGGAATTCGTATTTATTAATAATGTTACGTAAAACTGGTGGACTGCTTTCATATTCACAGAGATCATTTTTTTCTAATCCGGGAATTCTCCTCTGAACAGAAATACGCATAAATTAAATGACGAAATTCATGAATTTCGTGCATCCGGTCGGTAATCGCAAAAAGAAAAAAAAAAACAAAAAAAAAACCAGCCATCCAGCGAATATCATAATAAAAAGACCGTGAATATATATATTATAAAACATTCGCTCGTAATTCTTTACAAGCGATCTTACCCTAGACGCATTAGTCAATATCACTGTCAGCGCAGTGACAGGTCGTATATACAGATATAGATATACGCGTTGGAAAAATTTTGACCCACCGTCACTGCTAATGCCAAAATTACGCGCGCCATGTGCGCGTACGCGCGACTGAGAAAGCGACACTTTTAGGAGAATAACGGACGGACCTCTCGGGCCCGAGGGAAGCGACATTCAATACGGGGGGGGGGGGAAGAGAAGTTCGTTGATTCCGCGCCACGCACGCGAGGTCAAAAGCGGAGCGTGGACGCGCATGCGAGTTCCGCGTAACTCCGGCAGAATTACAATAACAAACGCTTCCGCGCACGAGCATACTGGACACGGCGGGCGTTAGTTCCGACCAATTAACTTTCGTCTCTGTCTCCCCTCCCTGGTATTTTTTTTTTTTTTTTTTTTTTTTTTGAAACGCGGGCGCCGCTCCGCGGAATTTTTGCGCGTCCTCCCGCCATCCCCCCTCGCCGTCGCCCTTCTTCGCTCGTTAATTGAAATCTTCACGGTAACGGAGTGGGGCGGGTAGGGGGGAAGGGGAGCGATACGCATGAGGCCGCGACTTTCTATATATGTACATATAGAAAAATGTAAAGCGCGCGCGTGCGCGGCACCGAGGCACTTAATAAATCCACGTCGAGGGTCCGAAGGGAGCGAATTGCTGCTCCCTTCTTACTCCTTCCTTGGCCGCGCAAAAACAATATGGCTTCCGATTTCAACGCTATATTCTATAAATTTAATTAAAGCTTTTTGCTCGTGTATATATATATATATATATATATATATATATATATATATATATGAATATATATATAGAAGTCTTGGAGAATTGCATATAATTCGCCATTGTGCAGGAGCGGGGATAAATATTTATTAGATAAATGCCGCGCCGGAGGTTCGCGGAGAGTCGCGCCGCGGGCGCTCTTTATATCGCCGGGAGGGACGGGTGGAGGGGAACGGACACGGCGTTATGCTCCCCGGGTGTGTTTTATTGCGGGGCTTTCGCAATTCGCCCGGCTCGACGAGTGGAGCTTGCGATCAGCTGTGTATAGTAATAATAATAATAATAATTCGCGGGGGGTTCGCGCGTTCGTTAATGTTTTTTTTTTTGTTGCGCGGGCAGATCGTCCGGTCAACTCGAGGATCAATTATTCTATACGTGAGGATGGTTTTTTTTTACTGAGTACATTATATCAAACACTTTGAAACCGCCCAATGCAATGAAATCGCGACAAAAGAAGTAATGATGATTAAAATGATATTTTTTACGGTTCTTATCTTGTTTTTTTTTCAATCTAATAAAAACATATATATATATATATATATATATATATATATATATATATATATATGTTATTAAAGGAAATGTGAATTGCATTTTATCACAAATGAGAAATAATATATAAATTTTTCACTTTAGTTATTAGAAAAAAACCTTTTTGACAAAAAAGGAGTAACTTTAAAAATAAATATTCAAAATACAAATAATATTTGAAATTTTAATCAGAAAAATGGCATTTCCGACAAATGTATAAATAGCGGAAGAACTTTTTTGAAAAAAAAAATTTGTCCATAAAAGGCCTGCTTTTGACGAAATTCTATCGAGGTAGGCCGTATTGAGATATTTTGTGTACAGTTGGCATAAAGAAACTGTATGAAAAGAGTTAGTAAGATTATTATAAATTTTATTTGTTTCGGTAATACATGATTCAACTAATTTGTAAATAATTTTATTTAAATTTTTAGTTTATTCATTGAATTTCACGAATTGCCAGTATTTTTTGTTGTTGAATCTTTCGGAAGGAGTTTACAAAAATCAAGTCATAAAATTTGACCCAACTAATTTTGCTTTAATTCATTCGGTTTTTTGTCAGATGATTTCTGCCTAATGTTAATGTCAATTTACGACTTTCTCACTCAGATAGTCAAGCTGCCTTTGGTCTATGATTTATATTCACTGTATAGTTATTTAAAAGGTATTTGGGAAAAATGATCGGTTTTTGACAAATTGGGGGTTCTCAGCAATCTTTGGACTGTTTTCTCCTCACAAAGATTTTTCTATTATATCGTTTAATCTAGCTGCTAGGTCAGTGAAAACGTCAAAAGATCATTTGGAGACAAGATGAATCGTGAAACCGTGAAAGAATACAATGGAGTCATGAAATTAGTAATAGAAGTTTCTATACTTTAATGCTACGGCATGGCATAGGTTTCATAGTGGAAAATCTAGTCATTTCATGGCCCCTTCAACGCCACAATTGTTCCCGTTATACTCTCGGGTAATTTCAAAATTTCGAGAACGCGAGAGAACTAACGAGAACTATGAAATTTTTCGAGCCTTGTTCCTTGTAAGTCCGGGCGAGCCGAGTGTAGTCCACGTAGCCGCTCGTTTCGTACGTCGAGGTTTCATTGGAGGCTCCGATTATTGACAGTCCCGATAGCATTAATCGCGCATTGTATTTTAAGCGCATGATACTTAGGGCGTACTATTTTATAGCCGCGAATTTCACCACGTGACTTTCACTCTTCCGTGATTTAAAGGCCGTCGTGGCGGTGACTGTTTTTTTTTTTTTTTTTTTTTTTTTGCTCAACTCGTTACGGACAAAACATGTCGCCGCGCACATTGTTTAAGACTGATTGTAAATTGATTTTTTTCCCCATTTCTTCTATACGCTATATCTATATATAATATAGGTATATTTTAATATACTGCATACAGATACGTATAATACTGCGTGTAATTTTGCTCTCCGGCGGGCTTGATTACTAGCAATAACGTATGATTTCGTGTCTTTTAATTTTCGAATTTGATCGTAAAAAAAGGAGGAACATTCAAGCCTCCGTTTACTTTGGCACGCTGCGGTATATATTTCTACATATCGGTGCCAATACAGTGACTGTATAATTTTTGTGTCAGCTACACTCGCGTAAATACGCAAAGTCGTAATCACAGTTTTCCCAGCTTAAGATTTGCGCACGCGCGCACGTACCATATGCTCGAATCAGTTTTATTAAAAAAAAAAAAAATAAATACATAAATAAATAACAAAAAAAATAATACGATATAATCCCAGCTTTACCTTCCACGCCATAGTCCTCGTATAATTGAACAATATCAATTTCTCGTCCGGTCCCATTCATAAAATAAGAGCAAACTGCCCCGACGTCCGATATACATATATACGTACGCGTTCTTTAATGCGCGCGCACTTTCTCCCTGGCAGGCGCGCGGCTCGATCCGGTGCTCGTGCACCCGCGACAACCGAACCCGATCGCCGCGCCGCCGTATAGTTAATACATACACGTATGCCGAGTGCGTATGGCAAGCGAAGTCGCTTGGGAGAGGCAACGATAAACAAAAAAAAAAAAACAAAAAAAAAAACAACGGCGAGACACCGCGACCGACGAAGGAGCGAAGAGGAGATGAACGGAAAAAAAGGAAGATGAAAAATAAAGAACCGCGCGTTGGAGGCAGATAGGGAGAGGAAGGAGCGGGCGATTGAGCTCCGTGCTCTTTCTTTAATATACGCGCCGGGCTGCATTCATGCCGTGGCGAAGCGCAAAAGTGCCCCTCCCCTCCCCCTCGTGGCCCCTCGTTCGTTATGCACGTATATCTCTATATGTATATATACATGGCGATAGTGGTAGTGGCGACAATGTGCAGTATAGGCCATTTTATTTTGCGCGGGAGAGAACGGTCGGAGAGAGCGAGAGAGAAAGAGAGAGAGAGAGGGAAGAGGGCTCGCGTCTGCTCCAGCGAGCGGGCCAGTGTTATATTTTTATGAATGAGTCGTCGGTAAAGAGACGGAGAGGCCGAGAAAGAGGGAAGCAGTGGGGGCGAGAAAAAGATAGAAGGAGTTGATTGTTGAAGCACTAGATAGGGTGAGGGTAGAGGGAGAGAGGGAGAGAGAGAGAGAGAGAGATAGAAGGAGAGAAACAATGGGAGGGACCGAGAAAGGATGCATGCGCGCGCGTTTCATGCACCGCGAAAAATTTGTCGGGCTCAGCGTCGCCGTGATAAAATACCGTTTAAGATTATGGTCTGGAGGGAAAGAGTCTTTTTACTCCTCCCCCCTCCACTTTGCTTTGCTGCGACAAATTATAACGATAAAGTCGAGCGCGCAACATTTTTAGAGTCGGACGGGAATCATAGACGTACACACCGAGAGACACACAAGCGGACACATATATATATATATATATATATATATATATATATATATATATATAAACGCTTATATTTATACATAAATGCTTGCTTATATAAAGTTGATTAATAACAGTGATTAGTCAACTTTCGGCGCGGCATGATTTACCCGCTCTTTTAAATAGATCTCTCAGCTGCTTAAACTTGTTTTTTTCCTCGCCTTTTTCTTCTTTCTTTTTTTTTGCTTATTTTAAGGATATATAATCTAATCCGAGATTACGCACGGAGATATATTATGGGCACGCCTCCAAATTTATTGAAACTTTGAATTATTTAAAAGTAGTAAGTGTTTGAGGAAAAGTAACCATTCTTTTTTGTTTTTTTTTTTTTTTTTTATGAAAATTCCCTCGCATTACATACCGATCTTATGCAAACATTAATTATTATCCAATCTGATCTAATCGTGAACGAGCGTGTGTGATATTTTATTTGGAATTATTATAAAGTGTATTATTAAACTTTATTTTGCAATAATCGAGCAATTACCAGATTGTGAATATTAATTTAAATGTTTTAAATAATTATTATCGGTATATTTATTTGACGAGCACGGGCGTTGCATAAATAATTCATTAATACAGGAGTCTCGGTGGAAAGAAAGTGAACGATATATATATATATATATATATATATAATACTCGAAGCTATATTTTATGGGATTGAAAGTTAAGTGGGCATTTCCACTTCAAATGTAATTAAATGGAAAGAAAACGAAGGCATATATATATATGCTACCGTTAATTCTTCTTTTTTTTCCACAGATCCCGGTGTAGCCACATTTTCCTCCGATTCTATCGGGGCTCTATATCGAACGCGAATTTCCTGCACGACCGACCGTACATTATGAGCTATAAGCGAATTTTTGTTCCTAATTTCCACTTATATACCTCGTCCCGCAGCTACGTCGGTTATTATCATTATGCACACCTGAATAATATCGCGGAGATTAGCTTGTCTTTTAAGAGGGCCCATACATAGAGGAATATACAGGTATATTCGAACGATATAATAACAGGCTCGCGTGATTCGAGAATTTGTGCCCGACGAAGTACCTCCTCCTCCCGTACCTATCTAAACGCTAATTCCACCGTTATTTAGTAAAGCTTTATGAAAGTAATATATATATATATATATATATATATATATATATATATATATATCTGAATATACTTACGCGAGCGAGGGGGGTGGGGTGGGAGCGTTTCGCTGCATCCCATAACGCGGCGAAATAATTATTCCCCCCGCGGAGCATTGAGTATACATACCTATATATGTAACAGCAGTCCACCTCGGTGCCCGCGGCCAATTAAATTTTCCAAAGCGTCGCGACGTCGCGCCTCTCGATATCCACTGAAATGAAGACGCTGGCGGCGAATGCGAATGAGAGGCAGCAGGCAACCCCAGGAGGGAGAGAATCGTAAATAAACCAAAGAGAGAGGGATATAGATAGAAAGAGAGAGAGAGAGAGAGAGAGAGAGAGAGAGAGAGAGAGAGAGAGAGAAGATAACGTGTGGTATATATATATATATATATATATATATGTATTATAGCACGGTTAATTAATAACCACGGCAATTAAATGACACGGCGGGCGAGCCTTCTTCTATATACCCGGAGCGGCTCTGTTCGCGCATGACCGTCGAGAGCGCGCGAAGATTCGTTTGGCGCGAGATAAGAGGGACGAGGTTGTATATGTATGTATTTATGTATGTATGTATTTATGTATATATATATATATATATATATATATATATATATATATACAGAGGAAGAAACGGCCGCGGCGCGCTTTTTTCCCCCCCGTCGGAGCTACATAATACTTACGCGGTGAGTCACGTGTTTCGAATTATATACTCGGGTGGGTGGCTCGGTTTGGGAAAGGCAGGAGGTGGCGGGGTAGGCGGCGGGGGGGGGGGGGGTAAATGACGTGGGAAAAGGTCGAGGGCGTCGCGCGGGGCGCAGCAGCATCGGCGCGCACGAAGGAGGAAGAGATCGAGCGGAAGGTGCAGTGACTTCATGGCGCGGCGCATATTTCGGTCTATTAATAGAATAAAGCCAATGTAGCGCCTCGGCACGGAGCGACGTTAATTTAGGGCGGGTGGTAGGGGGGGCCGAGAAATTTCGCTTGTGTACGTTTTGGGGGAGGAGGGGGAGGTGCGGGTGAGAACGGTTATTAACGACAGTGCCGTACGATCGTTTGGATTATTCGTTTAGATTTCGCGCGATTTTATGGAATTATAACGGTTAGTGATTTTGTTAATATCTATGTTCTGTTTATACATAGAATTTTATTGTAACTGATTGTTTAGCTTGTGTGGTCAATTTTTTTAGAACAATTCCGTCCTAGAGATAGCAGCTTTGGCAAGTAATTTCGAAACACAACCATGAAATTTAAAGATAAGAGAAGTCAATTATTCTTCTGTTTTCAGTTGAAAAAAAGCAGTATTTCTATCTTATGAACGGCTAATTATTGTAATAACAAAATAACTACAGATGGATCGAACGAGTTCGATCGATTGTTTTTGAAATTATACATTGACGTCTGCGAAACGTTAGTATGTAGAAAAAAATTCTACGGAAAAATTCTAAAAAAAATTCTACGGAAGGTGAAAAATGAAAATTTGTTTTTCTACAACTACGCAGTTCCTTATGGAGGAGCAGCGGTCTAAAGCTGGCGAGAACGTCTCGGCACCGTAGTTAATCAAAACTATACTTTTCTGGATAACTATTTTTCTGTGCGTTAGTTTGTGTTTACTCTCGAGCAAATTTCATACCAGATATAAGTTTCGCCGCCAAAGAAACTTGCGTCGTAGAATTTTTAATCGAGAGAACGCAAACTAAGGCAAATAATATCGGCAGCCGGTAAACGGAAGAATTGTAGCGATATAGGTGGCGAAGGAAATCACAGGAAACAGTGTGTAAATGGAATTTATACGCAGTAGTTTATCTAACATTAACATGATACCAAGGCCCTTGGCTGCTCAATGAAAGGAACAGTTCCTCCATTGAGGAAAATTATGTCCATTGAGCCGGGCACTATAATCAGCGTCCGAAACGTTGGTAAGGAAGTCAGTTAAACGCAGCGGAGTCAATTGAAAGTACAGAAAGGAGGCCCGAAGCAAACGTAGTACGAAATGGATGAGCGGTGATTCATCACAGAAGCGAAATCACATATACTCGAACGTGTACACACAGAGGCACGCTCAGGGATCATAAATTCCGAATTGCACGTTTTGTTTGTCCTTTCCGTTGCACGAAAATGACGGCGTTTTTTTTTTCTCTCCTAAAATCGTGGAGCTTCGCAATTTTGCCAGCCGTCTACCAATGTCTCGGACGAAGCCGAGACGAAAGAATACGGTAGACCGTTTAATTTGACCCTTTTTTTTCTGTCGTTTTTCTGTGTTTTTTTTTTTTTTGTTTTGTTTTTGTTTTTGTTTTTAACATAACGCTCTGACGGCTCGGCTGGCAAAAGCTGCATTATTGCATTATCGAGCGAGTATGCAACATGCACAGAGTACACGAGGATTTGTCCTGTGCTCCGTCGCCATTCCGCGGGCATCGCGGTCGACGCGAGGTGCCGGCGGACACGTGCGAGCCACCGACGCAGCCGATCGACGACGACTCGCTGTCGCATCAATGTCGATGCGATTCATATAGAAACAGTATGATACCATTCTCTAACATGAAGTATACTTATTGATTTTTTACTCGAACAAAATATTATTTACAGTTAGCCTTACGTTTTTTCTAGTTTATCACTTTGAAGCAAATGGTATGATAAAAAATTTTGCTTCTCTTTTTAATTCGGGTTTATTTTTGAGGGCAACATTTATTTATACATCGTAAATATATATGCAATCATAGACTAAGCCAATATACTTAAACAGCACAATATAAAAACATACTAAAAGTAGTTTAATAATAATTGAAATTTTTGAAACTATACGTATCGAACAGTTTTTATACGTTCATTACAATATTACATGTATTTATTTGGCAATTAACATACTTTATTTTTTCGTCTTGGCATGGAAGATTACAGAAAAAAATACGAAAACGAGGGAGAGAGAGAGAGAGAGAGAGAGAGAGAGAGAGAGAGTGATAGATGATCAAAACCGTTCCGCGGTCCCATATATGTCTACACGTGTTCTATTGAAAATAATTAATGTTCGATATGCATATGTGCAAAAACCGTACACGCAACACGTTGTTAAATTTATGACTATTGCTCACTAATGGCCACGGTCGATACGTCTCGTCTGTAAAACAATAAGTGTCTCTGCGGAAAATTCGCACTTTCTCCCCTAGTGGCTCAATATTCTCCATTACACTAAAAATTTAATTCAAGTCCGGTATAATAATGAAGAGGGTATCGTGATTGGAAATCGACAAGTTATTTAGAAAAAAGTTAACCAAAATTAATTAGAAAAGATTTCTGATTTCCAGTATACATGTATGTGTGTAAAGTCTCTTTTTACAGCAAAAATCACGAATTTGGCTGAGCTTCATAATGACATATGTCCGTAATGACACTCGAGTCTGAAAAGTAGAATCGACTGCCTAAAGGATTGATATTTTTTAATATTTCTCGTTTAGGTAGGAATGAATTATTTAAAAAATATTTAAAATAAATACATAAGTATTATATTTTGGTTCATTAATTTCATTTCTTTTATTTAAAACGTATATTTCACTCAGAATATAACATTTATACAAAAATCAATATAATTCTTAAAGAATTATTAATAGTATTATATATAATAATGCAATTAAAAATATAATATAGTAATGTACATAAAATATGCTTTTAATTTGTTGAAGACGACAATCTAAGTCACAAGAAAGATGATAAATTAATGAAAGTTGGTGATAGAATAATACTTTTTTGAATAAGGATTTAATGACAGACTTGAGTGTCCTGAAATCTCGTAATAATTCGAAAATTCGATGTCTTGATTCTGATTCTTGTATAGCACCAATAAGTGAATAAACTTTGTCGTCAAAATTCCAAATTCCATTTCAATCTACACTGATTTTCATACAAAGTTGGTCTAATTCGGTTCTGACTGAAAAGGAAATAGTCTCTTGCAAAATTGATTTTTGAAATGATTTTGAAATTGATTTTGAAGAAAAACTGAATCGAATACTTTTCTAAGAATCGAATAGAAGTGTGCGTCGCTACGCACGAAATTTTGGTTTTGTAAATAATCAATTATTTCTGTTGAATTTTAAACATCCATGTCAGTCTAATTTCATTGCTCGAGAATGCAAATTACGCGCGCGCAGATAAAAATTTTCCCATCCCAGCCGACCAGGCACGTGGGATCGTCTAAAACTCTACCGATAAACAAGACCCTGAAAATTCTACAACCGCTGTAATCTCCGGGGGATCGTGCGACAACCCGTCGCAACGACGCAATTTCACACGCAAGTGAAGCTATCGCCATTCGTGCAGCTCGCCCGCACGTATTATTAGTTTCGTCCATCTCCCGTTGCCGGCGATAATGCGGATAGGTTACAAAAACACGCATAACCGTATGTATCTGTATATAGCGACCCGCAAAAGCCCCATAGATGCGACCGATCGGTCACCGCGTGCGTACACGCGGAGCTGGGATAAGAAAAGAGGGTGGCAAAGTTGGGGTTGGGTGAGGGATTCGGCCAGGCCGGTAGAATAGGCGACGGATAAACAAACGAGCTCTTCATCCGAACGTCGCGCCATTCGCTCGCGTCCTGGGCCGGCCGAGCGATGGCGGAGGTGGCGGCGACGCGCGCTTTGTAAAGCCCGGCGCAGAATGTGGTTTTCCTAGCTGCCCGACCTCGCTCAACCCTCTCGATCTTTCTCTCCCACACGTACACGCGGCGGCGCGTGAGATTTAAGCACGTTTATAGCTATATTTACGAACGCAATTCTCTCCACCGGATGTCTGGAGTGGCGAGGTCCCCCACCCACTCCGATCCTCCCCGCCTCCCAGCTCCTCTCTACCCCCTCCCGCCCATCCCCGAGCCCCCGTCGTGCCATATACGGCTGATTAGGTAATTCTCTTGGTGTCGGGCCGCCGCCTTCTAGGAACTGCGCCGGGAAATTGGGCGAGTCGTAAAAGATGTGCCACTTGACATGTGGGGCATTATTACGATTTGATACCGCTCGAATGCTCCACGAATATTCGTGCTGATAGAAATATTATTGTACATTTCTTTGACTTATTGTACATTTTCTTGGATGAGTAAAAATTTTTGTTCATCTTTGTTTTTTTTTTTTTTTGGGAATTGGTCATACTAATATTCGAACTTTATTCTTCTTTGACGCGATTATCAAGCATTAACGAAACGTTCAGCTTTTTCGATTTACGAATTATTTCGTAAATACTATACATATGACATGGGACCAAAAATTACCGCGATAAATTTTTTGCGCACATCGCCAATATTTATCCACAAGTAAAACTATTTTTGGATGAAAATATTCAAGCATGAAAAGTGATTTTCTCAATAATTGGCTCGATGAATTTTATTACCAATGAAAAGTGAATTTATTACCAATGAAGAGTGTTGTAGTACGTACAAGCGAAAATGTGGGTGCCGCCGCCTAGTGGCAGATATGTGCGACTCCGCTAAGCATTACGCGACATAAGTACTGCATCGTTTGCTATACAACCTACGTTACAATTTACAAATTGCTCTAATTCTCAAAATTAGTTAGTTACAAAGCTTTTTATACTGTATCAGAAGATTATCAATGTATCTATTCCTCTAGTTTTCTGTAACACTATGTGGATGAGTCTGGTCTATCTTTTAAATCTAAACATTCGACCGATAGTTTGAGAAGATTTTATCTAAAAATCATCCTCTCCTGATACATCTAGAGTACATAGACCAGAGCTTCCCGGCCCCTATAAAGATTGTATAGAAAAAAATCTTAAAAGGGACGCCGCAAAGGCCGCGCTCGTACACCCAAAAGATCTACATAATGGTTCTCCTTTATTAATAACCTCCCCTCCCACAGTGCGCGCGCAAGATATTCGCGCCGAGATGGCTTTTTCCGGCGATCTATGCGTGCGCGTGCGCGCGCCCCAGTATATTTGCGGACGGAAGCACCCGGCGCACACTGGCGACCTCGCCGAGCTGATGATGATGATGCGGGTGGCGCGTGGGAACGCGCGGAGACATATAGACGGGAGGATCCCTCGCCTCGTTTGCGCGCACACTTTTCTCCTATGTACATATAATAAAACACTTACGTGTTTTTATGATTATATGCGACGGTGCTGCCGCGTTTGGGAGAAAGTCGAGGTAGCGGTCTTTGGTATTTGAGACTCAAGGAGAGAAAGGGATGGACAAGGAATTCCGAACGATTTTCGCGCACTTGTGTAACGACACTTTATTTTCTGCCAGCCTCCCGTCCCCTTCCATTCCATTTTATTGGCTCTAATTACGCCGACTCTGAGGTGTTTTTTTCTCTAAATGATCGGAGTTGGGGGGGGGGGAGCGGGATGGGGAGGCATGCGCGATTTTTAACGGGTTTTGCGTATTAAAAGTCTCTTTGGTTTAGCAGTAGTGAGCGGATGCCTATCGAGCGCGCAATTACGAGATATTTGCGTAAGCCGATATTGTTAATTAGGGAAAGCATACCGAGACCCCAAGGAGGACGAACTGTTGGACGTAGACGTTCCACGAATATGCCGTATCAGCGTAGATTCTAATCTTATTGATTGTTTCTTTGTATTTTCACGATATACAACAGAAAATTAAAGATTACATGGATTTTTTTATTGTAGTAAACGGATTGAGTAAAATATAAGTCAAATTTAAGAATTCATTTGATAGCGTAAAATATCTAAAACGTACTATCTGATACATCACACAAAGAATCTCCTTGGTCTCACCACAATTTCCAGGACAAGAATCTCAGCTGTTGGAGATTAAACCAATTACCTCTTATAAAGGTATTCTCCCTTTAAAATTGCCATAGATTACCTTTCGCCAGAAAATTTGTTTTCCGCCAAAGCTCCGCGCGTCTCCCATCGGCAAAATTCCGAAAAGGAAAGCCGTCCCCGTCGGCCTGCACATCGTGCCTGATCGAGCGTCAGCTGGACGCGCATAAATTCTTAACGCAGCCAGTCTGTTATTAAGCCGCTTGTGCGTATACGCGCATAGGACTATCATTTTCAATGTTTTTTTTCCCGGTGGCGACCGCCCGACTTTCTTACTCGGCGACGCGGGTGAATGGCGCACAATTAACGAGAACAGGCGCCGGTGTCTCACGGCTCTCTGATCTACCGCTACTCCTCTCGATCCTTTTCATACTGCCTTAAGCCTTTCGGTTATTTCGTAGACTTTCTAATTGGATTTTGGCTTGTGCGAACGCTTCGGCGGCTACTGCTGCCTTGCTCTCTCTCTCTCTCTCTCTCTCTCTCTCTCTCTCTTTCCCTCCTTTAAGGGGGATTCTACCTCCTTCTGTTGTTAAGCGAAATGACAGTAGATGGATATATAAATGGAAGCGGTGAAGACAAACTATTATCATAATCGATCATTAAAACTTTGGAAAATAGTTCTATTTAGCAGGAACCAGTTAGTGAGCATACAAATTTGTATTTCACTGGGGTTTCAGTATTTTGTGGAAATCAAAATAGGGACTGCGAATGCATGATTTCAAAAAGCAGACATATCCATATTAAAATTTATAATCGCGCATTTTTCGACAGTTTGAAAAGGTAAGCAAATTCCGCAAAGTGATGACTAACCAATAAGTCTCTAGAATAATAAATTGTAATATGCGATTCAAAAAAAATCCGTACTTCGTTAAGATGCGCAGCGCCTTTATTGCACTCAATAACAACGCCTAAGGTAGAAATTATCTGAATAGCATTACTGATCAGCCTGCAAGTGACTTCGGGACGAATACAAGCTTCATAATTACAGAAGTTTCAACCTGATTATCTCACTCCAAGTAGCTCGTTCTTTTCGCGACTCCAACTTAAATACGCCATTAGTTCTTTTGAGAAAAATTCATCAATTCTGAACGAAGGAACCCTAACAAATCTTATATGTACTCCTAACATCTCCCGGAACAAATGGACTCGTAACTTTCACAAGCATTTTTGTCGTTATTTCTGAAATTAGTGGAGATTTGAAAAGAGTTCTTTATTATCTATCTTAAGCAAATTCGAATCGCGCTATTTCGAATCTATTCATTACGTTGAGTCCTCGAGTGCAAGAACAGTACAGAAACTCTAGCCTGAGCATCTAAGCGCAGGTGGGACACTTTGGACCTAAGCCGTTTGGCTAAATATATATAGACGAGATTTCAACATCGAAACATTTGCATATTCGGACTACCTGCATATCTGTACTTACGCCTCTATCAGTTAGGATCAATGGTTGATAAGATTAATTCAAGAATATGTGGTCCAAGGAAAAATATCTTCCCTACAAAAGCTAACAATGAGCTTAAAACTGATCTGGAAATCTTGTAACGTGCTACTTATTTACTGCCCTCTATTTGTTCATCTGCTCTGACTCTATCTAAAACTTAACGCTACTTACGACTTAACTTATACATTTTGACAGCGTATGCAATAGGATTTTGGATATCATTTATTGAGTTATATTATCCTAATAATTTTTTAATAACTCCAGCATATTATAAGATCAATGATATACAGAGAATATTACGTATTTACAATTGTATTTAATCTAATCTTCACGTTTTATGATTCTATATTGATTTTCAATAATATGTATTATGATTTATATATAAATTATTTTGTTTAAAGACCACTAAAAAAGGACTCTATTTATTTTTCTTTATTGTTTCAAATCAGTATGATTTTGAGGGAACCTTAGCGATGTTCTAAGCATAGATCTAAGAAATTCTTAGCTAAATACTATTATAAAATCAAAAATTAATCTACATTCTTATGATAATTGAACGCAAAAGGCTCATTTCAACCCACGCAGAGCTTTAGACACTTGTAACTAACGAACCAAATACAGTCTTAACCTAAAATTGCAGGGATATTAAACTGTCATCGTAAACTTCCATTTGGCACACATACGAAGTAAATTTATGAGGTCGGCTAAACGGGCGAAGATTGGGGTCGCTCTTTGGAGAATTAATGACTAATGAATATTTTTATAAATTTGACGTTCCGATATAAAGCGTGAGAAAGATACGAAGATAGTTTAAAAAATTTTTAATTGAATAAGATGAAATTTTTTTTTTCATTTATAATTTTATTCATTTAGCATCCCTTATTCGGGCATTAATGATGAACCATGTACCAGTTTTAACATTCTAGACGCCCCAATCGAATCGTTCATTCAGGAATAAAACAGTTGATTTCTAATCGGAATTACTTTTGTCCGACCGCAATGAATCATTTTCCGAGCTCAAATAGAATATTAGGTCGACCTTGGTACTCACAACCTGTAGCACATGCCTGATTCGAACAACGGGAAGGAAAGAGACAGAAAGAGAGCGAGTGAGAGGAGGGGGGGGGATCTCAGGGTCATCCTCAATCCCAATGGACGTCTGCTCTTCAATTAAATTGACCCGCACCCATGTGCGGGTCGCGCACTAAGTTCCTCGCAAATACTTCTTACGCTTCGTTCCTCCCTCCTACTCCCCCCCTCTCTCTCTCTCTCGCTCTCACCGCTTTTTGCCACAGCCGGCTGCGATTTTGACAGTTTAAATATAACTCCGCCCGTCCGGGCATCGGGGGGCCCAGCAGCGCCTCCGCCGCCGCCGCCGCCTTCCCGGAACGGACGCGCGCGGCACAATGGACTTAGGTATATACCTACGCGCGAGAGAGAAAGAGATCGGCTCCTATTCGCGGAAAGGGCGGCTCGGGATGGAATTTTAATGGCTCCTCTCTCGCGGGCGCGGGAGCGAGAGCGCTCGCGCGCCCGCGTAACGAGAGGACCTCCGGGCCGCCGCCGCCGCCGCCGCCGCCGTGTTTTTTTATGGCCCGGAACGGCCCCCGCGCTCGCGCGGCCTTTTGGGGGCAGCCAACGATTCGTCCAATCTCGCGGCGGACGGGGCTTTGGCCCCTTCTCGTTTACGGCCCGTGTGCATGTGTGTATGTACGCGTGTATGTATGCGTGCGCCGGCGAGTTTTTACTGCCGGACGGCCCGGCCGAGTCGCGGACGCCAAAGACTCGCGCTGGGCGGGGGCGTTTCGGCGCGCGCGCGCGCGCGGCTTTCGTTCGGTTTTCGAGCTATCGCTTACGCGGCGCGCTCTTTTCGAGGAGACGGGGCTTTATCGTCTAATATTTCACGTATTTTTAATTATTTTTTCGCCCCGATGCTCTTGCGAAAGAATATTTCACAGTCGGATGAAAACCTTATACGGGAGATTAGCTTCGGGATTTACGCCGGCGTGTTAGGTTGGTTATCCCCGTAAAGTCCACGTTTGTTCCGAGCTCGTTAAAACGATGTAATAACAACTGAAAAGTTCAGTTTGCAAAATTATTCAAAAATCCTTTTATTTTTAAGCGAATATCCATAGGTTGTATATTAACAGTTTCAACACTTTCATAATTTAGTATAGCTTTAGAATCTTATAAAGTCCGAAACGTCGACAGTGTAAAAGAATTTGTTCTAAGGATGCAAACGAAATGAATGCGTGCATGTCGCTCATCAGCCTAAGATATCAATTTTATCGAGAGCGGATCAGATCTTCAACTTTATAATTGATTAGTTTACTATGAAAATAAAATAAAATGGAGGTTATGAAAATATTATTGTATCCAATGACGTAAAGAAAATTTTTTTTATTAATCTGTAATATCAAAAGGGAAAAAATGTCTTATTATCTATTTATATAACGAAATAAATGTTTTTTGATATACAAACTATGAATTGTATGAGTCATCTTGAATGTATAAGTCATCTAATTAATTAACAATTTGGAAAGTACTATATTTATAGAACACTGTACTGATTCTAAAGCTTGAAATTACAAGCTCTCATGATATCACAATTGGCGACGACGGTACAGGAAACCCGTTTAATGTCCTTTGCAGCATTTAGAACAACATTTATAAATTTGCTCGAAAATAAAAAATGGTTAATTAATTTTAGTTATTAAATATATATATATATATATATATATATATATATATATATATATATATTATTTATATTAAGTGTGATAGGTTGAGTTCAAAATAAGTTTTCACTATTTATATTTTGATTTTCGTAATTTATTTATTTTTAAAACAAAATCATTGCTATTAAACTAAAAATAAATAACGAGTTTGTTTTTAGTAAGTAAAACTGCATGGTTTTATGTAGATTATATAATTGATACTAAAAATTACATAATTTTTCTTTCTCCAGTAAATGTCTTAAAATGTATATTAAGTGTACACAGATTGGAGTGACCGAAGTTCTATCAAGTTATATGAAGTTCCATCATTTATATTTCCATATTTATATAATGCATGCAATGAAGTTTAAAAAACATCTAATACAATTTTGCAGGGAAAACAATTGTCACAGTGTACTAAATTTTTTTATCAATCAATTTTTCTACAAATTATTAATTTTTTTTTTTTAAATAATTCAGTTCTTTGATAAATTATTCTAATTACGATCCTCTTGTGTATACATTAATTTTCAAACATACATACTCTGTACATTTTTCCATATTTATCGTATACACGAGAAATAACATAGTCGAATATATTAATATACATTTATATCCTGTTACGTACAATAAACTATGTATACAAATGACCCGAGGCAATGCGATGTTGCAATTAGAAATAAATACTTTTTAGACTTATCGTTATAAAAGATGTAACTTTTAATTTATTTAACTTTACGCAAGGTCGTAACTTTGACAAGTCAAAAAATTATATCGGTCGTAAGCTACGACGGGAACGTAAACATTGGCTCGTTCACTCTCATATAGTCTTATTCTTCCCCGACATAGAGCTCATGCCTTAAAGCCGTATAACGTCTAGCGAAGCGTTTTCAATACGCTAGATATGTATATATATATATATATATATATATATATATATATATATATATGTATATATACATAATATGCATATACACATGTATACATCCTTCGTGTAATACTTTATATCGCTCAAAAGTAGCCCCCCGCCGTCCATTGGGCTTTTCTAATGCGGATTCTCCATGAGGGCCTCCATACGCGATTGCAATATGAATCAGCCGAAACGGAGGCGAGGGGTTGCGTCTATTTATCTATCTATTCTATATATAATCCATCATAGTCAGCTGTGTGACCAATGCGTAGATAGACGGCGGTCGGACAGCGACGGCTGCGGCACTCGGCAGGCAGAAGTGCCGCCCGCCCGCAGCGTTATCAAAGTAGATGGCTTCCGGACCACGTCAGACCGATATCGACCGACACGGTCTCCGAGCGCCATTATCGCTCGCGCTCGCCTCCGATGGTAGGCCAATTTCTATCCCTCCGTGCGCGCGCCCGACGGTTGAAATTTCAATTGGCGCGCTTTCTCTCTCTCTCTCTCTCTCTCTCTCTCTCTGAATGTCGGTGCAGATCACAAGCGACTTTCTATAACGCCCCCCCCCCACTCTGCCAACTTCTGTAACACGGTGGCGCCCTGGGGGCGCACAAAAAATAGAAGCGCGCATAAATAATTCAGGCTCGTGACGATGGACGGGCCCCGCGGATCGATTTATTAGCCGAGCCCGGAATCCGGAGCGATGCACGTACGTACGCATGCGCGGCACACATACACACACACACACACACTACACACGCGCACAGTAGCACGTTGCCCACATTATCCATTATGTAGCGGTTGCGGCGGCTGTAACGGGCGCGGGGGCAAAAAAAAAATGTAACGGCGCCGAAGTAGTTTTGCGCCCCGAGGTGCGGGACGGAAAAAAAGAAGACATTAGTCAGCGCGGCTGTGCATGCAGGCGCACTTGCGGGAGATAGACGACTGAGAGATAGATATAGAGAGAGAGAGAGAGAGAGAGAGAGAGAGAGAGAGAGAGAGAGAGAGAGAGAGAGAGAGAGAGAGAGATAGAGAGCGAATTACTTTACGAACAGCTGCGTTAACATGTATTCGCGCGAGCCGGATCTTTCGCCGGCGATGTCGTCACTTCCGCTCGCCGAGGAGGGTACGGTTTCACATCAGTCCCGAGGAGGTGGGTGTCCCCCTCAGCAGACGCGCACTTTTGCGGCTCTGCCGGGGTGCTCGGGAATTCCCGAAAATATGTATACGTATATACATGGATGCGCATTGTGCGCCCGACGAACGGTGCGGAGAGATACGCTTATTACCGTTCGCTCCACGCTTTTTATTGCCCGACGATAGGGGCGCGCAGTTGTTTTCGCAATTGTAGCGGCGGGCGGGACGGGGGAGGGAGAGGTCGCTCGCGACGTTCCGTTGCGTTTTTTCTTCTATACTTTTTTCTTTTTTCTTTTCTTTTTTTTTTTTTTTGCAATAGGGGCTGGAATTCGTGCTCGGAGGATGAGCAACGAATTAAATTGAGCGATTATGATCGAGGAGATAAGGGTGCTCGGGGAGGGAATTCGGCGGAGTTCTCTTGCTTAATATGGTGGCGCGTTGTAGATTATGAGGGTAGTAGCCGGTCGGGTAAGTCGGTAATTACATTTCAAGAATTTTCTTCTGTGCAATAAAATTTAATTTAGCTGCTTCGTGGCTTTGCATTTTATGATATAACGCGGAATTAATACCGAATAGCCATTGTTCTTTGGCTGTTATCGTTTTATATCTCCATGCCTATGTCTTATTTAAATAATAACATTATTGCTGATTAGAATTGTGTTTTTAAATGTTTGCATTTCTATCAATATTATCGAAAACAAACGAAATGAAGTCACAACCTGTCCAAATCGACCGTGGACACTCTGATTATCTCCCAAATGAATGCCCTGTAAAATTTAGAAACTAACTCTTTTCCACCGTCGAGCTATGCTACCTTTCTCGTTCATCAATTGTGCTAGCTTGTAAGACTTTACTTTCGTCTCATTTTATAGGTAATCGACGTTGCTACACTAAAATTGAACCAAATTAAAGATTAAACCTTTAAAAAAAAACAAAGGTGTCACATTCTCAAGAAGCCGTAAATTGGCGAGTCAACGATTATGTAAAGCTCGGCACCTCAACTTTTTTCAAATGAAAACCTTCGTGACTTATCAGGAATTCAGGGCTGAGGAGATGATATTAAATGCAACCTACGTGCAGCAGATATGTAGCCTGTAGATCGCATTTCTCTATTTCCTAGCATGTCTCTATTAAATTGTCTTAGTTTAACGTAAATTTAATTAACAATGAGTGAAAACAGCTTTGCTTTTTTAAACATAGATGTATTTTTCTACCTTAGTCAATAATTTATTATTATTATACTATTCAGTAGAAATTAATTTAAAACATCTTAATTGGAAGATTGTACTTCAAAATAAAGCTATTTGATATGTTGTCATTGTTAGATTTCCGGTTTTTAAGTCGGATACTTTGTCCGAGATTATTCAAACAGTATACATATTAAAAAAAAAGTTATTATTAACAGATAAAAAATTATCAGAATAAGTAGATCCATAGACAAAATACAATCTGATTTCATGTCGCGACCAATATACTGCCATCAATCGTAATATCCCACTTTACAGCGTATCCGAAACTGTGCATCGCTATATAAATCCAGATTTAGTGCCATGTACAGTATATAAATAACCTTCGACAATTTAAAACTATCATTGAAAATTAGCGCTTCGTGAAATACCTTTTTCCATAAATAAGAAGCGTATAAATGTATACACAACTACTTACTGGCGTCGTAAAATTATCAATAAATCCGGGCATTTTTGTTGCTGTGGTTGTATTCAGAACTATATATGCTTCCAATGGCCTATTGAAGTTACACTCGAGTAAAACTCCATGTAATGGGCGGCAAGCGTCGGGATGATTTACTAAGTTATAAGAACTGTTTCAATCTTCAAATCCGCTAAGTATCCTATTTATTCAAGTATATGTTATGTGACTTGTAATTCTTCTTGCATGCTTCGATACAGACAACGGTTGCGTGTGGAATAGCAGCGTTTACTCAATTTTTAGCGATAAGTACACACACACACGCACACACACACGCAGACACACGCACACACATATAATATGTACACTTGCACACATCATAGTATGAGTTAAGACCTTCCCCGTCCCATTTCCAGAAATTATGTACGACGATCGCGATAAAATGCCGCAGACGTCCGTCTAGTCTATAACGTGAATAGCTTTCAAAATCTTTCTGTGTCGTGCACACACTAAAACATAATACACACACATGCACACAGACGCAGCAGAGAGAGAGAGAGAGAGAGAGAGAGAGAGAGAGAGAGAGAGAGAGAGAGAGAGAGAGAGAGAGGGAGGATAGTAACGCGCTCGAGAACCGCTTATTAAGACGATCGAGTCTCTTCTTGTTGCCCTAGACGCAGCAGTTTTTGCCCGTATTACACTCGCGTGTACACGGCTCGGCAATGATTTCGCCCCGAGGATAACGCGCGGACGCAGTCGATCCGATCGTCTTTAACTTTCTTCGCGAATCACATATATCTATAGAACCATATCCATTGCCTTTTACCGTTTCCAGCTTATATATATATATATATATATATATATATATATATATATATATATATATATATAATCCTGCCTAACGTCCGCACCGCTCTACAATTACACGTGTATAGTATCTCTTTGTTTTCTTGTGCCGAGGAGTCTCGAACGCCGGACATTCGCGACCGCGGCTAATTAATGAGATTCCACGGCGCGCGGATGATAATAGTCCATCGCGGGAGTTCGTTCGGAGCCGCTCGATAATTGGATACGATTGAATTTCCGATTTTCCGCGCGCGTACGCGCCGCGCAAATAATGCACAATGTCGATTGACGCGCCAATGATCACGGGCACAGAGTATTTACATGTCGTGGCGTGGTATTTATGGTATTTCAAGCACCGCGTTTCCTTAGAAACGTGGTACGATCAGATACATGAGTAAAAGATCCATTGGATAATATATAGCTGGCCTTGAATGTTATCTTTAATTAATCCGGAAAAAAATTTTGGTGAGAGAATGGAGATTTCGGCTAACACTTTAGGTTTGGGGATTTGATGTAATGTAGTTTTACTATCAAAAGCCATGATTTTTCGATCGTTTACATTAATACAAATACATTAATGATGTCGAAGAGCCTGGTCTCTTTCATTTGTGGGCTCGATTGAATCCACCTGCGTGATCTTCTCGATGTTGCTTTAAGTTGAGCTGAAAAGTGCATATTGATAATCTTACTATCAAATTCCGTGGTGGATATTCCTTTCTTCGATCATTTCGTCCTCATGCTGCTGACCACGAAGATTCCTTGATTATTCAGCTTTGCAATTATTATTCAGTAATTTATTTAAATGCTTTCATATTATTGAGGCCTAGACTTCAAACTTTAGAGAAATTATGAACGCATTGTTAGGATGGGCGTTCCTCTTGCTCCTTATAGGAAATTGCTGATATGATCCTAAATAGACGCAGGCCATACTTTATAGATTTTCTCCTCTATAATCTCATTAAGCGCCAAAATTTCGTTTAAGTAAGCATTTTTTAATCCTATCATTCGACATACTATCCAGAGTAAGATAAAGAATATTTAGTAGTCGTAATGTGTATGGAAACTGGGCTCGGATCTTTTCAGGTTCACGGATAACATCTTTGTAATGATCCCTCTAAGAGCTTGCGAGTTGTCGCTTGTTGAATAAAGTATGTTCACGAGATGAACACATTTGCAGATTTAATACGTCCTCTGCAATTTGGAAGCAGTGAAAACGAATTTTTTGCCTTCGCTTTTTCATCTATCGGGATAAGTAAACGATCCTCATTGGATCGCGTCCCGCTCAGACTTATTCAATGCCGTTCAGCCTCGCTTATTCCGGACGAAATTCTCATTTTCGATTAACGACAGCTCAAAAATACGTCTCCTCTGCTGTAATACGAAAACAAAATTCCGCACAATGCGTACTATAACCTTAAATTTTACATATTACTTCCTTATTAATGATTGGCCAATTCCGTATTAATGCTGAAGGACCAAGTATGAAAACTCCATTTTTTAAAAAGGAACTTTTGGGTTTTCTATCTCTGATTTTCGTACCGGTACCTCTGCTCAAATTTTTACCACTTATAAAGCGCGTCGATGGCTTTAAATATTAACCGATTGTTTAAAAAAGTTCTTTTAATATACGTATTCTCCAATATATAATTTATTATTGGTTTTGTAAACGTTTGCGACGTGGCTGGCAAGACACCGTACAGCAGGTCTGTCTAGAAAATCTGGAGCAAAACCGTAATCTCTCCTGGTAAGACGTCGTTTAATTTAACCTCTTGTGACTATTTGACCTTTTCTCGTTATACCCATGTGTGTTCGTTCGCATACACATTTATTACGCATGTAACTATTTTATGACGAAATTTTAACGATTATGTCGCGTAGACTGTACATTATGTTGAATGTTCTCGTGGTGGTGTAAACACGTGTAATTCCATTAATACTTTGTAGTAAGCGCAATTTCGAGACGCGCTATAACATGGGATTTCCTGATTTGTTATCTTTTGTTCTAAAACTAAGTGGTTTTCCGTACATTTATTGCTCTATTCAAATATTTAATTTGCCATTAATGTCATTATACGCGTAAAGCCTCGCGGTGCGGGTATATACATTTTCGATATTTAATGCCCAGTGATTTGTGGTAAAAATCTTTATACCTCATCCCACCCTCTCTCACACGGCACAATGTTCGCGCGAAAATATAATTATAGGATTTTGAAAGAACTTGGACGGGTATGGAAAAAAGTAATAGATTGGAGGGGTACGCGCCGGGAGAATCGTTTAGTATTCATGGCTCGCGAAGCGTTCTATGCACTCGTGCTCGACGCTTTATTACTCCCCCCCCCTCCCCAACGTAATATTAACGAGTCGTAAATGCCGCGAGAAGAGCGTTTGCTTATGCGTTGTACGGGGCGGAGAAGCTTGAATTTTTATCTCAGCATTCTCTCTCACTCTCTCTCTCTCTCTCTCTCTATATATATATATATATATATATATATATATATATATATTTCTGGCGATAGGCTTATAGTCCCTGCGACCGAAGTCAATCCTCGCGATAATCGGGAAGCATCTCGCGGAGTCTGCGTTCGGTGCTGTGTTTCTTTTCTAGAATTGCGCATTTTTTCGATGTTGCGCTAAAATTTCTGCTGCTGCGATAAGATCATTCGATGCCAGCGGCGCAATCGAGAAATGGGGGAGATTCGCAGAATATCTAATATTTCATAAACATGCCGAGGCTCTCAGCGAATGCTATATTTCAGTACGTTCGTCGAGGAAGCGCATAGGACATTTATCGTGAACGTCACTGTAAAAATGAGCAACTTGTCATTTGATTTTTCTCAATGAATAATAACGGATTCGTGTAGATGAATGGCTCTATAGTAATAATTCATAAATAATATACGGTTTTTTTAATGCTACGAAATAAAATTCAATGTCTCGTACTTTTATTATAGAAATCGAACGACATTAGTTTTCGATGGAAAATTACGCATCGTGTTACTCTCTTGCTTATAATATTCGATGATATTCTGTACAAAAAATTACTAAAATCTATCGATGATTTTATCGAAGTCTGAACCCTTCGTTGACGAATCTTCATTAATGCTCTATGAGACGTCGTAGACTTTCTCCAGATTTTCACGCCCCTGAAATCGGCAAAGGACCGCTGTGCCTGAATAAGTGTTGTTAAATATTGGCAAAAAAAGTTAATTAATTCAATAGTTCATTCATTTCGATAAAATATACATTATAGGATAAATTTCACATTCTTCTAATAATTATTAAACAACATGAATATATAGATCGTTTGTCTTTATTTTTTATCATCCTTAGTCCACATTTATATAGTTATTTGATTCATGACCATTCTGCCAAAGCCTATATTTAGTCATATATTTATGAATACATAGTAATATATATATATATATATATATATATATATATATATATATATATAGACAAATATATTTTCCAAAGATTTTTCATTGTCTTCTTAGCATAAGTCTTAGTTACGATCGTTTAACAATTCGATATTAACATCGACGAATTGCAATAACCCATATAGTGTCTTTCTGTCGGATTTTTCTTTTTAATCAGATTTCCAGTAATGAATACGAAAGATAACAATCTTTTGCCCGCGTACGAGAAAATAATTTCGACGATCGTGTAGTATTATGAAAAATAAGTAAGCGTGTTTTTTCTACATTGCGCAATCGTCTCTAGCGGCTTCCCGACTCCAGCCGTGTATCAGCGTCTGATATCGAGCACTTGTCAGATTTTGTCACCTTCGCAAATTTCGCGCAGTTTTTTTTTTTTCACTCCGACTTATCTTGGATCATTACCAATCGCATGCTATACCAAACATGATGTTACAGATAAAAGAATAAATAAACACTCAGCGACTAGCTGATTTCGCGGTAAGTCTCTGTAACAACGGCGCAATACCAAAATTTCTTTTACACGTCAATGAATTGTTACGAGACGATGTATATGAATACTTCGTGAAACACGTTCAAATAAAACTTATGGAAGAATCTATTGAACAGTATACGAGTCTCTTGTAGTTTCGCAATAATTGTAGGGCTCATTACTCATGCTTTCAATCTATGACAGCTGTTTCGGTGATCGAGCCATCCTCTTTTTAATGTATCTGTATATATATAGAATACATATATCTTGCTTTTTTAAATCATCGGCAACGATAAGACTCGCGATTATCCGTGTCCATTTATCAATAATATAATTTGAATACGTCCGATAAGTAATATATATATATATATATATATATATATATATATATATATATATATTTGAGAAATTAGGTTATCGCATCGGGCTGACTTAACTTCTCGCGTTATTACGGTATCCCAGATATACATAAAGACGCACTGATTATACATATAATATATACACGTATGCAATAGTGTATACCGAGCGCGAGTATACGAAGTAGCTTCAATTTAGGCCCGGCGCGGCGGAGCAAAGTTATAAACGTAGCGCGAAGCGGCGGCGAAAATCATGCGAAAGCGGAGCGAGAGAGTGAGAGAGAGAGAGAGAGAGAGAGAGAGAGAGAGAGAGAGAGAGACAGAGACAGAGAGGCAATCGCTCACGCCGTATCTTTTGCCCCTCGAGCGGGAGACGGGGCGATCGATGCATCGCCCACATATTCACGTATTATATGCATTATGTATACACGGCGATCTTTCGCGCTAGCGAATTTCGGCGCTCCGTTTGCGCTTACGCTTACGTTTACGCGCGGTCGATGCAACGAGGGGGCGGTCCTCCTACTTTAATTCATTGGCCGGTCCGTCTTTATCCCGCGCGCGCGCGCGTACTCCTCGTCCCGGTCGGTCGTCGCGGTCGCGTCCCGTCGCGGGTAAATTTAGACGAGAGAGTGAGAGAGAGAGAGAGAGAGAGAGAGAGAGAGAGAGAGAAAGAGAGAGAGCGTGCAAGAGGCCGGTACATAATGGGCAGACGTCCGCCGGTCCTCTATATACAGAGACGTCGCTGACTAGACACGGTGGGGGCGGGGGTTGGTGACACATACACGTACCTACAGTGGACGGGGTATACGAATGGAATATATATATTTCCTGTATAGTGTAGATGATCAGCCGTTGGAAATATCGCGCGTGATTTTTCTCTGATTTCTCGCCGAAAAACTGTTAGAAAAGCGAATATATATATATATATATATATATATATATATATATATATATATATCAGCTCCGGCTTTATCTCTCGGATTGCTTTTTATTAAAGTACACATATATATATTACACGCTCGGAGCTTTAAAAAAAGCACCGGGCTTAAAAGCAGCGTCTAGACACTTTTATTATAATTCGTACATTTGTTAGTTTCACAGAAAAGAAAAAGCAGGCGGGACGGCGGGATGAATATATGTCACATTTTGTTTCATGTATATATATATATATACATATATATCTATGTATAAATATATGCATACATACATACACGCAGTTCACGCTCAGATAAATACAACAGTATAATGTGGTATTCATGCGATAAACTCGACCTTGAGAGTTAATTTTATTTCCGAGAAATTCTGATAATTTTTTTGATGGTTTGATTAAACTGTAATTACTAAGGTACATACAACATCATATAAGAATTACGCAAATTAATTATTAAATATATGATTCATATAATATTTTTTTCTATATAGGGACGGTTTTTTACGGTTTGTTAATATTCGTATATAATCTTCTTTGCCTTTGATGCACCTACACATAGCTACATTAAAATTGTTATATTTCATTAGTGAATGCACAATATTCGTACTGAAAGCTAAGAGAAAATTACATTTTCACAAATATTTTCCAGCTTATTGATTAAACTACGGCTGATGAGGGCAGATTTTGAAATCAATTCTATATCTAATTCACAGATTCTATATCTAATAACTTGCGAATGTAAGACCCCTCCAGCTAAATTTTTTGCAATTATTTTGAAATTTGTTACGACTTTGTACGTCGAGGATTGGATAATCCGTCATTTAACTGATACGTCCAATCAGCGACCTATATGGCGAATCGTGCACACTTTTGATTTTTTTTTTTTTTCAACACTTCCTTGCAAAATCCGAAATTTATTCAGTTCTTTTTAAATTTATTCAATTAGTTGCGCGATTTTTAGAACAATTAGTATGTCGTACATATGAACGTATACGTCAGATATACGCGTACGTTTTTGTAAACTCTCGGGATAGCCCGCGCGCTCTTTGAAACCATCGATCAACCGATCGTTTGTAATTTGACAATGCGAAAAATAACGCCTGTATTTCACCGTTCACCGGGCCGTTTAATGCAGCGACGTTTAATGCAACAGCAACTTTTTGCATAATTGCACGGTTTTCTACTCTTATATTACATTATTTTTAAATTGAATCCGTGTCATTGTTTCATTGCACATCAATCTATGTTATTTTTTAATACACTCGCAGTTGTTTAACGAATTAATGTCCAGCCGTCTATATCTATCCTTGTCCACTGCTTGAATCGATCTGAAAGATATCTTCGATTCGATTACGTTCATGTCGCGCAATTCATATAAATACGTTATATTATATATATATATATATATATATATATATATATATATATATATATATATATATAAACAAATTTGGCTCCGTGCATTTTTCCATGCGCCAGGGATCGACGATGCCTCCGCGCCGTCCTCGCTCTTCCGTTAAAGCACTTGGAAAAAAAAAAATAAAAATTAAAGAGAGGAGGAGAGCCAGCTCTCAGCGTTCTGGGTGTGGGCTTTTTTCTTCGTCCCGAGAATTCCGTCGCTTCGACGACGATCGCGCGTTACGCGCCATCTGGATATTCGCACCCCTCCCCACTCCTTTTTGCTGCAGTAGGATGCGAAGGAGAATGGGGGGGGGGCAACGAAAGAGGAAGAGGACCCGGAATTTTTAGGGAAGTTTTTATGCTCGCGGGTCCCTTGCGGTGTCTCGGGTTCGGTGATAAAGCAGCGCTCTAATATATATATATATATATTAGTCATCGGTCGGAGTTAACGGAAACGTTTAATATATTATAATTAAAATTTGAAGAGGAAGCGAGCATCGTTACGTAATTGCCATTTATATGAATAATTAGATAACGAGTTTTACATCGAATTGAATCATTTTCCGATTAATGGACTTTTTTGTCATAATATAGCGTCGAAGAAGCTGATTGTATTACTATTTTAACAATCATTCATATTGTTATTTTGTACATTGTCATTATTAATCCTATTAATAGATGTGTCGGCGCATTATACCCAGTGCCTTAGCTTGCACGTTAAATATTTATTTGCCATTAAATTTTTTGTTTTATATTTCTTGAAAGAACAAAAAACCTTTGATCACCTCAACACAGCGAATTAATACCTATTACATCGGTAACTAATAAATTCATTGTATAGTTGGCACTGATTAATAATGATTATATATTGCACGATATTTTAATAAAGTAAAATCGTAAGTTTCCAATTTATTTAACGAAATTTCGAAAAAATTATTACAGTTCGCGGCGGAAGGTGCGAACTTCGAAACTTACATGGCAGAAGTGAGAAATTTTTCATTATTACTGTTATTAAATTTTGTGTATACAAATAATGGAAAGAACACTAACATTATGAACTATTATACTTGGGCTGGAGCCACGGCAGCTTACCCCCTCCCACAATGGCTATTTCAATCCTTCTGGCTCGGAGTCGCTTCGGTCTAATTTAGAAAAACTTTGCCGAGAGCCCGCAGTACAGCCCGAAACGAAGGATTGAAGTAAGTCATTACTGCGAGTATATACACTCCTCCCCCCCCCCAACCCTGTCGTCCAATTCTCTAAACGCGGTTTTTGTTCCCTCTCCATTCCGTACTAGTTAAACGCTTCGATAATCCCTCGGACCGCGTACGACTCGTTGGCTACGCAGGCAGGGGTGGGGCCGGCGAGGCGAGAAAAGGGGGAGTGACGGGCGACAACAGCGAGGTGGCGAGGGTTGCGTAGCGCAGAGAGGAGGGGGGGGGAGGCAAGCCGTGACGAGAAACAAGGACTCGTTGGGTATTCTCCTCTCCCACCCTCCACCTTCCCTTTCCACTTCTTAACGCAGAGACTTCTCAGGAGAGCCGCGCGGATAATCGAGCGGCGCGCTCTCCGTTTATTCTCTAGTCGTTGCTCTTTGCGCCTCGAGTGCGCGCGCGCGTCCAAAATATTACCGAAAAGGCCTCGGCGGTAATTTCACCGGGGCCGGTTCGCGCAGTTCTCCGGAGAGCAGCCCCGCCCTTCTCGGGGCCCCTTGTACAACGGCAAGGCGAGGACGGAACGAGGCGAGGGAGGAAACGTGGGGGAGAGTGAGAGGGCAAGGGGGGGGGGAGAAATTACGCCGCTATACATCTGTGTATATATATATATATATATATATATATATATGCGTGTAATAGCCAAAGCGAGATCGACGTATATCTACACGCGCGCGCTGGTACATTCTTTACACGTACCTTCTTTTTCTCGCCTTCGTCCCGTCGTCGGCGGGCGGGGGAGGCGAGGTCCCCGAACAAGAGGGGCAGCGACGAAGAAAACAAAGAGAAAAACAAAATACACAGGCGAGAGACGAGAAGGGCGGGGGGGGGAGACGGGCGGGGGCGAGAGGGGGAGGGAGGGTGATATGTAAGTTCGCGCGAGGCAAGAGGCGCTTCTGCCTCGCGGCAGACGAGTTTCCGAGAAGCTTCTCATTATGCGGTGGTGCGGCAGTAATAGAAGCAGCAGCGGCAGCAGTAGTAGTAGTAGTAGTAGTAGTAGTAGTAGCGGTGGTAGTTGTGGCAGTGGTAGTAGTAGCAGTAATAGCGCTAGTAGTGGTGGGCTTGCGATAATTTTGGCCGCCCGCGCTATACGCTGCGCGCGCGCCGTCGCGGTCCTCGCGTTCGCTCCGTGGCGTTTTTGGCACTTTTACCAAAATTATACCAACGCCGTAATTTGCCGCTTCTTCCCATTTCTTATTTATATTATTTTTGCTTTCTTGCTTTTTTGTTTTGGTTTTGTTTGTTTCTTTTTCTTCTTTTTTTTTTTGTTTTTTTTTTTGTTTTTTTTTTTGTTTTTTTTTTGTTAATGCCCCCCTCGTTAAGTTTCTATAACCGTCTAGGCGCCGCTCGTGATAGGAAAAAGAAAAAAGCCAAACAGCGCAGACGGTATAACGAGGCCAGCGGAATAGATCGCGAGAATTAGCTCCGATGGAGGGGTAGCAATTTCGAAGGGATCATTTTACGAAACAGTGTTTTTAGTTATTTCCTCTTCTTATTACCTAGCGGGTAAATTGATTTTCTTTGTTCTTTTCTTCCCGGTCTTTTTTCTTTTCTTTTTTTTTTTTTGTATCCCGATTTAATTCGACGCTTCGACGCTTATGCGTGTAGATTTCGTGCGAGGGCTTTGCTATACATCGAGAGGTTAAAGGGAAAAAAATGAAATTATAATTACTTGAACGGATGTTTATCTAGGAAGGATGAGAGTTGAAAGTGTATATATATATATATATATATATATATATATATTAAGTATAACCTATGCGTAATGTTAGAAGTTTTTTGTCGTCTATAGAAAATTTGTTTCCGCGAAATTTTAATTTAAAACGCTATTAGCTATCTGATTAGCCAATTACGCGGTCCAGATACTTGGGTCATTTTATCAAATTTCCTATACGTTTATTCGTTCAATATTACGTGGAATCTAGAAAATTCTATTTTCTTTGAATTCTCACAAGTATTTTTACTTAGTATTAGTTCATTGGTTAGATTTATCAGATTTAGGTAAATTTCATGTTGCTTTTTATAAGTTGAAAATTATATTATTTGAATTATACTCGATTGTGTCGAAAATTTTATTAAATATTCATAAAAAAATGACAAATATATCTATACAGAATAAAAATACTAAGACTGAATTAAATTTTAAAACGAAAGCTGTAAATATTTATAAATATTTCTTTGTGATTGAAGATACAATCATTCTTTATTGGTTTTGCGTAAACACAATTGAAAATTTTTGTACACCTAAAAGAAATTATAATAAATTGCCTCAATCTCAATTAATCGCTAGTCAGAAAAATTACGAAGTAAAGAAAACAATGACATTGAATTACGAACGGAAATTTAATTGTTTTATAAATTCTCGTTACTGTAGTTTTTTTTTTTTTTTTTGAAAACAAAAAATAAATAAATGCATGATACACGATAATAAACACGGATGTGCAAATTCAGGGCTACTGAAAAATAAAAAAACGTTTTAATTTATACACGATGTTTCGACAAGAATAGCCGAACGATCAGCGGTAATAAAAGAAGTAACTGAATATTGCTGTATTGGCGCATATTTATTAACGATGAAAAGGAAAAAGGATCATTCGCCACGATAAATTTGACAATGGTGTATAAATTGTCAACCGAGGTAAATTCCAACCGAGCGCGCGATTCGCTGCGGCGGTCGGAATTATTTATTTTTTTTTATTTTTTATTATTATTGCTACTGCCATCATCATTATTATTATTTATATGCAATAAGCAGAAAACGGCAGGTGGCGCGACGGCTCGCCTTCAACATTTCGCACGCGTATTACGGTTTAGCTATTTTCTATTTTCCGGGCGACGTGGAAAACACAAGCCCGGCATTCGTGCGCGCAATTGTGTCCGGGTCGGTCGATGAAAATCGAAGAATGATCCCCAGGGGGACCAATTGTCACACGCGCCGCGCGGGCAAAATCTGTCCCGCTGGCTCGTATTATATAAGCATTACGTAATCGCGCGCGCGCGCGCGCGCTTTTGTTCTAAATACACGCACAGTCACACACACACATAAAAACCGCCGGGACAATTATTATGACAGCGGCGACGAGCGCGTCGCCTCCTCGAGCGGGAAAAGGCGCCCGATCTGTCGGTGGTGGGGGGGGGGATGGGGTGCGCTCGGGGAAACGCGCGATAAACGGCGACGGGACGATTTTTCCGCCCGCTCGGATTTGCGCGATACTGCCGCGAGGGCGATTCGCGCGCCTCCTACGCGCGTGACCGCGGCCGCGTCGGCCGCGCGAGAACTCTACCGCGGCACGCTCGGCATTTCCGGGCAACGCGACGCGACGCGACGCGACGCGCCGCGCCGCCGGCGACGGGACCGGACGACGACGCATCTCGCTCTTGCTCTCGTGTGCGTATATGCGCGCATATATATATATATATATATATATATATATATATATATATATATATATATAAGCTTGCGCACGAGTTACACACATAAGTGATGTACATATGTCGCGACACCCGCGCGCGCGCGCTACAATGGAGACGGATAGGTTTAACAGGCGCGCAGGGACGAGTATTATCTGCCTGATAAATGTATATTCAAAAATAAAATTCAAATTCTAGCTCGTTATGTACTGCTTCTCGAGAGAAATTTATTTTGATCGCTCGGCTATTGTACGACATAAACATATGCGTGTGCGCGCAGGCCCAATTAATTCATCGAAAAAAATAATTTCGTTCTTCCGGCATGGCGCGCTTATCGGTGTCTCGACGCAAATTGCAAAAGGAAATTATTGTTATACTTGTACGATTATACTTTTGGGAAAATAGGCGCGCACAAAGTTGGCTAATGATCACGGCCTCTCGTGTTTCCAGTGAATGATACAATAACATTTCAGTGTATACCGAAATATGTCATTGAAATTGTGATCAGTTTTTCAACTTCGAAATCTCACACCGGCCTGCGATTAATTTAGGCGAACTCTTTGGAATTCTAATGATAACAATTTTTGGGTTTGATTTAAACAAAAAAAAAGTAATATTAATGAAAGTTCTTTAAGTCAAACTTTCACTATCGTAGTATCGAATGTTTGATCTTCAATCGTAATTGCGAATTAAGAATAGCAATCTGCCTTTAATTAATAATAGCTTTTAGTAACCGGGTGAAAATGTAAAAAAAAATCTTTTCAGAATATGAGACAAAAATAGAAAAAATATTTTTAGAAATTTTTTTTTGTACCATACTTATGGTAGTTTTCCAATGCGATTCTTTTTGTACCAAACTGCCCTAGAATTTAACTAGTTTATTCACTTAGAATTCACAACGTTTTACTTTATCTTCCTGTGTCATGTGTTACGTATATGTCTCACCCGTGGCAAAAAGTTCCTTTATCCTCGATATTTTTAGCAGCCAGTAATATTACAGAAAATGTCAAGGCAGTTCCAATAAAATGCCTTAAATATCATCTGTGGCTCTCTTTCTTAGAAAAATTTTTATACTTGACAATAAATTAAACAAGTATAAGCAATGATTTTCATACATTAAACATTATCAAAAAATTATTGCTCGTTAAACGTAGAATGAGTCATGATTAAAATGATAAATTTGTTCTTAATATTATATATTATTAAATGTAAATTATTTACAACGATCTTTTAAAAATCGTATAAGTGAAAAAAAATTGATTCTCATCTTGCTCCATCATTTAAGTATAAGGATGATCAGCATAGCTGATCTACTCATTTTTCAGCATGAGCTATTTCGAAATTAGATACTTCAAGCTGCTAAATACGTTTTACATCTCTATCGAATCGCGTTTTTCCCAGCCGTCCGAGCTCTTTTGAAATCATGAAAAAAAAATTTTTTCCGCCCCTCCCCCTCCCACTTAATTTATTTTATCGATTTCATCAACGCAGTAGAAATTGCGAAATGCGAATAGCGAGATAAATTTAGATCTAAGCCAATGAAAATAATACACTTCCTGTAGAACAATTCGAGTGTATCAAACAAAAAAAAAAAAAAAAAAAGATGGCGCCTTCGGCGTCATAATAATGCGCGCCAAGGTACGGCCGCGAAGAGTGTTGAGGGTGCGGGGAGGACGGGCGAGCTGCTGCTCCAGTCGATCGTACAGGTACGCGTACGTAAAATGTTCATTATGAATGCAATGCTTTAAGTTTAATTACAACAGTTATTAAGTGCTTCGTTTTAATTCCCTTTTAATACGAAGTTTCATAAGGGAAATTATTTATACATATATCTCTCTCGCGTATCCGTACCTTCAGTCATAAAGACTTTGTGCATATATATATATATATATATATATATATATATATATATATATATATATATATATATACGTATCTAAACGAATACCTGAACGCAACGTCGCGCACCGTGGCGCAGCCGCCCCGTCGTGCATTAGTGAGTATAATCGAGGCCTTATCACTGATGAGTAATGGCTAATTAAAAGAGCCGCTGCCATAAAAGTGTAATCGTAAAGACGGCACATCCTATATATATATATATGCCCTAACTTGTATTCGGAAACATTATTATGCATTCAATACAATTACGTCTTATTTGCACCGTACTCATGCACACATACGTATCGTTTTACTCGATCGCGGTTATTTTTAAACTTGTCTTTAATTAAGTGCAGTTGCAATCAAATGTCGTTACGCCTCTCCTCCCACCCCGGGTATTCTATAAAAAGAGATCGGGTTGTTTTGGTAACAAGCAATTTTAATGATCCTCCTGTTTGATTTTTGGCCGATATAATATATATATATATATATATATATATATATATATATATATCCAATATGGTATATACAATAATTTTAAATAATAATTTTAAAAGGAACATAAAGATAATTGGATCTTTAAAAAAAAGAAAAAGAAACGAGGCAGTGATGAACTCGATTCATATGCAGCAGTTTTCCGAATTGCCGGGCCAATCGGTTTTACCTCGAATTGCTCGGAGTTTTACATTACAACAGGATTATAATCGAGGTCGCTCTGTCCGTCGAAAATCCGATCGGCCGCGCCGGGCCGATCATGTAAAAAGGCCGAAAAGTGTCAATCAGCAGAGTCGCTCCGAACATTGGTACGGGCGTCCGATACACCGCTGTCTATATGTATACACATTTAATTTATACGATCGAGAGGTTAGATTGCCGGGACGCTTAACCGGCCGCCTCTCGCTCGCCCGGGCCAGCGTCCGAGAGATCCTCGGTCCCTCCCTCCCTTCCTCCCTCCTGCCGCTCGTCCCCCCATGGATTTCTTCCCCCGTCGGCGTACGAGGCAGAAAAATCTTCCCGTCGACGAAAGCGATTATCGATCGAAATTCGATGGATTGTTGATCTGGGAGCGCGCCACCGAATCGAAGGAGCGATACGTATCCTCGATCTGATCGACGAATTGGTTCTTCTTCGTCCTTTTTCTTTCTTCATTTTTTTCATTTTCCTTAATCTGTTCCCGAAAATTCAACGGCGAGAATCGG